>JAUMHL010000028.1:2562353-2611335 GCA_032362345.1 Sandelia bainsii
TTTCAAATGTTTTTTGAAGGTGGTGATAGTCTCGGCTAGTCGAATGGAGCAGGGCAAGTCATTCCACCAGCCAGGGAGAACGAAGGAAAATAGACTCGACTGGGATCGGAGACCCCGTGAGGAGGGAATTTTCAGTTTCCTCTCATTCGCAGATCTGAGAGGGCGTGCACGAGTGTAGCTTACTATTAGCGTGTTGATATAGGAGTATTATACTCCTGTGAGTATTATAGTCCCATTTGAAATAGGTTGGGAAATTGTGGTTACATGGTACGCAACTTTCTCAAAGGATGTCACCTGTTGTGTTTTTAACATGTCAGATAAGTCAAATTTCACACATGCGCACACACCTATTGGGCAACCTACAACAAAAGTAGATGCTTGAATTTATACATTTTTGATCTGTAATTTTCAGTATGAACACTCACAGAAACAACTATAACAAATGAGGTAAATCTGTTACATAGAATATTCCAATATTCACTCTCTTTCAACTGGTCTGGACTTGTGAAAATAATATACATCTCTTTAGCTGTTCCACTACAGTTGTTTTCAGACTTGCACTGCAACTCTGAACTAATCTGGAGGATGTGTTATGTGAAGCAGTTGGACATTAAAGGGACTTGACTTGTCAGCACCATAGTGCGATGTTTTTTCGATTCACGTCTTGTGTGCTACATGTGTGAAAGGGCAACTCTGGACAGTGTCTGAAGAATCAGGTGCAGACATTGTCCAGAGTTGCCCTTTCACACATGTAGTACAATATGGGAAAATGTTGTTGACCAACTTGCTTCTACCTTTGACCTCTGCGGTTTATGCTGATCAGTTAAGTGTACAGTGCATTTATTGGAGCTGCCTCCTGCTGATGGAAATTAGGCTTGTGGAATTTCTTTTAAAATGATAACCATATAGATTTCTTTACTTTTAGGTTAAGGCAGTAGCAAGTACCAAAATACACTGCATTGTAGATTGGTAATGGGCCAGGGGTATCTTCATGTGTGGAGAACATTTGATTCCAGTGCCCTTGAGTTAGCCCTAGTGTCTGTGTGTGGGTGTAGTGAGACTGTCCTGCTGTCCGTAACTTTCCTCATTCACTCGTCAAGTATCTGTTGAAAGGCATCAGAGGAGCAGTGAGTGGGTGAGCCAACACGTGTCCACCGATGTTAGGGCCGGTCAACTTTCCGCAGCCACTCTCCAAGCCTACTTACTGTTCAGTATCTCCAACACTGATACTGCACTATATCGCCTACACACAGACACACAGAACAACGAACACACACAGGGTTCAGGTCTCTATCATAACGAGCAGCAAATACACAGTTATACATTCTACACACAGACTCTTCAACACACAAACGCACACGTGCATCATCCATAAATGAGTAGAGGAAAGCAGGAGAACACATATTAATAAGTTAACTAGGAGGCCTCACAATTCAGTGATACATTGATATTTCTCCACATAACAAAGGCAGGGAAACTCGTACAGCCTAGGTCAGAGTCCAGTGAGCGTGTGCAGGCATGCATTTTCCATATGCTACACTGATTGATTCTATCCCTCTGCACATCAGTTCAGGATCTTTATCTGTAGCAGGCATATATGCACTTTGTCCAGGACACGTGGGCTACTTATTAATGAGAAGACAGGGCTGACAGTTTGACTGCATCTCTGAACAAGTCATCTCCAGTCAATCTCTACAGAGTTTTTTTTTTGTGATTTGTTTCTTAGCTCTTTAGCAATTTGCTGCACACATGTATTGATGCTGCTGTTTTCCAGGAGTCAAAATCAATGCAATCTTCAAATGATCTCAGAGTGAATAGTGCAAACATACAGGAAGTAGAATGTGGAAACCATGAGCCTATCTATTAATCTGTGTCATATTAACATATTTTATCTTAATGGATTGGGAGCTGCATGTGTGCTTCTAATTTTTATGCATTCCCATTATGAAAAAAGCTGGTCTGATTGCATATGCACCTCTCAATTATCAAATCAGTTAGTGAGAGATGCATGAGACCTTTTACTGATCCTAAGAGGATTTTCCTAATCACTTAATCACTATCTGCTGTGTGGATAGTAACATAGTGGAATAACTGTTATTATTAAAGCGAAGCAGGTACAGTGTATATAATAATTATTTGTGAAACGTGGATGCCATTGCTGTAAATGCTGGATAGGTATTCATAGGGGCATCTGATGGATTTGCCTTTGGCTGTTTCCATGGTTGCCTTCTCTGTTTCTATTTGGCTGCCTGCTTAATTAACACAGATAGACACAGAGACAATGACCCATTGTTTAACATTACCGATATTCAAAAGGGACCACTTCACCCTGAACTGAGCCTCACAGGCAGCAGCTGTTCCTAGGTTCAATTCCTTTCTCATCCAGCAAGTCGGTTGCTCCCTGTTACATGCACATATTTGATTCTGCTGCTGCCCCACTTCACAAGCAATCCCCGGTACAGTTGAGCAGGAAAACTAAGACAGCCAATTCCAGAGTATTGTTTTAGCTACAATAAAGTTATTCCATAGAAGTTATATTTGCTTTATAAAGTTGAAGAAATTGTCCTACAAGGACAAAAACAACATGGGTAGAGATAGATGATAGTTTTTGGAAAAATTATTAGACTGACATGAATGGTCCAGTTGGTCCAGACCATCAAGAAGCATTTTATAAAGACTTTAGAAACAAATCAAAGCTTAAAGCTATGTGGCTAACAGCAGGATGGAGGGAGAGATTGTACTCTATAGATTTACTTTATAGACCCAAACTTGCAATGAATGCATCGTGCTAGTTTCATGTGATATATATTATTATTCCTCTGGGCAATAGCGCTGCATTCTTGTTCAAGAACTATGAATCACGCTCTTGCATGATGACATGTTTTTCCATGTTTTTTTATTTTGACGCACTCCCACGAATACTCGCTACAGCACTAAATGTGAATGAATCCACTGTGACAAAAAGTCCCTATTTCCTTTCATTTGAGTAAAACTTAAAACTGCTGTACACAATACTGCCTTGAAACGACTTTCTCTGTGACATTGTGTTTACAAAAAAAAAATCTACATTATAAACTTCATAATAGTATTAGATGTCTGCCAGACATCCAATGCTGCAGGTTAGTCATGATATGTACTCCCCTCTAGTCTGTGACTCCATTCAGGCTTGCGTAAAGTCATGTGACTCAGTTCTCCATCTCTGCTACTACAGCTAATGACTCTTGCTGCCAGAGACTCATTGCTTTCTCCGGCACTGCCCCAGAGGCCGCTGGTCCCTGTCCTTCAAATGCTCTACGGCAGGCCGGGGCCACTCTGCAGCCCAGAGTGGTCTGCTGTCACAGCCAAAGCTTAGAGCCTGTGTGATGAATTCCCCTGTCGCTTTAATTATGCAGCCATCCACTCTGTGACTCAGTCGGTCTTCCAGTGTGTCTGGGGTTTACAGTTGGACGACTGCAGTGAGAGATCATGAACATGAGGGTAATACCTCAAACGAAATGTAATCATTCACAGTTACAGTTTGGTCTATCAATGAATACGGCTGATACTGGTTGTTTAATGTTATTAGGGCATGTCTGCATTAGTTCATGGCACCTAAATGTTTCATCTCAATTGTTTTTCGATGTGTTGCACAGAGCTAATGATGCTATGGCCAGATTTGCATCCACCTTTTCAGACAGTGGAGATTAGAAGGTTGAAGGTTTTACTTTATGCTCATTATTCGTGGGCATTCATGAAAATAACCTTTTGCCACCTTCTGTTCTGCCCACGGGATCTTACCACCACCTACAGTGCAACTTTCGCAGACAACTGGTCCTATGAATATTTACATTAATATGAACATGTGATGTACAAGAAAAAGTATGTGAACTCCTTGGAATTTCCTGGGTGTCTGCATAAATTGGTCATGAAATGTGATCTGATCTTCGCCAAAGTCACAAATATCAACAAACACAATATTTCTAAGTTAATAAAACAGTCATGACATGACAACAGTCATAATGGTAGAAATGTAACGGCAACAATGTTTTTATAACTGGTTAAATAACAGGTAATTATATCTAGCATTATTAAGCTTAAGAAAATAAAGATACTGTACAAACCTGTGTAGATATGAACATGGGATAAGAAGCCAGTTAACCCTAATCCTAATCCAATGTTCATGTTGCTAATTAAGAGCCAACTGTCAAACAAAAAAACACAGGTGGAAACTAAAGATTACACCACTGGGAAAACTGGACACACTCTACAGTTAAACTTCCTACATTTGAATTGTGGATGAATTTTGAATGAATTTGGTGCCTAAGTGAAATTTCTGAATAGACTGCAGCTCTAATTTGTGTTACTGACAGCAGCTGAGACTCATTGTTCTTGTATTTACAGCAAATGACTGAGCCAAACTGTCCTTGGGTTGAAAGAAGAAAATCTCAGTCTGAAATGTCTCAACACTTGGACTAATGTAGCCAAAACTACCTGCAAGGCCAGATACCACTGGAAGTACAGTAGTTCTTGAACGTTTCTCCTGCATATGACATAAAACATGATTCAGTCTTCTACTAGATAACTAGATAAAGGGAACCTTTTATCTAGAGAGAACATTTTACTTATTTATTTATTATTTATTGTGGAAAATGATCCAATCTTAAATATATTTGTGAGCTTGTACCTTCAGTAAGTGGTGTTCTAGGCTTGGAAGGATTTTAGCCCATTCCTCTTTACAGAACAGCTTCATCTCAGGGATGTTGGTTGGCTTCCTTCCATGAACTGCCTGCTTCAGGTCCTTCCACAGCATTTCTGGAACGACTGAAGGTCAGGACTTTCACTCAGCCACTCCAAAACATTAAATTCCTTCAGCTTTAAACATTATTTGGTCGAACGACTTGTGTGGTTAGGGTCGTTGTCTTGCTGCATGATCTGCTTTTTTGTAGAGCTTCACACACTTCTTGGCATTTGTTGTAGAATTTGCTTGTGTAACATTATTTTTATGCTGAGATAGAGAAAATTCTGAAGGGTTCACAAACCTTCCAGCACCACTGTAAGTAAAGGAATAACCCTAACACTAACACTAAATGTCTGTTCCAGTAGTTGGGCAGGTACCTGAACATTTAATCTGACTTAATCTAGCTGTTTTCATGTCACTAATCTCGTGCAAGTATGTTTTTCATTACTTGAAACACCTCAGTTCAAGCCGTTCACTCACAATATCTGTCTGCAGTAGCACAGTAGCATCGAAATCTTTTAGCAGGATGGATCAGTGTGAGTGGCTGCAGAACGGCTTGGACAGGGGACAATCCGGCTGCTATCAATGCACACTGATACTTTAAGCTAAAACGTGTCGCTGTCTTTGTGGAGATTATACCTGTCATTTAAAACATTTCAGCACAGCCTGGCACACCTTGTACTGTACAACAGCGTCACCCCACTATGTTGTATAACTAAACACACAGTGTATTGCTGGATATACTACATGATGACAAAGCTGGACGTCCTCAACTGAAAACTAATTATGAAAGAACTCTTGTTGTTTCAAACTGTTATTTTAATTCCATCAAGTTTGTTGAATAACTACATCAATTTTTCTGTGATATTTAAAGCAGGTTCATCATATTATGAGTAATCTACTTGTAGTAATAGCAGTAGTTGTAGCAATAAATACTAGTAGTACTTGTAGTAGTATCTGACATTGAAATTTGTATAAATTACTTAATACAAGGAAAGAAAATGTCGCAATTAAAGATAATCATACTTATTACTGTAGTTCTATATTTGAAAATAAAGCTTTCTTTCTTTCTTATTTTTCTGAAGGGCTCTCAAGGCCTTTAAAGGATTTTAATAATGTAATGTGAATAGTTTCTGACGAGATGATTTGTTTCATATAGGGAAAAGAAGATGTAATCACCCTAAAATATGACACAGTGACTTTTTTGACTTGCTCACTTTTCACTTGTGTAGAAACACATTAGCTTTCTATGGAAAGTGCACCACCATCTAATTATTGTCAGTCCACTCCTCAGTCCAACAACATCGCCATTAGCATTAGACTTGACGCTCTTCAGACTCCAAATCAAAAATCTGTTGATGGAGTGCGTCCTTCGCTTCACCCTAAATCTGGCTGCTTCCAATACAAGAGCTGGCAGGATTTGACAGCTACGTTAGCAGTGATGGAAAAGTGAGATATGATTGGGTAGAAGAGTATTTTCCATCTGAAGGTTAAAGATCACAACTGTAGCTCAAGATCATAATTATGTGAATACACCCACCATGCAGAGAGTACATTCCTCAAGACCTCTACTGGACCTTTAATGCATATTGAAAGTACTTACCTTGTGTGCCTGTCAGCAAAACTGACTGCTGTTCAACAGGGCATAAGTCACATGGAGGAGAATGTAAATTTATAGAGAGATTGTTCAAACAAATTTTAAAGCTACAGGGCCATATTTCACATGGCTTATTATAATGCATGATTCCACCTGGCAAGACAAAACAAAGGGCTGTGATAGCCGTTTCTCACTGCTAATGCTCCTGCGGGTGTGTGTGTGGGCAGAAGCCATGCGCTGCAGGCTGATGGTAGTACTGAAGCTGGGATGTTGGCAGTGCTCCAGGTGGATGGAGGCTGAGCGACGCCTCGGCGTGCTGAAATATTGATTCAGAAAGCCGAAGCACCCGCGGGGGCCCTCGGCTGCGTTTGGACAATACATGCAAAAGAGTGTAAAAGTTCAATCCCTGCATCTGTGCACAGTGTTGCGCTGCTGTAACGAGGAAGGTTTAGTTGAGTGTCACCTTTAGACTTCTTTTACAGAGGCCTCCTCCCCTTACATTTCCCACTCTGTCAGGTCAGATTAAGGTGTGATTTGCTGCTGACATCTCTATACACACATTCACACACAACCATCCAGAGCTTTACTGTCGGCCATTTTCTTGAGCTCGACTCCTCTACTAGGTTAACACGTTACAGAAATAATGTAGACCTGTTTTAATTCAAATACATTTGTGTTGAAACGTGTGTCTCCGTGTTAAGTGATACCTGCATTACTGCTCGATAGTTAGACAGGAAGAACAGATGCTGTTTTAACACTGACATTTCTGGATGAGTTACTTAAATGAGATACGACTGTTTAGGTGGATTTTGAATGAAGCCAGCTTCCTGAGTCCTCGTCCTTCAAGAAAATTCTTAAAGGGTCAGTTCACCCAAATTGAACAAATAAGTAATTGTATCCCTTACCTCCGAAGGTATCTAACCATGCAGATGCTTTTGTTTCGTTTTCGCAGGTTTTAATTTGTCTATATTGGTCCAGGTTGTTTCTTTCACCTTTGCACAATAAATGGAAGTTTTATAAAAATACAGTAGACTGTTATAGTATTAGTAGGAAAAAGCCACCTGGATTCTAGTTTTTGTCAGTAATATAAAAAATGTATTTTTTCTCAATATTTCTTTATTAACTATACAGTACAATATATTCAGTCTATGTGCATAATAAGTGCCAACACTGTCACAGTCATGCTCAGGCACGATTAATTGTCTTGTGGGTCTGTTCAGACAACGCAGTTAAGGTTAGAAAGGTAGATTTATTGATTAAGCGAGTAAGCAAGTGTTCAGCATTTTTAAATGACTTTTTAATTTAATTAATCACCACTTTTAGGACAGTTAATTACATTTAATTGATTATCCTAAAACTAGTGATTAATTAAATAATAAATGAATCCCTATTCTACAGTCATGTCCAGTCCTGTGCTTTGTCCACCCAAACCTATGACTTATGTGCAGTAAAACAGGGCCAATGAACACAATCCACACATAAATGATGTTTTCCCCAGAAGATGTTTGGCAAAGGAAACAACATTGTATGTGCAGTAAAACCTAACATTAGTTGTATTAAAAACCAAAACTATCTGCATGAGTTAAGTGAGAAAATGCTTTTTGCCAGATGAGTCACGCCTATAACGAGCTGCTGACCTGCCGTATAAATTCATTCAGTGTGGATTTTCTCTGGAGTGTTGTTGTTTTCCACTGTTTGAATGTTTCAGTTGACCAGAGGAGAATAATATGGAAACTATTCACACTGTGACTCAGATCAGAGGGAGAAGAGTTTGTCAGATATAGTGAAGGTTAATTAGCGCGTGTTCCTATGTTTCTGTGTGTCTGCTCGTTGCTACTTTATGTAAAGCTATATGCATGTTCAGGGCCCTTGAGTTGAAAATATGTGCGCGTGGGGGGCCCTGGTGACTGACACGCTCTCAGTAGGGCTCCAGAAAGATTTCTCTACCTCACCAGGAGAGCTGGGAGCAGGGCTCCCTCTGTCTTTTGGTGGGTAAGCCAAAGCACCTTTGATTTGCTTTTTAATAGGCTCCGGCAGCTAGAGCACCATGCTTGCTGTTTTTCGCTCTCTCTCTTCTGACTCTTGTTATTGAAGTTTTTTTTAAGTCAGTACATTTACCACTCTTTTCCTCCTCCCTTCCCTTGTTACTGCATCTTAACCAACGTGTACTCTGTGGTAGCCTGGGTAATACTTTGTGTCCCATGTGTGATGTGTTCATTTCAAACTGAATAGCAAGGTCTTCCAAGCCTTTCTCCTGTATGTTGGAGCTTGGACGCCCTGCAGGAGATGTGGTACATACTGTAAATGACAAGAATTCAGTAAAGCATTGGCAGGCAATGCTGCAGTCCCATGACGGCTTAATTTGTGGGCACGACAAAGGTGCCGGCCTGTGCCTGTATTTCTCTTTGAGACAGAAGAGACGGAGTGATGAGGGAGGCAAACAGCCCATCATGTCCCAGTCGCCCTACTTCTCCTTTTGTCGCGCTTCCTTCTTCGTCTCATCCCTTTTTTTCCCTCCCAGAATCTTACACCTACACTAGTAGTATTCTGTCTCTCCTCTGTGCTGTCTTCTCTGCATGTAAATAAATGTACAAATCCAAAGCACGTTATAGGAGCTGCACTATGCAAACGTGACAGCAGTCCGCTGTGCAGCGCTCTGCTGATGGGCACATCACGCCAGCTTAGCCTCATGAGAATGACACTGACATCCCAGCATGCTCTCTCAACTACTGCCAATTACAACTCCCACCCTGAGCTCACTGGAGGCAATGTGGCACCCAGCTTGGCCAGTCAACTGCCCACCTTCCACCCTCCTTTCTGTGTGTCGTCTAGTCATGCTGCCTTGGCAGAGCCCCTGCTTCAGCCAGCTCGTTTCCTGGGGTGGGGAGACTGTGAGATGCCGTAACCTTTGTTTAGATATTATACATCGAAGCTGAGCTGAAGCTGTCTTGTGTGTTTCCTGTTTCTTTTCTCTGAAGGCTTTTGTTCTATTTTCTTTTTTCATTTTCCTGCTTCACCCCCAAGGTATTTCCCAAGGTCTTCATTTTGAAGTCTCTCGTTTACAGAGCTTACTTAGATCACAGTGACAGCTGTGTCTCAAGGGAAATTCTACACACACTTAGCCTGCTTGAAAAGAAGGGAACGAGCGGTGTGTAGGTCTGTTAGCTGCTGCTGTCTTGTAAGCGGACTAACCACAGTGGGAAACTGTGGCCTATTTGCTTCTCATCCCTGCAGTTAGTTTTTTTGGTCACTCTACCCCAGATGAACGGCAAGGCGTGCATGACTCAGCCACAGGTGCCCACAGTCTTTATGAAATCATGCCCACACAGGCCTTGATGAAAGCTGCCCACTGCCAGAGGCGTCCTGTTCACTCCGTCATGTTCTGTGAGGGCACACCCCTACCACCATCCACAAAGCTTTTGCTGTGGAGCTCTTCAAACACTTGTTTCAAACACACTGTTCCCATCCTTGACTGTTTTGAGCTGTTGTGGTAGTGATTCATAAGGCACAGACCCAGGATGCCCTCACAGGAGACACATTCAGAGTGTTTCATTCAAACTCGAGAGTGTTTTCTGTTTTAAGTTTGTTTCATTTGGCCCAATAAGAACAATAACAACTGGTGAGCCACAAGAAAGCCTCACTGCAACATCTGAAAATGTTTCTGTTGAGCTTGGTCAATCAACACTCCTAACAAAAGAGAATTTGACACATCTTGCTTTATATTAATGCCACTGATGAAACACAGACACACACTTTGCACATGATTGGATACAGAGACATACAGTGTGTAAGTCTTTCTGAACAATGTCGTCTTTCTGTGTTAAGTGCAGAGCTGGAGTCCGGTCATGGTTAGCTTAGCTTAGCATAAAGACTGGAAGCAGAGGGAAACACATTAGCAGGTTGATGCAGTGGAGGTGATGTGGCACCCACCTCTTCTGTGCAGTGTTTTCAGATATAGCGCAGGTTGCTTGATGTGACTACTTAGCACAAGCGTTGGTCTCTGCACAGACGATATGGCACCAAACCTCGACAACCTCACTGTAATAACAAGATTTCAGGAATATGCTCGCACTCATTGCGCCCGGCTGTTGTCCATCAAGAAATGTTTCCAGCCCACAGTTCCAACCACAAATTGTTGTTTTTACATTTCTGTTTTTGTATATGTAAAAATTAAACAAGTTAAAATGTGAGCTTCGGTGCTGGGGGGCTTTTTTTCGTACACTATCCAGTGCTAATCATTTTCATGAGTTTGAACTATGAGGGATGTTTTTGCATTTCTGGATACTTTTTTACAGCAACCGTGACTTGAATCTCCACCCATGATTGAGAGGTTAGCAGTGCAATTACACTGTTAACAAATAATGTACAAAGAATGTGCCCTTGCACAGATTAGATTGTCCAATGCAGAAAGTGTGTGTGCGATCAAGATGCCTGCATTCATCCCAACGTAACCGAGCTCAACAGGATTCGCTGACAAGAAGCCAGTGTTGAGTTTTAAGATAGGAGGAGATGTGACACACTCAGCTACAGGCTTTTGGCGTTACAAGCACCAAAACTTTGACAAAAGTGAAAAAACAGAGGTTTTTTTATAGACATAGATGGGCTATGATTGACATGTTTGGTTCATTGATTTGAGAAAAATCCTCAAGGCTACATTCAAGGAAGACCCTCGGTAAGGGCCTTTACATATTTTCTTTTCTTTCTTGTGGGGTGATGGTGGAGGGCTGGCAATTGAATCACCAAATTAGCAAAGCATTTTCATTTGACCTTGTAAGCACGCTGTGCCAATGCCACCCATGAGTGAATGTGTGATTCATTTTCAAGAAGTGTGCTTTCAGTGGTCAGTGAAGAGTTGGTCCGTCTGTGTTAAAGTGACGTCTGGGTGTCAGGCAGCTCAGCTCAGTTCACCTGGAGGAGTTCGCCTGCAGTGCTGCGTGAATGGAACAAATGCCACAGAGGGTTTAGGGCTTGTGTTTAAAATCTGACACAAATCAACTGTTGTTTTTGGATGATATGTTACAGTTTGAGAGATTTTCCTGTAAACCAGATCAGTTTTACCATGATGTGAATCACTTTCATATCCAAACATGGACATGTATTAAGGAGCTACCATGTGGTTTATTATTAGAGGAACAAGCACCACAGCTCATTGACCCAACTGTTTCTGTCAGTATTCTTCTCCCTCTACACACCTCCCACACATCTCAGGCCACAGAGGTGACCTCCTGTTGATCAGTTTTTACTGACATTACTTTGTTTAAGATTAATGCAGTGCAGCTGCGTCCCAGTTCTATGCTACACACCAACTCTAAGCAGTTTTTTAAAGTTTTCTCACACTAGTAAGACATAGTACCTGAAGAATCTCTTAAATCTGCCTGTTTGTTAATGAAGGACGATTTTGTCCCATAGTACATGGTACAACTAGGAGAACCGCATTGTGGCTGTATGCCTCCACCGTTTATATACATGTCTGTACAGACTCATTCTAATATATCTTCTGCATGAGTCCAAGTGGAAGTTTATTCCAGATGTAATGAAATTCTCATTTCTGAGATACGTATATAGCTGGGACATACATGAGGTCACAGGGACTTTGTCCTTTAACTTTAAGGTACCAAAATCTAAACAGCTCATCACTGAGTCCAAGTGGACGCTTTTGTCAGATTTGAAGAAATTCCTTCATGGCATTCCTGTGCTGTCACATTTACAAGAATAGTTTGCACATGAGGTCACAGTAAACTTGACCTTTGACCACCGAAATATAACCAGTTCATCCTTGGTTCCAAGTTAACATTTGTGCCAAATTTGAACAAAATCCCTTCAAGGCTTTCTTGAGATACCACGTTCACAGGAATGGGACGGATGGACAGACAACCCGAAAACACAATGTCTCCGGCCACTACTGTCACTGGCATAGAGCAGTGAAAATGGGGGGGAGGGGAATGCATGATGCTGAGCTGCTTTTCTCTGATGCCCATTTTTAATTTCCTGCTTATACTGAATTCTCATCAGCAGTGTAATATGTTATGTACATACTGTAAATTACTTGCAATAAATGCACAATCCACTTGGGGCCACCTTCATCTGTCTTTTTTTTTTCACTCCATCTTGAGACTAATATTTCAGTCCAGGTATGCTCATTAAAATTTTGAGAGCTTGACCTGAGGGAGCCTCGACAAAGTGACACAGAGACCCAGAAAATTAAATCGCTTCTTTCTCTTGGGAGTGTGATTGTACTCAGCAAATTTCATGCCACTCTGGTCAACTTTTGAGACATGCCAGTCAAGTACAAACAAAGAAATGGATAGAATCCATGACCTAACTTCAGAGAAATGGCTGTGAACACTGAATGTGGGAGAATCTTCAGGGTGAAAACTGTGGATGAATGGTGAATAGTGGGAAATATTTCTGCTACTACTGACTTTAATCCCAGACATTCAGTAGAGAACAGTGCAGCAGATGCATAAAAGATTACAGTGCCTGTCCCCCTGTTTGCTAACATGCTTAAATATCTGTGAATCTACCTCAGCTCTGTATCGGAACAAAGCTCCATTGAGCCTTGAAGTTCACAGTTTTCAATCTCTCTCTTGCTGAAAACACATCCAATACTGTACTGCATATACACTGGTCCACTCAGATATTGTTGTATATATAAGAGCACACACCGGAAATCTGTGGCAGTAAGACCAGATCCAACCCGACCCAACTAGACTTAGCAGAACTTGGACGTCGGAGCTCGGTGGAGCTGTAAAGACATCTGGGTTATGTTCACTGGTGATTTTCATGCCACAATGTGTTACCGCACACAAGTCCTAGAGAGGTGTTGGAGCTAGAGCGATGCCATAAAAAGTGTGCCAGGAGTCACACTCAGTGTGTCCATCTGCTTCTGCTGCTATGAGTCCTTGAGGTAAAGTTAGAGTGGATATTGCAGTTTTGGTTAAATACTGAAAGGGTAAATGTCCTTTGACCAAACTATCTCAAGTTCCACTCACTCGCTTCTTCTGGACCTTTTTGACTGTGTCGCACAGTCTCTGTCAGTAGCCTAAATTAAGTTTTCTTAGTTGTCTTGGAAGTCCTGTAGAGTGTAGTTAACTTAAAACGTGATGATATGCAACTTATGTCCACTGCCCTCCAAAGACATTTAGTTAGTGCAGATCTATTTGGTGAAACTGCTGGCTGTGGAAACCCAAGTAAAGAGTGTACAGTAATACACACTGATGATCCAATGATCTAATCAGGATATTGCTGTATTAGGATTCAGAGCGTTTCCATCTCCCATCCATCCATCCTTCCATCCGCTCTGCAGATGTCAGGCTGGAGCTTTGATTGTGGATCCAGGGTGATTTATCTTTGACTGGGTGACACCGGCTTATTGGCCCTCTCTCAGTGACATCCTGCAGAGCTGGCTGTGATGGCGGCTGATGTGATGTGTGGAGCTGCTGGATTGGCAGGCAGAGTGCCTGAGATGCTGATCATTTTTGTCAAGCAGAGACAGTAAAATGCGGCAGAGACCCATAAATATTGAACCTGCCTACAGGGCAGTGACCTGCACCGACTGATTGTAGCCCTTCTACGTGTGCGTGTGTGTGTGCATGTGTGTGAATATTAGAGAGAGATGAGTCCATTAGGCTGCAGGGAAGTGTCCATTCAGAAGTGGAAAGGAGGGGAAAGGTCAAGTCTGCTGCATTTAGTGAGTTGTTTTCTAGGTGGAATAATGTAGTAATAAACAGTATCAACACATCTCACATTCTCATTCACCTTATATTGTATCATACAAATCAGATGCCGAAGTATTGTGTACTGCAGCATACTGATACTTTCCTCACCTGTCTGTTTTCATCATATCAGCAACACATTCACCTGATGAAAAAATGCAGTAGACACGTAGACACGTAACTGATAAAAATTAGAAAATAAATGAAATGAAACATATTACTAAAACTGTCCTTTAGTTGAGCTCCACGATCCCAGAATTCATCAGTCATGTTGGCGGGAGTAATGACTTGACTGATTCACCTGTAATGAAAATTTCATCACACTTGCACGATAACTACAACCAAAGAAAGGGTGGATGTTATCATAAAGGCATCATTTCGTGTATGAGGTGGTGCCTTTCAGAATGAATTCCTACAGTGATCCCATGTTTAACTCTTCTTAAATCAAAGATAGTTATAACTGTACAGTTTGGCAACATCTAGTTAGGACACCACTTACGTACACTACTCGCTGCTTATGCTAATATTAACTACGATTGGATGACGGTGTAAAAAGACGTCTGAAGCAGAGCAGGTCTGTAGCCCCAGCTTGTGCCTGTCATTTAGTAACTACACTCGAGCAACAGAGAACTGCCGATAACCAATCATCGAGTCCATATTTAGAAAATGTTGCCATGTATATATATTTTTGGTTTACTGTGTCTGTGACTCCAGTGTGAGGTGACAGAGGTTAGAAGTTGCAGCTGCAGGTCCATAACACTGTCAGTTCCAGCCGTTTCAGTATTTCTGAAAAGCACTCTAGGGTCAGACATGTTTCATCTACAGAGATTGATCTGTACCGTAGCATTTAGCATATTTGGAATTAAAGTGCACACTAAACGCTGGCGGCTTGAAGTCCACACTAGCGTCATTCATTTTCACTTATGCTGTTCCTGCCAATGTGGCAGAATAACAAGTCAGGGGATGTTCGGAGCCTTTAACATCCATCACAGTTTACAGACGACTTTCTGCTTCATTAAGCCGCAGATTTCCTGTTTATTAAGACATTTCATGTGCACCACCAAATAAAGCGCTTTAGACAATCTGCATGAACCCTTCGTTGGTTTACAATCTGTCTGATCACCTGGCTGCTCGTGTTTCATGCTCAGTTAGGACGTTGATGTCGGCATGTACCCAGGTCCCAGTAGTTACTGTGGTGGAAACATTTTGTCATGTTTAATACAAATAATAGATAAAACTGGAATTAATTTTTAATTATTTCTTCTTAAGGTGGAAGAAAGTAAAACTGAATCTTCAACTTGTTTTTGATTTAGATTCTTTTAACACATTATTTTTGGGCTATTAATTATTCAAGGAAGATAATAAGACTACCCTTTTCTTTGAACTTGAATTTTAATAAGTCAAAGATCTAAGGTTCTGACCTTTTCAGTAAATTCGATTTATGGGATTAAAGTCTATAAACCGCAGCCATTTGGAGATCCTCCCCAGGGATTAATAGCCAGGACCTTGGTGGTGATGTGGCACTCAAGGTTATGACAGCAAAAAAAAACAACAGGGAAGGTAATTTATGTGAGGTAAATAACCTTCTGTTAATTTGGCTGTAATCACAAGGACAGAGGAGACAGACCATGGATGTATTTAAATGTAACGCTATAGCTTTCAGTGTTAATATGCCATTATCAGCTTTTACCAGGACTGTAGATGTGGGTTAGTAGGGCTGTATTCCACCTATTAGTTTGCCCTGTAGGCTGTTATCATGGACCAGACCTTTGTTGTCATGGCTACAGTAATAAACACAGAGCATTCCACCTCTGGATTTAGTTTAGTTTATTACTGTAGTAAATATGACAGGGACAGTGCATATTTGTGAACGTTGCTATAAAATGACCAAAAACAGACAGAAAATGTCCCAAAATGTATATCAGCTATCTAAATTACCAAAAGATAAGTTATTTATTAATGCATTAAAATTAGTGTGTTTGTCTCCGTGGCAGTGGACAAATTAATATCATCTCAAGTTATAGTGTATGTGGTTATTTTGCCCAACTGTATTATTAACAATATGTGAGTCAAAAAGAAAATAGAATATGCACAATAACATTAAAGCCAAGTGTTCTAAATGATTCAACAGAAAACTCTACAGAAAAGCCATTTAGTTTTATTGCTAGTTGTTGTATTAGATTACATTATCCTGTACCGTCGTATACCGTGTAGAGTATATGTACAGTACACGAGTGGTAAACATCTTCCTAGATGCATTCCTGAAAAACATTCCAGCATATCTAAAGATGCTTGGTCCTCCATTCATAAAATATCCTCCAAATGTATAAAATGAATTAAACATGACTATGTAATTGACTGTACATTATACACAGCAGGAGACAAGGAGGCAGAGTAAGAGTGAGAGAGCTGCAGTGAGACTCCAGAGACTAATGAGCTAACTGCGGGGTGCTCGTCCTCATGTGACTGCTGTAATTGGGTCAGTCAGTAGCCATGTGTGGTGCTGCTGCTGCTGCTGCTGCTGCTGCTGCTGCTGCTGCTGCTGCTGCTGGTTTAGACGTCTGACAGCCTGGCCCGCACCACGCTGACGATGTGGGCCACCACCACCACCAGCAGCAGCAGCAGCAGCAGCAGCCAGAGAGCTGCCGCTTACTGTACAGGTGGAGCCACGTTCAGACAGCGTGGAGAGAAGCTGGAGACTTGGCGGAGACGACACATCCTGACTTCTGAGAAGAAAATATGTCATGATAGGACCCGATTTGTGTCGTTTATGAACTCGACAGACCATATTTTAAAGTAACTTATATTAAATTATATAAACATTTCTTTTCTAGAGCTTTCAACAGAGATTAAGCATCACGATGATCACGTTGAACTCTTTCTTTAGACCTTTTTGTACCATCATCTGCACATCGACTGGATGGAGTAATAGATTTTTTAAAGTTTTTATCTTTTTGTGGTTTCCACACGATAAATATTAATAAAAATTAAATTTAAGTTTAGTTTTATTTTAGTATAGAATTTAAGGTGGTCTTAGAAGGTCTTAAAGTCTTTCATTTGTCTTTCAGAGGGCTGCTTCCCCTCGCACTGGATACTGATGAGCCTACCTCTAACCCACACTGTGTAACACAGTCGTGTGTGCAGACACACTAATGAATGTTTACATCAAATGCTGTCAGGCTGAGTGGGCGGTAACTTGGGATCTAGTGTACATTCCTTTCTAGTTGGGGTGTTTGCAGATCATCTTTTCCTGTTACTGTTTTCACAGTAATTAGGGAGGTTTCTTCGGCAACTGTCCTAAAACCATATCTGTGTACATAAACCAGATGAGAGGGTGAAACAAGAAGAATGTTTAGTGTCATTTTGATGCATTGAAAAGTGGCCTCTGCACTGCATTGAGTCAACTCTGTTTACTGGAAATGAGGAGGATTTCCTCTTTTATTTTCTTAGTTCTGACATTGTACATTCAATTTTAATTTTGTTTTCCTATTGTGTCTGTTTACAGCAATCAGTGACAGTAAAATATTTCCATTTTATCTGCTTGATACGTCATCTCTCCTACATATGGAAATATTGAGCTTTTTTACTCCACTACATTTATTTGACAAATATCATTACTAGTCACTTTTCATGCAGGACTTAGAGTATGTTTACATTGGTGTATTCACACTTTTATCATATTTAAACTAGATTTCATGACCAGATAAATATGTTCAACTCTCTTTCATGGTTCCCACAGGATAATTTTGATGACCCTTGACCTTTTGTCTTGTACCAAAATCATTCATTCAGTCGTCTCGAATAGTTTGCTTCAGTACACCTGATGTTAACGTCTGTCTCAACTCTTGAATTATAAGTATTGTTCACCAAACAGGCAGCAGAAATAAGAAACAGGTCATTCAATCTGGACAAACAACTTTATTTCTGGTAATGCATCTATACACTGTACATTCAGTCACTGTAGTATATAAGCATAGCTATTTTCAAACATAATCTCATAAAGTCCTTTACTTTACAATATAGTCCGTGTCGTGAGAGAAGGGGAAAGGCGTTGTTGGAGGAGCGATGAGGGGAAAAAGGCGTGAAAAGATGAGGGGAGACAAGGGAGATAGATGAATAAGCCAAGCTTTCTTTCATACTGTATATGTGTCATTAATAAATGGGAACACTTACATTTACCTCTTACATAAAAATATTTCTAGAATTGTAAGGTTTATATAGTATTAGCAGCAGCACAGGGCTAAAAAGATACATGAGGATGAGGGAGAAACAATCTGCAAGGTCGCATAGTCATACTGCAGGTCTGCTATCTGATACTGAACATACTGTTAAAAATATATGAACTGGTGAAAAAAGTCATTCAATATAAAGACTCTACAGTAAAAAAAAAAAAAAGAAACACGATTAACATGTTTATGTAGGGAATATTCTCTTACGCACTAACTGTTTCTGAAACATCTGTTAAAACACAAATTCCCAAAAAAAAGCAACAAAAACAAGACGGCTATTGTAAGAAAAGATTTCTTTTTGAAAAAGGAAACACCATGTACATATATTTTACAATATCGTAAATGAAAAACATATTTACATTTGTAAATTCTTATTCAAATCTTCACACTGGCTAGTATTTGCCTATTAATATGGGCTGTTATTGCTGCTTTACTGTCGATTATTTAGCAAAACGATTCTTCTTTAGAAAACGAGACGTCGTTAAACAGCTTTTTTCTTTTTGCGCGGGAGAGCGAAGAGCCAATGTCGTTATCGTCTCCCTTCTTTTTGTAGAAAACCATGAGTAAAGTAAACTACACATAGGCTAGCAACTCTTTTGAGTGTAAAAACAACTACAAAATGTACCAATTTGAGGTCTGCGAAAAGTTGCAGACGCAGTGTTGAAAGGGGCTTTCAACGTAACGCCCTCTTTATTATCTGCGACGCGTTCGCCTCGAGACAAGCCAACAAACTGGGAATAAACAGTTAGGTCTTTATATACAATCCAAAGTAACAATTCACTGAAGCAAGTGGCTTTTCAAGATCTATAAAAAATCATTTGAACATGCATATCATTGATTTCAAATGAAGAAAAAAAAACACTCATTCCGAAACACAAACTTTAAGCGTCTGCCATTTGTTCAACTGTTCTCTGCACTGAAAAACAGTTTTGTAAACTGGTCGGCTTTAGGAATACTGCTTTTTTTTCGTAGTTTTTTTTTTTTTAAATGACCTGCTGAGTGAGGGAGGGGCTTTTAATTTGAAACCTGCAAACAGGAATTTGATGAGAGGCCCCCGTGTCCCGACAGCTTCATCGTCAGTTTTCCTACTCTGGAAACCTTTCGCCCACGTCCAGGCACTTGAGGTTGTCCAGCATTGCATTTCATTTTTATCATCCTTTTTTTTGTTGTTGTTGTTGTTGTCGTCTTGTGTTTATTGCGAATGTGAAGTTTTTTTCTTAAGAACAATATATGGTTTGTTGTTGTTTTTTCAACTCTTCCTCTTCTAAATAAGACAAATTGCTTTATATTGCATAACACAATAAAAACCCTTAAATGTACAGTATCAATGCCCAATAACTGACTATATGTGTGGCAAACGTTCTCAAATTTCATGCATAAAGAAAATATGAGTTTTCTATTGAAAAAAAGTGAACATAACAGACAAGCAATCAAATATCTCCACGATTAAAACAACATCGACAACCAAAGGAGAATTGGCATTAACACAATGTACATTCTGATTGCATTGTACCCACTGTTTCTGAGGCAGATTTGTGGCCTCTGCCTTTTGATTAAAAACAGATTTTAATCTTCGAACGTGACTTTTTGTTCAGGCTGCTATAACCATTCACCTTACTAATGTACAGTATGTTGTTAACAAAGTTCTGTCAAACTCGTTATGATTTTTAGCCTGGTTTTCGTGTGACATTTGTGTCATTTCAGGAGGATTTGTTTCCAGAACTTTTGAACAATCCCAGACTGCATCAGCAAGCAACAGGTAGGAGCCTTTTTTCTTTCCATTTATTTACAATACTTTTCCTTAAGAAAACTGAACAACAATATTCAAACAAGATGCGTATAATCAACAAAATGCTTACTGGTAGCAGTATATGGTAGCAGTCATGTATAAGATGATGTTTTCAAAAGTAAGAGTGAAGAAGACAATAGTGGGAGTACAATGCAGTATAACAGTATTTTGTTATGACAAAGTGCGATTCATTATTGTAAAGTAAAAAAACAACAACATATATTTATATTTACATACCTTAATTTAATTAAAATGAACATTTTGTGGTTCTTGCCAAAGGTGCCCCATCCAGCCCACTGTGATTTCATAGACGGTGGTATCTAAGGTCAACTGGAGGAGAAACACACCGACTTTCATCACTCAAATGTTACAAGACGAGAAAACAAGGCCACACTCACATCTGGAGTAGTTTATCTTTAGAAGATAAAGATTTCTGGGTTTTTACCCAAATGCTTAGAAACACATAAAGCTTGGAGAAATAAATGATTTTTTTTTTAAACAGGAGGAAAAACAAGTCACTTAAATTTAGAATTTGATGCTTTTCTCTCCTCAGTGGACTGTGATGGCTTCCTGAAAAAACCGACAAAACCACGGTGGCACTGTGGAAAGTTCATCTGCTTGTTTTGTTCACTTTCTAATTTATTTGTATTTTTTTTATATTGTCAAACTCCAACAGAACAGAGAAACAAAGAATTTTTTAAATTTTTTTTTACATATCGCTATGTAGTCTCTTAAATAGCTTATAATGTCTTCAAAATCCTCTGTCTTCGTCATGGCAGGGGACAGTGGTGGAGACTGGGTTAAGTATGAGCCCTGTCCTCCTGGTCGCACCACTCCAACACCTTTCAACAACCGTATAACTCTAATATAATACGATGATATACTATGATCTTTCAGCATTTGTTATCACAGACGTCCGTCCAAGAGTCATATCTCATTTTCTTTGTCAGAAAAAAAAATACAGGCACAACCATTATTTTGTGCTATAAATGTGTTTTTCTTTCACTCTTCTGATCCAGTTTCCTCGTCTGTGAGTTTGGAAGGTGCAAGTCAGTGCTTGATTACAAATGAGCTTCCTTGGTGCAGCATTGTACTTTGCTCCTTCCAGTCATTCTCAAAGGAAACCATTCACTTGACGTTAATAAGGACAAAAGTTCTCATGTCTTCTCTCTGTCTCTGGTTGGAGAGCGAGAGTCTTTTTTTGTGTTGTGGAGGGCGATCGTATGGACAGTGGTGTTATGTGGCCACCCCAGGACTCCCTGGTGTGTTTGTGGTCCTGGTTGGGCAGATGATGTTGGGGATGATGGCAATGGAGGGGGGAATGGTTGGACGGAGAAGTTTGCAGTTGGGTTAGTTGGCAGCTGGCATGTTCTTGGGCATCCCCTCCTTGTCACTGTTGGATTTGGGCCAGAGTTGGTGCTGTAGCTCCTTGACCACCCTCTCCAGGTGCTCCCTGGCCTCCCGCTCGTGCAGCAGGTCGGCTCGGAGCTGCTCGCGGTCAGCCTCTGCGTGCTGCAGCTTCATCTGGAGGTCCTCGATCTGGAATGCACATGGCAGGAAACGGCTGAAGTCAGTCATCAGTCAGAACAGAGCTGACTCCAGTGATACAAACGTCCCATTCTCAACTACTGAGCTGTTTCATTTCAGTTTAGTGATTTTCAGATTTTGACAAATGAATAACATTTAGTTTCTCCTGAGACATCATTAGTTTTAGCTTCCTAAATTGAACAAGTGTTCACATGAGTACAGTATAACTGAAATAACAGCAATATAGTCATAAAACAATGTGTTTACATTTTACTTTATATTTACTTTACATGTTTTACGACAGTCTCTTATATCAAGGTAACGTCTAGAAACAATTGCCATATTCAGCAAAGTGTATTTGTCATGTGTCTGTCCTAGGCCCCGGCTGCAGCAACATCATCTCTTAGTGACAGCCTTCCAAGGACGACGGCAGTCTCTGCAGGGAGGTACACAGACGCAGCTGGAGAGCATAACCTCCCGCTTGTTTTGTCTAATCTGCATTTCCCATGGTGCCTGAGGGAAGTCGACATCTTTTCCTGTTTCCTTTCAGTGGGGGACTTATCAAATGTCTGTGCACTTGGAGCTACACCCATTTATTTTTGACTGGGGAAGAGGAAATTGTGTTTTTTTTTTGCCTTCTCCTGTGCTGACCTTGAGAGCGTTTGAGACAGTAGAACGCTGCAATTACTCTGAGGGTGTGGACATAATTGTCTAGACTTTCTACCATCACAATTGCACACATTGTACAGTTAGTGCCTGTCTAAATGCACCGCTTTGTTCGGCCTTATTTCTAACCACGTGTCATGTTATCAGTGAGAGATTGTTCACATTTCAGCCTCTGTTTAAAGATTCTAAATCTAATTTGTGACTACCTGACATGTTCTAGATGCCTCTTACCCTTCACAAGCTATGCCAACATGCACACTAACTGACCTGCGCAGAGTACTTTGCACGAAGACGTCCTGCCTCGCAGCCTTTGTCACAGACCCTCAGCTGTCGGGCCTGCTCCAGTTCCCGCTTCAGACGGATCCGCGACTCGTTGGCTTCCTTCATCTTCTTCTCGCTCTCGGCTCTCAGACGCTCAATTTCCTTCCTCAGGTTTCGCTTTGCCTCTGTCGCCTCCCGCAGCTTCTCCTTCTTGGCCACCCGCAAGAATTCCAGCTCCTAGAAGAAGAGAGTCTTGACATTAGCATCGCAGTGAGGTACTGTGTATCTGGGATTTCTACTTCTATCATTAATCACTGTAAAGTTGCTTTTTTTTTGCTACATAACCTGATAAGTCATTGAGAAATTTCAGTGTCCCATGGTGTTGATGTAACCTCTATGCATGCTAGCGGACCAGTCTCTCCACGGCTGTTTGACTCCCGAGAGTAGTAGACCTGTTACAGCAAGCTGCAGTGTCCATGTCAGTGTTTACACTGAGCAAAGTCAGGGGTTAGGGTAAAGTGTGGGCTAACAGAAGTTAGATTTCCTTCCTTTGAAACACTGAATGAGCATGTGTGTGTTTTGGTAACATGCCCATAGTCTTCTCATGGGAACCTAGCTGTTGTGACAAATACGTCTGTCATCAAGATTTGTTGATTCCTACAAAAAAAGTGAAAAGAAACAATCCCCATCACACCCTTTGCTCTACAGCTTTAGCTTTACAAAAGAACTCTTTCAACGGGATTAGAATTAGTTCAACTACACACAGCAGGAGTTATTCCAGTTTAAAGTGTAACTACTGTTCATTTAGGTTCTATGTTGGTTAAATTCGTGTTCCTCTCCAAAGCTCCTCTAAACACTGATGAAAACCGAAAGTGTACTGTGCACTGATAAAGCTTTTCTTTGCTCAGGATGCATTTTTTTTGTGTTTGCTCACCCACACACACTCCTTCGTCGGCATTTTCTTGTTCTCAGTCCAAGGCCAAAAATAAAAATGGAAGTCTGGCCTTTCCCTTTGCAGCAACATCCGCTATCATTATTATCACTTGCCAACTCATGCTAAGCTTTGCGGACACAGATAATGACTTCTAATCTAAATTCTGCTTCTGCATTTTGATGCCTGAACTCAAGTCATTCCATCAGTGTGCCAACTTTGAAAAGTAAAAAAACAAACAAAAAGAACTCAGGGGAAGCTTAAGAATTTTATGAGTTGTCATGGGCCACTAGAGCTGGGAAATCCCACTGCCTCAGGAACGGTGATACGTATGAGTGTGGGAATAGAGATACTTGATTATCAGGGTTCTATGAGAAACATAGGTAAAATATGGTGACGTGTACAGTTCGGTATGTTGACTTTTGCTGGAAGGCGTATTTTTTCCCATTCTTACTGGAGTTAGACTTCCAGTCTTCGTGCCAAGCTGCATTGAACACATCTCTGACCTAGCTCTGCACTGAAGCTGAAATCACTGTTCTCATTTTACACAGTGAAAGATGATGAACGAGCCTATTTTCAAGCATCTTGTGCTATATTCTGACAGTGCAATACAAATGAAAATCTACCTGCTGGAGGCTGCGTTTGGCCTGCAGTGCTGATCCCAGCTTCTCCTCCTGCTTCACCCTCATCTTAACAATCTCATGAAGAAACTTCTCCTTCGACTCTTTGGAGTCGAGTCCGCTGTCCAGTGCCTGTCTCAGGCTCTCCAGCTCAGACTCCAGCCCCAGCTCAGGAGGAGTCATCGGGGTTGCGATGGGTACAGTTGCAGGAGCTGCACCCTCGGCCGATGTAACAGTGCAGACGGGCCCTTGGGTGCATGGCGAGCTCAGGTCCTTGGCAGAGCTGGACGAGGTGAAAGATGGTGACGACAGGGAGGACAGGGACGAAGTGACTGTTGGGAGAATCCAGACAGAAGAGAGCGTACGTTTTGTGAGTTGAGCCTCGTATCAAAAAATATAGACATATCTTGTTGCTGGAGTTTTTTGCTTACATTCATCACGACTCTCCACTTCTATCTCCACCTCAGAGTCTTTGTCATCCTGCGGCGGTGGCTTGCTGGCAGCGGAGGATGGAGGGCAGGAAGCCTCTGGCGCCGGGGGCGGGAGCTCCCCCGTGGCTCTTCTCTTGCGAGGCCTGGAGTTGGCGTTGGCACTCTCACCTGGGGGTTCACCTCCACTTGGGTGGGAGGTGCTGGGTACTGATGGGGACATGGGACCCACCTTCCCCAGGGGCAGTGGTGTGAGGGCGACATTTGGGGCCACGGCGTTCTCCAGACTCTTGTAGTTGTAGAAGCTAAGAGGAAAACAGACGGTTTGATTACTGTTACAAACAATAAGCTAAATCAAGGTTACATTTATTTGTTACGTCATTAACAAAAGCTTAATTCTGCATACAAGTAAACACAGCCATTACCATATTGTATAGTCAGACTGGAACAGCCTATGCCAAACTAGGCTAGAGAAACATTCAAATAAAGTGCCTGCAGCTCTTTCCTCCCACTTTAAAAGAAACTGGGCCAGATCAACTGTGATACGGTGCAGCCTGCACTGGCAGTACCATGCCAAGTGGGTGCCCACATTATGAGTGTGTGTCAAATGTGTGTGAATGGTGGAGTGTGGGAGGCTGTGGTACAGTCAGACTTGACCCCCTGTGACACCAGCCCACCCAGACAAGTGAGAGAGCATGCTGGGAGCTCGTCAGATCGCCTTGAACAAAATGGCAGGCGTCTCTCACAGTAAAATATTGTCTCCAAACAGAACAGACCAGATATTTCATTATTAATTAATTTCCTTTTGAAGTCCGTAAAGTGCTGTTTGATGAGAGCGTCTGCCATTTTAGATGTAGCTGTCCTACTCTGTGCTGGGCTCACCTGTCTCTCAGCAGGGCCAGGGGGTGACTGGAGGGCTCCTTATCACCGGCAGAGATGTGAGGGGACCACGGCCGGAAAGCTGAGGGCCTCTGTCTGGGTTGAATGCAGTTAAGCCCCTGGAAAAAAGAAGATAATATTTTAAATCACAAGTATTAATGGAATTACATTTAGCAGTGGTGAATAAATAACAGTTCTAACATTTTTTGTCCAGTTAAGGCTGAATCATAGTGAAGTTCATGTGCTACTTAATCTTACTTTGTGAAAAATAAACATATTATTCTCCAGATTCATTTCACAAAGCTGGATCTCTCAACTCACAACCAGCTGTTTAAGAATATTACGTATTTATAATAAAGAATAAAAATGTTCAACTCCTCAACCACGATTTTCTTTGCATTTTTTTTGCTGAACTTCAGTGTAAAATTTGAGTTTGGTCAAGAAAAGCGGGGTCACTAAAGATGAGGCGATATCCCCATCACAAAAATATTGGCAACAGAACAGTTTATTTCTTATCATAGACACTGATTGTACTTGTTGCAAGTGTTTAAAATTGTTTTACGTTGGAGGATATACTTTCAGGTCAGTGATTAAAAGCATGTGAATATACCCGTGATCTTAAGTGCTATAGAGACTGATGTGTTATGTGACTGGACAGGGGTCAGTATGAAGATTAATTGTTGGAGATAATCCTAGTATAACTCCATGGGAGGCTTTTTTTTTTAGCAAATATCGATCTTCACAGGAAACATCCATCATTATATTGTGGATATATTCTGTTACACTGCTCTGTCTAACTTAGCTCCCTCTCAGTAAGTGAATCCGTAAGGCTTGTGATATCTACACTTACCCCTCCTGTTTGCACCACTTTCCAAATCTAAATTTAAGCACTACCCTCATTCAAAAACTTCTGTGTCATGTTACATGACATCTCATCTCATGCACTGTGCGTCATTATCCCCGACGTCGCCTTCCTTAGCCTACCAACACCAACCTTATTGGAGGAGGACAGGGAGTGTAGCCAGTCGTGCTGCTTCTCTTTGTCAGCCAGCGGGGATGGCGATGGGAAGTCCTCATGTTTGGACTTTTTGATCGGGATGGGGTCGGGCGCCTGGAAGAAATGGAGGAAATTCTGTCATGAGTGTTAAAAATGCAGGCCAGCGTTTATAAGAGAGATCTGACTGTGCACAAATAAAATCACAATCAGGAAATCTGTACTAACTCAAACAACATTCAATGTGTAAATACATCTGGGTCGATTACTTTTCCCACGTGGTACGAATGCACCACAAGTTGCCCAACTGGCATGTGGCTGAATTAAACACATTAAAATGTCAGTGAACTGAAAATGCCCCCAATAGTGTCAGACAGACCAATAACTGTGTGGTTGTTTGTGTTGATGGGCGAGTGCCAACGGAGGTGTCTGATAGCTGTGAGTGTGTTTAAATTTAGACGTGGTGTTGACTTTGTGTGTACGTGCGGCCGGAGGAAGTTGTTTTAGGGTTACAAAGTCACACACACAAAATCAAGGCAATGCGTCACACACTTGACACACAAAGAATCCAATATAGCTAGGTGTGTTTGCTCATGGGCGGCCAAGAGAGGAGGCAAGAGGTGACTGGGGCAGTGTGTATCTGTGTGTGTGTGTCTTTCAGACAGATCCACCCATACAGACAGACAAGCAAGGGTTTGTTTCTCTTTCTCCCGTTACGCTGGCTTTGTGGCTATGACCTCAGCCTCTCTAAGCTGTGGCTGTCACTAGCTGCCACACACACACACACACAGATTGCGAAGAAATTGCACAGCATTTTGACTGCATGTGACTTTCAAAAAATCCAAAACACTTTTTCCTCTTCAGGCATTTCATTGTGAAACTTGAAATGGAACTTAAAAATGGAACAGAGATTATACTGCGTGGTATGGGTCATATGTGGGATGGAAAATACAAATAACGGCAATTTTTGCGGGGGAGAAAAGTAAACAATAGAAGTAAAAAAGAACAAAAACACTTTTCATTCTGTGATTCTTTTCTTTACAATAAATCAAACGGAGCGACTGATCGACGTTAAGGCAAACAGACTGAAGCTCCACCGTCAACTGGAATGACAACAAAATCAAGAGATCAGAGAAAAGAAGCTACGTTAATGATGATGGAAAAAAATCTAAATTCTGACAACACAGTTTAAAATGAATATATTAAATGTCTTGCATATACATAGAGCATGATTAGTCTCATTAACACCTAAAATAAAGTTCATAACTTCTTCCTACAACTGTAATTCTGTTCGATCTGGAATCATCACACATGTTCTGTGGTTGTCGGTCCTGTGCTGCAAGTCCAGGTCACACAAGCAATGCAGATCTGTTCTGGTTCGATTGAAGCAACAATATTTCTTGAGGGGGGGTGTACTGTTCACTCATGCAGCTTGCTCGCTCTCTCTCTCACTTCGTGGTGCTCTCGTTTTATCTTTCTGAGGATGTCCCTCAGGAATCCACAGTGTTCTGCCAGCAAACTGCTGCAGGGTGCAGGACACTGTGTCATATACACACACACACAGCCCCCCCTGCATGATTTCAACAGGTGGTCATTTGTAATGGGGTTAGATTCCTTCTCTCTCTGTCTCTCTTGACCATGTTGGCGGTGTGTCATGCTATGCCACATGTCTGTGTAATCAGAGCTGCTCTCACAGGAAAGTAGTGTGGCTAGACGAACAAATACCGCCGAGGTCTTCCGACATGACAGCTGCCCTCGATCCACCAGGCCCTGATGTGCAACTCCAGGACTTCCAGTGACTTTCCCTAACAACATAAGAGAACTTCCATGATCATGGATATTAATTTCTTTCTAGTCTCTTAGTAAATCTAAAAACTAATTCTTAAGGCTTGTATCTTCAATGTGGTATTAATGAGCTATTTTTCTACAAATTCCCCTATCTGAGGTGATAGCTGTGGAGTTCTGACTATGGTTGGTAGGCTTGTGGGTTATCTAAAGATGAAGAGATATGTCCTATATAACATGCAGCAAAGCAGCGCTGGAGGCAAGAGGGTAACGCCTGCAGTTCAGCCCAGAGACTGGCTGATTGGACACACACGCGCGCAGTGCTGCCTCTGGACAAAGTCTCCGTGCCACGTGCCAGACCTTGTCTCGTGGATTAATGGTTGCCAGCGCCACAGCTCTCCATCAGGGCGAGATCCAACCCCCGGTAATCTTGGACAGAGGACAGCGTCAAGGGGTCAATACTTGGCAGCTGAGCTAATGGGGGCTCAGTGGTGGGGGCTCCAGGGAAGGAAAAATCTGCACCTCCAGGAAATTCTTAATTTTTTTTTAAAAATTCTTAATTTTAAGAAAGATGGCTCGGTGATACCTGTGGCACGGCTTCCGAGGGGCTCTTGGGCTGATTATAGGGTGTCCACTGCAATTATTATAATGCTGGGGCATAGTGAGGCAGTCCCAGGTTAGATGAGATGTATATACTCTGTACTATATTCTGACTTCTTCACCTGCCTCTAAGGGTAATCCCTGCCACACTATGTAGGAAACTCATTTTGTCCCCTTATATCTGTGACCAATCTAGTAGTGCTCCCATCTCCACAATCCTAAAACTCGTATTAAGAACTGGTTGTAAACATTACCTAATGGGAATTTGTGGCTCTAAGAAATACGTCCACACTGGTACGGACACATTCAGACCCTGACCGAGCAGCAAGTGAGACACTTTTATTGGAAACCTGACTGTGAGCTGACAAGACTATGACTTACAGCAGGCCTTGCTGCTGCAAATAATAGATGTGGGCTGACTTCAAAGACGCACAAAAATGTGCGTGTGTTGGCTCAGCACACCAGCCCACCACCTTTATGATCCAGTGTGGGTTACACAGCATAGACAGGATGTCACACTTCTAAGATAAGACTTTATGATTAGCTGAGGTGTGCATTACATATGCCGTCTATGTTCTCAGCTCCAACACCTCACAGTAAGAACATTACACCTCAAAACATTACACCAGTATCTGGGGGATAACAATGACCTTTTTCATTAAAAGTTAGACATCGTTCTGTTTTTATTATCTAAGAGCTAGGTTTTGACATCATTTAAGCCCAGCAAAGGCACAAAATATCTGTACTGGATCTTTGCAGCCCTTATCCGTCAAATGCTAGTTTACAGGCCCCTACTTAACACAGGGCAACCAGGAATATCCCCTGCATGAGAAACTCACAAAGCCTCAAGTCATGGGGCAGCATATGTGGAAATACTGAGTGGCAGGTTCGTCTCAGCTGCCGTAGGGGGGCCCCATGCAGGGGCTCATGTGTAAACACGTGTCTGGGCAAGTAGATGTGGGTGTATATTTCTGTTAGAGTGTGTGTGTGTGTGTGTGTGTGGTAGAGACAGGATGGGTGGGGTGATAACAGCCTTCACGGTTGAACACTGTCTGTAGCTTTTGAAACCCTCAGTTTCAGAACACTTCCTCTGTCTGCAAGCCATTGGTGTTTGTCATAGTGAGACAAAATGCTATGAATAGCATTTCTGAACAATAAAGAGTAAAGGATTGCTTAACCACTCTGCTGCTGCTCCGAATTAGTTTTTTTTTTCCTGGAGTGGAATCTTGGAAGTGTCTCGGTGCCTTAATATCTCTGCAGTGAATGTTTATGAAGGGGAAAAAAGGGTCTTTCATGCTTAGAGCATTCATATGAACGTGCAGCAGACCACAAAGTCCTAATTCTAAAGATATTTCCACCCGTTTGAGGAGGAAACGGCATATACACCTACTTTAGAGAAAACTTATATAACTGTTACAGTAGAAAGACAAGTGAGGAAGTGAAACTGTGGATTAAAACTTTGACTGTGTTGACCTTTGGGCGTTTAAATAACTTGTTTAATCATCAAGTTGGGGACATTGTGAAATGCTCCTGAAGACCCCTAGTGGCCGCATACTGGGGAAGCACTGCTATAAAAAAACAAAAATGCTCCTGGAATGAACAAAATGTCCCAAATCAGCTGGGCTTTTTGGAGACACACTAGGGTCTTTATACTGTTGCACCTTTTTTTTTTTACAAATCGGAAGGGTTGTTTCTGTTGGCTAGTAAACTGAGGAAGCAAAGGTCACAGTGGGCTACAAGTGAGTCAGTCAGGAGAGAGTTCATAGAGAGGTTTTGTACTGCTGATCAAACTCCATCCGAGGAGTTGCTGGAAGTAGAAAATGGCACATTGGAGAACAGTCCAACTAAAGGCTAGAACATATTATAGCATAAAGACAGAGGTGAGATCTGGTCAGTTTATGCTAAACACCACCCAAACATGAACGTGTCTACAGTAGAATATGTTCTACTTAATGAGCGTTACAGTCACACAAAAAAACAAATTTGGAGGAAAGGTTATATTTGTTAGAATCTGCTGGAAGGATGCCAAAAAGGGCCTGAGAGGGATCTTGTGGTTTACAGAAAAAAACCCAGCCCAGGCTGAGGTGAAACTTGCCTTAGGAAAGTTCTGATGTGAGAACTACGCAGATACCTTGTGGTGTTGAAAACAGGAGTGCCACCCAAAAAAAAACAACCATGAGGACACAAAATCCTACCAGCTTTCATTCAAGCCGATCTTATGACAGGCAGTGTTGTGGGGTAATACATAATCTGTTTCTTGACACAATCTGTCATTTTCATCTATCTTCTCACCCCCCCACCTCTGCCTTCTTTTTTTTCTGCCACTCCCTCCTCTCGCCGTCTGCCCTAAACCCTCCACCCCGCTCTGCTCGTCTATCTGTCTGAGTGCATTTCCTGTGTCATAGATTACAGGATGTCCTCTACAAACATGCAAGATTCCAGTCACAGAGAAAGAAAGCAAGCAAGACAGAGACTTCAATAAGCACGGCTGAACAGCGATGTGTGGGTCTGACTGAGCTTCCAGGACAGCAGCGACGTGGAACAACATGGCTGTCATAAACCAAACCCCCAATGTTTGCCATGAAGCCAACATATGTTGATATGTTGCAAGTAACTACGTTCTATGTGTCCGCTTCAAAACAAAACAACTTCCATTCATTTTCTCTGTCATATAAAGTAGGTTAAAAACTTTTTTAATGCAGTTTAAACTTTGTGCATTCTCGAAAATGCAGACGATCACTGTTGCTTTTTTTTTTTCTTTAGTGTCAATGCTGCATGTCTGTAAGAGACAATAAGCCTGTAGTGGTATGGTGCTAAACAGGTTGCCTAACCCAAAACCCCCCCCCCCCCCCCAGACTAGGCCAAGATGAAAGGGCAAACAACCTGTTTTCTTTGCTCTTTCTTTACTCAGGAGGGTGAACGGAGCCGCACCCTGCCAGTGACCTGACTTTGGCCTCTCTGCTAAGGGGCCTACAGCGGTGAGGAAAGGGAGGGGCCCTTCTTCCTGGAGACAAAGTGAGAGCCTAGCTCACCTCATTCTGCATCAGCCACAAAAACCCCCACATATGGTGGGAAACAAACAGGTGTCAGACAACATGTTATTCCAGTGTTTATGCAAAAAAAAAAAAAAGGCCGAGTGGGGACGTTCAGGTTTGAGGCTGAATTCATTAGCTGTTGGCCTTGAAGCAAACAAACAAGCTGCATCTAGCACTTTCGTTTCCCCCCCTGAGGTTTGCACACTTTTTATGTCTGCTGAACTGCTGTGAGCAGAGCTATGAAGGTGAGCTGTTTTGTCTGGAGAACTGAATTTTCACCACCTGTCTATGCTAATTTCTCCCTCACAGTGACACTTACTCCCCTCCTTGTAACTTTGTGTGTGCAGCAGCTGAACTTCGAGAAAAACCATCCAGGATAAAAATACAGCGAGCGCCACGGCCGCTCACTCGAGTGAGATTCCTCGACTGTGTGTTTGTGGGTTCCACACACGCGCACAGCTCCAATTTTGGCAACTAGTTCATCCCACCATCGTCTCCTTGGCTGAGGAGTCACAGAGAACAATGGGGCCTCTGTCTTCAATGAAGTAAATAGCAAAAAACACTTTACATACAGTGTAGAGTCAAACTATTGCAGCCCTGATCTGCATAGGATCAAATGAATGTTATTATTCAAGCGTCTCTGGTTTTCAGTCACGCTGAGGCACAGTTTCGACTTCAAGATGAGCTAGTTTGCTGACTGCACTTGAAATGACCTCATGTAATATTCACTTTGATGTAGCGGCGAGTAATTTCTCCCATGCTCAGCACATTAGTAACTGTATTTATTCACTTCGTTCGAGTTCGAGATTATAAAAAGCAAGTATTAACTTGTTGAGAACAGCCTTTAGGACTCAAAGATGGAGACACCTGCCAGGTGAAAACATAACACTGTGAGCATGTGTACGTGTGTGTACAGACAAATGGCAGATGTTCAGACTATCAGGTAGCTGTGTATAGAGAGAGGGCCCCATCAGTACCTGTCTGTACCACCTCTCCTCACATAACCCGTCATTTATCTCAGGGAAGCTTCTCCTGCTGCTTAAAGGAAAAACAAAAACTCACTTTGTTCCCACAGTCCCAGTAAAAAAAACACCGTGTCTTGATACTGCTGCTCCGTGCAAAATGTGCTACTCTCCTGTCACCTCCCAGCGTTTTCCTGGAGGGATATTATAATTCTAAAAAAAACAAACAAAAACTGACATTTCAGTTCCTTCTTATTTCAACATTTACATTTGAGAATTTATTTTTTCCCAGAAACTTTCATGACAGCGGGTCTGCTGTTCTTCCATGAGGTCTCCACTTCCAGGAAGATTCCAGCGAGGCTACAAGACGAAACAGTGGAGAAACCCCCCCCGAGCTGCTGTCACCAGCTGGGCTAAAGGTAAAACATGTGCAGCAACTTAGAATAACAACTGTCAGAAAATATAACCTTCAATATGGGATGAAATGTGTCTGTAATTGAAGCCTGGTTTTGACCACTGATGTGCGTTTTCACACAGCGTCAAGGATTTCAGCTCTCATGCTACAGCTAGCATGATTCCCAAAAGTCGCATGTTGTAGCTTGAAGTAATAAGGTTGTAAAAATATATTTACCATATAACATAAACCATATAACTGCTAACTAATAAATGAATGAAGAGCCTCTTCAACAGGTAGGTAGCCAAGCTACACAGGCGACAGTGGAGCTTTGCTATGCTATTTACATGTTCTTTTTGGCACTAACCAAAATATAGGGATCATCATATTAAGCACCATCATATTAGCTTTTTTCTATAAAGGCTAAAGGCAATGTTTGATCATCTTAGCACCCACCATGACAACCCCCCAAGTATGGAGCTGAGCTATGCTATGCTAGGTTATGCTATGCTATTCAATGCTGCAGTACTCTTAACACAAGTGCACGGACAAGATGCTAAATTAGTCCATAGTCCCAAAAGGAAGATGGGGGTCAACATTCCCAAACACATCAGTAAAAACAGAGGGAAGGACAGTGAGGCAAAAAAAGGGTAGAAAAAAGACAGGGGGGGGGCAGAAACAAGAGAAGAATAAACAGTTTGTGGCAAAGGATCAAGTCTGAACAGAGAGCAACAGTCGGACACACAAACAGAGGATTTCTCAGATAAAACTCCTGCTTATCCAAAAGGGACTATCTGGGTCTATCTGATGGGCCTTAAGAGGTGCAGTCAGACACAAGGCCAACAGAATTTTCACAGCTTAAGTTAAAGTGTGCAAATCACCAAAACTTTTGTTTGTCACATGACAGCAGTGATATGCATGGAGGAAAAACGGCTATAAGTAAGAATAATGAGAGGGAGGGCAACGGATGATTCCCCTTGTACCGCAGGCCTTCCCACAGCTGCCTGGAGGCCCTGCAGAACAGCTTCGGATTCACACACACACAGAGAAAAAGAGAAGGAAAGGGAAGCGATTGGGAGGTTTGGGAAGGGAGCAGGGTCTCCATTTCCTCTCGCCAAATTTGCTTTGGCAACTCTTTCCGTGGGAATGGTAAGAGGCTAGCTCTCCTCAGCCGGAGAGAGCCAGGGATCGGCCCACCGAGGAGACGGAAAGCTCAAAAAACCCAAGATGGAGATGGGGGGTGGGGGTAAGTAAATACAGCTGGACTTTTCCATAGCTTTTCCTTTTCCAGGCCTTTCTTGGTTTTTGCTGTTTTTAGACAGATAAAATGCTAAAACTAACGCGCTAGGACAATAGGTTGGAAGCACTGAGTGTGAAATCTTTAAGCTAATGTCATAGTACAGTAATGGCAGGTCAATTTAGCAATTTAGCTTGGTAAATTACAGCATATAACATATTCATAGTTTGCTTTTATCACTCACGTATAATTATATACAGGATTTTGTGGATGTCACAGATTGGCAGACGGTTGATATTTAATTAGAGGTCATATCAACAAAGTGAAAACGAGCGGCTTCTGAAACATGTTTACGTCTGCAGCTGTGTTTTTAGTTGAGGCGAAGAAAAGACTTGTCCACTTAATGAGCTCAGACAACAAATGTTTTAGAGCCATCTAAAAGGCAGCATAATTCAATTTGCTCATTTTTTTACGTTCTTCTAATCCCTGCTTATACACTAATGGACATTTCCATTGATCTTTGTGTGTGTGTGTGTGTGTGTGTGTGTGTGTGCGCGCGTGTGCATTGTGTGTCCAATCTCATATAAAGACATCTGAATGTTTACTAGTTCAGATATTAGAAAACTACCTAAACCCTTATAATAACTGGGGCTGATGAAAGTAATTTTCTTGAGCCACACATTTTTTCTGTCTGTGATATATATGTATACACACAATTTGTGCAGAGATGGTGTTTAACTGTTTTCATAATTCAGTTTGACGAAGGCTGTGATGAGCCAGATTTTTCTTTGGCATCAGAACTGTGGAATGGCAGAGGGGAGAAGAAAATTCCTGAGTTTACAGCTCTCGTAAATGTTGCGTTCTGGATGGAAGGAGGTTGTAGGGAGGTGCGAGTGTGGAGGAATCTGCTGATGGCTCTTTTACTTGCATCAGTGCAAAAAGCTTCTAAAGGAGGCCAGATGTGAATTATGGGTAAGGGGGGGAGGAGTATGTCTGTGTGTGTGCTGGATTGGGGAATGCGGGGCATGGGGCATATTTCTGCTTTGAGTGCAATGTGCCCTAAGGTTGAGGTTGCTTGTGAAAGGGTTAAGTCACATGGATGAACAAATACATAAATAGCGCTGGGGAGTGTGTGTGGGCATGGATGCTGCTGCCAGCTGGTGTGGCGGGAGCCGCACACACCTACACACAAACCTGCAGTTTGATTTCCAAGTATTACTTACGGGGCTGGAACACCGGTGGGCATTCAGGTAACCCAGTCCCGACTGCGCTGCAGCACATGCCCTAACATGTGACGACCTAGCCAAGACTCCAGAGCAAACATGCACGCGCACACACATGTTTGCACTGTGGTTCAAAGGCACACTAACTTACACATATGGACACACAGATGCAAACATGCCAAAAAAAGCAAACCCACCCACTCCCGCACATCAAAGGAGCTCACAGTGAATGAAGCTGCAGAGATGGGCCTCAACCCATGATGATAAATCACTTCCCAGCACCTAAAACAACCTCTCAACCCTTTTTACCTGCCCTAAGATGGACTCCCCAAACAAAACAGACAGCTGGGTGCTCCCAGACACCCTCCTGCCCCGCTTCTTTTGAACGCACAGTCTCTTCCTGCACGAAGTTTGCACAAATCTCAAAGGATTAGAACAAGTTTAGGTTCTGTGGAATTATGTCACGTCGGCCACTGTTGCCCATTCATGTTTGAATGAATAATGGTTACCCCGTGCTGGGACTGCGTCATGTGTCCCTGCACTGGCAGTTTGCTGTGCATGGATTCTCCTGTCAGAGAGGAGGATGTGGGAGGGTTAAGTGAGGGTGGGGGCTTGCAGTCAAATCCCCTCTCATCTTACAGGCATCATTACGCTTGCTAAAGCCTCATCCCCGGAGCCCTGCACTACCAGGGAACAGGATAGACCACCAATTACAGTCTTAACCTCTGTCTTGCCCTCTCTGTTTCTATCTCACTGTCACCTATAGCTGGAAGGGATGGGGGTTGATAAAGATGCTGCCTCATGGGAGACTTTGAAAGCTGCTGCCATTACAGACATTGTCTGCTGACCTGGAGTATAACACACATTCTCACAGTGTATCAGTAAGTTCTTACACTGCTAGTGTAAAAATGATAGAGGGCCATCAAACCAGGTATCCATACTGTATGTTGAGTGTATAAAAGACAGTGGCCTGGACGTGATTTTCAATTCAGTTAATGCTTCCATTCTACAGCTAGAATGTAAATACGAAGGCTCACAGATGGAGTGGTGTGCTGTGACTCAGTGGCTGTAAATGAATTGTTGATAACATAAACAAGCCTCCAGCACTCGAGACAGTGAAGGCGATGTGATTGTTTTTTGAGGTTAATGGAAGGTGTGAATCCGACAGCAAGCGGGTCTGCAAGGGACCAACACTACTCCTGTCCACTGGAGCACCTGCAGTAGTGGTGAGCCACAGTAAACAAGTGATTATTGGCTCCGAATGAACGAATAAATAAATGTGTGATTATCCAGTTCAGCCATGTGTGTCTGTGTTTGTTAACTGCAAACACGGTGAATGAATAAAGAGAATATTTGAGTGTAAAAAAAAATGTTGCATTTCCAATTTAGGAAATGGAACTGTTTAGAAACTGTAACTGCATCCAAACCCCTGCATGGCTGCTGCAACGAAAGACAATCCACCACTTTTCCCCAGCAGCTCAGCTCCATGCAGTGGATGCATTTTGCTCGAAGCATGAACTGGTGAGACACATGGGATTGAGCAGTTGGGGCAGGATGTGGTAGGATTAGGACAGTTTGGGGGCTTGACACCAGAGGAGGGCAGCAATGATAGCTTAGCCCTCTTGGCGACTATTTGCTCAGTCCCTTTGATTAAAAACCAAGACCTCTCCCCTCCTCACAGAGTAGAAGTTTACACAAATGAATGAGAAATGAGTTATCTCACCCTAAGCGGGGTTAAAGCTTCTAGAGAGGAAACTCATGGGAAACCACTGGGTATAAGTGCTTGTGGCAAACACTGCTGTCAATCGTCTGCTGTTTCCTACACTTAAATGTAGTAGTGACATCTGAGCTTGTGAGACTTTGTCTACTTATATGGAGCTAACGAAGAGTTTAAGTGTCTGAACCATGGTCTGTAGTCTAATCTAAATCTCATTTCCACCTTTAAAACGTAAAGTCACGTAGGAAATTCTTCATTCTCGTTTTAGAATCTCTGAAATTAAATCAGTTTAAAATATAATTTCTAAATAGCTTCTATCCAAAAATATGAGTAGACAAGTGTGAATAAGGCTTATAAACTGCTCTTTCAGCCATGCTGCTTCTTAGCAAATCTTCCTACTGCTTGTCCAAAGGCTAACTCCTCGCTGTACACAAAACAACTAGTCTTTTAGAGACCAGAGCCCACAGAGCCAGACTCCTTTTCCTTCCTGTCTGTGGGGTAGGTTTAGGTCAGGCTGTCAGCTGTTTCAGGCACCGAGACTAGCCACCACCACTCTCCCGACCAGGCCCTCGTCTGACAGGCCCCGCTGCTCGGGCCTGCCTGCTTTTTTAGACAAACCGCTGAACACGCTGGGTCCCCATCGGCAGACAGCGGCTCCCTATACGCTGCACAAAAAGGCAGCTGTATCTACTGATGGTGCTGTTTGTTGTAGTTGGGCAATAAGTGGGCCAAGCACGGCCGCACTAATGCATTTGCCGACATGGTGGGTCAATACAAGCACCACGCGGAGCCCATCATGTAACGTAGAGGAACAAGCTCTTACACATGCTCGCTGTTGAGATGCAAGCTGTGGGCTTTGTGGAAAGACAGGGCAAAACAAGCAGGAGGGGGTGAAGTGAATGAAGTGTGCTGTGTAAAATACGACATACTGTCGAGATGGTAGTTAAATACAGGCTGCTGAAAATGTCCTGGTAGACAGAGTCTGACTACCAAGACCCTTTACCAGCACCTCCCTTCAAACGTCACACTCTTGGCTTGTATTGGACACTGGGAAAAAAAGTCTTGAATATACAGTAACCCAAAATAACCAATATTACTGGTTTAGCATGAAGACTCCTCCTACGTGCACCGGACACCCCCTTTCCAGCTCCCTACACATTTAGAGCACAACAGCGTCCAGCAGCTGTCAGTGAAGCCGCTGACCTGCTTGTGACAAACAGCTATCACACAGTAAATAGTGTAGTATCACGCGAGCAGTGGCACGGGGATTAGCATTAGCAGAGTTTCCATTAATTAAAAGCTCTCGGAATTATAGTATCTGTCAAGTGAATACACCTGAGTGTGGTCGGTGATTACTTTTCCTTAACTCAGACGGTATGAATGCTAAGAAATGAGAGGCTTCACATTATTATTTCTTTTTTTCATATTACCACTTGCAGTAGGAAACACTGGGTTTGAGCCTGCTGTGTTGTAGCAGCATTATGTCTCACTTCCAAACCACTAAAAAACACAGAGAGGTTGAACTTGCCCAAACAAACAAGGGTGTAAATGGAAGTCTGTCAGACAGGAAGTTAGCAAATGCAAGGTGAAAAAAGAGAAGTATTTCACTGAGAGACATTAGGTCATAGCTAAGTGGTGCATCTTGGGGACCTTTCAGAAGAGACACCAGCTATGTTCCTGTAATGCTGCATCAGGAAACCGTGTCTATCACAATTCATTAAGCAGCAGCCTGGACTTCCCGCTAACACTTGAAGGATTTATCCCAGGGGGGACAAGGAAGAGACCATTCGCCACTGTATCCATGAAGGTATTTTAGGGGGAAAAAAGTCTGGGCAAAGTCCCAAAACTGTCACATGCATTTTCCTGATGTGAGAGACTCTCCATTGTGACTCTTGACACACTCAACTAAGGTGAGAGAAAGCGGATGCCGGCGCACATGTGCTGCATGTACCGAACTCACATCTCAGTGTTTGCACTGCTCTGTCTGCTGGCGTTCTCTGGCAGTGGAGGCATAATGGTCTGAGCTGTTAGTGAGCACTCCAGTTGTGCTGTGATGGGAATGTTTTCGACAGCTTTCAGACACTTGGCACTAATGATGTTCTGCATGCCCTGTGGCCATCTGGGATTTTTTTTTTCTCCCTTCAATCAGTCTGCTGAACAATTTTACCAGCAGCAAACTCACAGAAACATGCCAGCTCAGCCAAATTGCTGCTACTTGGACTTCAAGTTAAAATAGTAATGTGCTAAAAATTAAGTAGATATTCTGCATTATAACTATTTATTATATCAACTACAGTCTATCTAAACATTTAAATCAATGTTGACTGCAATATAATTAATGAAATCTGCATATAAAATTCAGAAGTTGTCAATCTGCAGTTTCTGTACGTCAAAGGTACACTAGAAACTAGACCCAGGCCTCAAATCTGTCTTTGTGCAAAAGTGTCAAATACCTGAGTGGATCCAGTCCATCTCTCTATTTGCATTTGCTCCGGTAAGAACATCGGGTATAATTATCCCTGGGTCTATTTGAACAGGCTCCTCGAGTCCTCTCTCTTTTTTTTTTTATTACTGCATGCCCACTGGTTCTGAATAGGTTTTCCTCAAGTCCATTTAGGATTGTGATAACTCTATTTATACACTATAGGACTGAATGTCTGAAGACTAGCATTGTCTGTGTAATGCTCTTCTAAATTAATTTTCTGTTGTGTTTCTGGAATTGTGTGGATGGTGATTATCATAACTACCACTCATCATGCCATCGACCAAGATCAAGCTCCAAAGACCGAGAATATCCTTCCTTGGGAAAGGCTACCAGACACCATTATTACATCAATTTGTTCAGGTGGCAGTCCTAAAGCAGATAACTACTGAAATCCAGCGGTACATTTAATTTGTCATGCTGTACGATAGGCGAAAGCCTTATTAGAGCCAGTCGGACAGAGCGGACAGGAGGAACGAATCAATGAGCAGAACAGAGGCTCCCCGAGGGCCAGCATAGAGGAGGGGACTGTTATTGTAAATCAATTGTCGGCCAATTCATTTCCATTGATAGCATCAGAATAATGACATGCCGCAATAAAATGGTAATCGTGGCCTTTAGCTGCCGGTGGTGGAAAGACGTTTGGCACTTTGAGCCACAGGGAAGTGGCAGCGTTCTGCATTTTCCACTCCTGCATTCCTGAACCTGTACACTTATTCATAGGTAGCATGTGCTCAGTGGAATGTGCCATTTGTTTTTGTTGTGGCTGGATAAGTGCATATGATACTAAGGGTGTGTGCATGAGGAACAAGTGACGTGCAGCGCTGCCTCTGATTTAATCCCGGAGATATGCAGCCCAGCGACAGCGGCAGATGGTTCGATGAGCAGATTAAAATCTCAGCAGCTAACCTCGCACCAACCCAAACAGACACACTTTAAGTAAGAGAAGCCGAGACAATTACCGCACATTTCTAAGCAGAGCCAGGGAAAGGAGGAAAAAAAGACAGAGATGATGTTTAGATAGTTTTGTTTGGCTCCTAAGGAACCACAGACACCCTAAACCCCCTCCTATCAATGACAGAAGGAATTAAAACCGCTGGGTCACTGCCGAGGTCAAACCTCATGAATCAGCATAATTGGATGAGATATGGATGTTATGAGGGAGCAAGGAAAGACAGTAATACACTGGAGATCTCGTCTGGTGAGAATGTGGGTGGCAAGGCAAACAACTGCTCCTTTAGCCTTGCTTTATTGTTGCGGTGGTTAATAAAATGTGGGGCAGATTAAGATGAAACCACTTAACTAGTGGCCTTTTACACTGCAGGAATTTAACAACCCTTTAAAAGTGCTTCCCATAACCTGACCTTCAATGTAAGAAGTGTTACAGGTAATGTTGTTTTTGATTTTCTGAGATACAACTGTTTATGCAAATGAAAACTTGTCAAGCATGTTGAACACAGTTTTTCTGTTTGCTCCACTGCATGAGAGAAGTGAAAATACTGGCCCAGAATCAGAGGAAAACAAGAGCAGAACCGTGACAGTAGCTACATGCAATGTGTCATCAAGTTGTTGGGAAAAGGCTAAAGATACACTCTGTTCTGGGCGGTATGACATTAGACTTTCACCTGGGTCTGACATACATGACGCCGCCATCGGAAAAGAAAATTGAATAAAACCAAATAGGCCTCTTTTCTTCATTATGTGCAGCAAAATTCCCTGTGAATGCAGGAGGACGGGAAAACACTGACTACCATTCTGCTGCCAGGCTCAGTGCCCTACTTCCACCCATAAAACTTGCGCACACACAATTGAGGTGCCCGCCTCCCCCAGAGCCAAACACCACCGTCTTGGCAGCGATTTCAGAGAACCAGTCAACGCTAGTCATCCCAGCTCACCCATGATCTGTGAGTCAAACAGTGAGTCTCAAACACGGACTCCTGCCCACCAATACAAACCAAGGTCTTCCACATTATGAGGCGCCACCACAGTAAAGCTGAGAAAACTTTTATTCAGCCAACAATGCCCAATAAAACTGTCTTTCGGCCTTGCTTGGGTGTCCCTTGGAGTTAGAGCTTATCAGTTTGCAGATTTTGGGAACTCACTGACACTTAAACTATCAAATACAACATTTCTTAATATCAGCTGCCAGACAGCTTTGAGCCAAATATTTAATGAAGTCAAACTACATGAGCAACAGGCTCATTAAATAAGCTAAATTAAATGGTGGTAAAATGGAGAACAGGGTATGCAATACGTGTTGTAATGTTACTGCTGTAGACAGCAGTTATATAAAAGTAAAAGGACTGCAGTCCCATTGAAGTCGTCCAAAGGGCAGGTTGACCATGGTGAAGTTGAGGTCACGTTGTTCTATGCCCCCCCTAAAAAAAAGGACACTTGTGTCTGTTGCAGGAGTTCACCAAGAGGTGAGCAAGCAGACCCGTGCCATAAACAAGTCTGAAGTTTATAGCCACTATTTGGGTTTGTTGTTCCGCCGCATTCTGGCCCTGATGGGTCACCGGGGTGGGGGTGAGGGATTGGGGGGCAAAGACACAACAGAGACAAGCAAAGTGAGGACGCCATAAAAAACAAAGGGAAGTTTAGGGGAAAAAAATCACGTGGCTCACAGGGAGGCCAACTGGCCAGTAAAAACGGGGGTCATTCAAAGAGCAGCTTCAGGTCGAACTCCTCTGGTCAGTCCTGGTGCCATCTTGATCTTGGTTCTCGCTCTGACTGCATCTACAGTTTGGTACAGTGGGTCATTGGGCTGCAACTACAAAGACCCACCTCCCAACAAAACCAGAACAAGCACAGTGAAGCAACAAGTCACTTGCTTATAGAAAAGAAATAAAAAAGAAGGATGATGAGAAGGGAAAAGAACAGGGAAGAAAAACAAATGACAGGATGTTGTGGTTATGTGGGTGAGTGTGTGTGTGTGTGTGTGGATGTGGGGGTAGCAGTTGCTCTTCTTTCCTCACTGGAATCTGTCTTAATTAAAAAGGATTGGTTTTTCAGTAAGTGTGTGCCCGAGGAGAGCCTCCACTCCAAACATGTTCTGAAGCAAGACAGCCGTGAGGGGAATGAGGTGGGGTTGGACGCTTTTGAGTTTTTTTCCTAACACACTCTTAACAGAAACAGTTCTGTACAGTCACTCAAGAAGGTTCTTTACATGCGAGTCGTGGTAGAACCTTAATAAGGCGCACTGAAGCGGGGTTCTCAAACATTACAGTGAAGTCAACGATCCACATCAGACCAGAATCTATAGCTGTCAGTGTGATCTGCAGAACCATGCTGCTGACTGAAGCACCACAAAAGGAACTGCGCTTTTTTTTTAAGGCATATTATTAATAGGTGATGAAAGTTAACTGAAGAGCCAGTTCGAGAGTTGATTGCAAAGCACATTAATGAACCAGGAAACAACTTGCTGTATGCGCTTTAACTCGTGTTGTTGCCACAGCAAACTGGCAACTCCTGTATGTGTGTGTGTGTGTGTGTGAGTGAGTCCAGCTTCTGTCAGATGGGGCTGGAACATCAGGCAGCCTGCTGTCTCATCAATCAAGATTTGTTTAGTGGGATGTGTTAACTGCCATGCCTTCTTCAGAAGCTACACACTCACACACCTGGACCAGCAGCCGTGCCCTTGTGACTAGCAAGCAGCTCTGAAGTCACAGATGATTAGTTTTAGAAAACCCCTGGACTGTCTCAGACCTGGACGTAGCACATGACTGACCATCAGGCTGACTGACTCTCGACTACACAGCTTCCTGCATAACAGAGCGGCAACTAAATGATTTTCACTATCAGTTCATTTCACAATAGTTGTCTTAAAAATCTTAAAAATTGTGACGTTCATGTCTCTAAATTGTACTTTTTTTTTTATATTCAATTTACAATGATAAAAACAGAAAAATGTCAACTCTTCAGCAAGTTTCATAAATGACAACTGGTGATGATTCATACAGGGTTTTGCAGTTACATGTTAAAGAATGGAGTATTGTATTGAATTGAATGAGTATTATTCATACATACAAGATCAATGTATCCCTTCATGGGTCAAACCCAGGAGAGTTACAATATAATAGAATTAAAAAGGCCGATATCAGCTTTGTTTATCAGTGTAAACCAGTGTCGGGCCAGGCCTGCTGTGTCAACCAGAGCTGTCACCATGGCAACTGGCAAACCCATGGTTTCTGTGGAGAAGTGTAGACTAAACTGTTGATACAGAGTCAAAGCAGACTCCGGTGCCACTGATCCTATATGACCTGCATGACCTGACACACACACTAACATACTAACATCCAAACAGGGTATTCACATCACAGAGCAGGGATCACCGCGACCTGCCAGAAACAAGCTGTACACTGTTGTTGTTTTTTTTCGGTCAGAGTGACATCTGCTTGCGCATGGATTTGGCTGGATTTTCTGTGTGTGTGTGGGTGACAGTGTGCGTGTGTGTGTGCCTGCATGCGTGCGTGGGAAAGTGCCGATTGCACTCACACACTAACGGCATGAGTAGAAGGGCACAGAGACTGCAAGTGACTCACCTTGCCTGTTTGCAGACAGGCAACACTAGCCATGAAAGTGTGTGAGCGTGTATACAGTGCACATGCCGACATGCATTTCTGTGCCTCTGTGAGCCAATATGTGTTGACTACCTTACTGGACTCAGTAACTGTCTCCACTGGCACAGTTTGTGTGCAGGAGTTCTTTACTGCAGGTGAGCTGCATACCACGGGCTGAGCTGTAGCTAGATGGACTGATAACAGACAAGCAGGCATGGGCATGAGACACACACAGATGTGGTATGATGAACAAAGAGAGGTTCAGTGCAGCTGCGTATACAGCAGACTGACAAAAAAAACAAAAACAAGAGCACTTTGATTTAGTCTAAACATTCGTTCTGACACCTGCACACACACACACCAATCAAGAAAATGGCCGTGTTGTAGCAGCAGCCTTGCACTCACACCTGACCTTTCACTCCAGTCTGTTAAATAAAATGCACTCCATCAATCTGACTCTGACACTGCTCACATACCTCATCTCTAATTCATCCACACACACACACACACACAAACACACTATCAGTCACATGTCAGCATGCTGCGCTAATGCACCTCATCTTTCATTCATGGAGAGGAAACGGTATGAATAAGCGACAGCTCTGTTCTTGTTGAAATGTGGGATTAGCACTGTTAACTGAACCTCACACTGGATGTGAATGGACTCCAGGCAGCAGCTATTACAGCACACTTTCCACTCAGTGTGAGTGTCTGCGTGACGCCGCACGTGTTCGTTTCTACGGATACACAAATGCAATTAGCTGGTACTACTCTGGTAGCCTATAGCCAAGTAAGAAAGGTCCAAATGTGAGCCGGTTTCTAGTACATGACAGTTTTTAATATCGGTGTTAAAAAGTCATTTTGGTTTTCAAACTAAAATGATTAAGGTTTGAAACCAAGTGGAAGATTAGTCTCCAACTTGACCCATCAACAAAGCAACTTCGACTGTGAAATATGGATTTCAGCACCCAAGAAATTTTTTTTTGGCTCATTCTACAACTTTGAGACGGCTACGTTGCTACAACAGAACCCAGAGTAAAAGAGTCTGAGTGCAGTGGCTCATGTAGATGCCTACAAACCCTCAGACTTGAAATAGCTGTCACAATATTGTTGTTGCGAGCCTGTTCTCATATCAGTTATTGGCAGCTTTATTCTGTATAAGCCTTTAGAAACTCTGCTCTGTCAAACCTTGTTTTAGAAAACATGCAACTTTTAGAGACGAGACGTTTTCTGAGGTGTCTTTTTATTCCTACTGGACTTTTCGCTTTGCAGCACACATACTGTCTTGCTCTCTGTGATTCCACACCCTCCAAATACTTGGAATCGAGTTTCCCTCATAACCCCGCCGCTATCCCCTCCCTGTCCTTGCACATGCGTTTTTTTTTGTTTTTTTTTTATTCCTTGTACTACTCGGAGTCTGGCATGGCCTGTGTTTTTCACCATAGAAACCGACATAACAGACCAACACAGCCAAACTCAGGCTCTGCAAACAGAGACCAAATAAAATCCATCATTCAGTCGGTGTGTGCGAAAGCCTTTTTTCTTTTCCCCTCTCACTTCATGAGGCACTCACGCCTTATTTTAGAGCAGCTCCAGCAGAATGAGGCGGATGGGAGGGGGGGGGTAGAACAAAGTTCTGAGCACAGACGTCATTCGGCGAGTCTCCTGCTAAAGGCATAATAAAAATACAAATCTAAAAACACATGAAGAAACTATAAATGCTTCCAAACATTACAAAACCTGCAAATACAATAACATCCTCATAAGATTTGTGTTTTTTATGATAATGTTATTCACGAATACATCACCTGGTGAGATATGACATTATGTGCTACAACATTTGATGATTCTACTCGTCATCAATTATCCAGACCAGCTTCTACACAGTGATTTTCTAGTTCAAGTTCTAGTTCAAGTTTTTCGTTCTAACAACTGCAGCGCTGCACCTTCCCAGCACATAAATGCAACTAAACCCAATTTGATCCTATTGTTATGATGTAATCCCCTAAAATGTTGGATATTTGTTTTAGTTATGTAAGCTCTCAGCCCCTCCAAACCCTCCACTGGGTCTGCCAGATGGAACAAATGACGAATCTCAGACGTTTGGCGTTTCCTGGCCAAAGAAGCAAAGGGAAGGCCGACTTCCAAGCCATTTCCTAAGACGCAAACTGTTCAATGAAACCCACACATATCAGAGTGTGTCTGAATCAGTGGAAAACAACAGCCATTAAAAAAAATAAAATAAAATAAAAAGAGGCGACTGCACATGTGGTGCAGCTTTGCCTTCGTTTTGTTCTTGCTTTTTATGGGGAAGCACATGCAGTAATGCCAGTGTAACCATCACATTATTGCTGATTATTGTAAGCTGCCAAAGGCTTGGCAGCGGCAGGTTTCCCTAAGCCAACTGTAAGACTTTTTAAGAGCTCATTAATGCTAGATAGAATTTAAGACCAATTTGAGAATGAAACTGAAGAAACAAAAGCTCATGAAATATCACCTTTGTCAGATCTGTCTGCATCGACAGATTTCCCAACCAGTGTGTTGGGCTTCGGGAATGCTCTGTCAACCTCCGTTTTCAATGCCAAGCCTCATAAATAATGTGCTTTTCTTTATCCAAAATGCACACATTCATTAAGGAGGACACACACACACACACAGAGTCACTGTCAGCTGACACTAGCCAGCGCCAGGCCAATCGGCCGGCCGTCTGTTGCTCTGGACAATCAGCCCCGCTGCCCTTAGCAAACGCCATGGCCCAATGGGATATCTGGCCTTGGGAGAGTGGGAGAACAAGAAAGGGGAGGGAGGGCGAGCGCCGATGGTGGCTGTGGGAATAGTGTACGTGACACACAGACAAGAGCCAGAGAGACAGACTGTGGCAGAAGACGTCAGACTCTCTATCAGCTGTGTCTGGATTCTGTCAGCTGTCTGTTACGGTCTCTCTTTACTTATCCTTTAACCTCAATTGCTCAAGTGCCATCTCTTTGTCCTGCCTGTCCCTGTCAATTTAAAGCCCCACGCTATGACAAAGAGCCCGCAGCTGCTGATACTTACTATGAAACCTACTGTTTTGTGGTTTTTCTATATGTTCCAGTTTAACAAACATCAAATTTGGACTCAGTAAGAGTCCAGAGAGCGTAACACTAGCCCACATTCTCCTCACTGATCCAAGGCTTTTCTTCCTGTTAAGTACAAGGTCTTTTCTCTTGTCCAGACACCTCCCACCCTCCTCATTTCCCCATCCTCTGCAACCATGACACAGTTACATAATTGCATTTGGTAAACTATGTGACAGCCCCCAACTCCTCCTCTCGCTCAGCTCCCTCCAATCTCACATAGCACTCATCTGTTATGTCTGAGGCCGAGGAGACGAGATTCCCAGACAGACTTATCACAGTCTGTTTTGTAACTGCGCTGTGGAACACACAGTTACTTTCATCTGTGCCTTCAAAAGAAGAAAAAAAATCCTCCCAATCAAAGGTTGAATTTGCGGGCAGTCGTTTCAATGCTGAGAACCTCCAGATTAAGTTGCCTGGTTGTAATCTCCATTTTATCGTGTAGGCACAATAGTACACAATATTTCATATCGGTTGTACAGTATGTGTGTGTGCAGTTTCCCCTGACTGAGCTCATTGTTTTTGGGCCCATGAGGCTTTATCAGTGCTGGGGAGTGGCCTTCTGCTGTGGGTACACATGCTAATGCTCTGTAAGACTTCACAGACAACATTAGATGCCTAACCAACCTCCTAAAGGATGGTTCACTTGAAGGCCAAGTGAATTTACACATTTGTCAGCACATTAGTTCATTTTGATGGTGGTATAATGGTGTATAATAGTCATACACCTGTCAGTGGTAAAATCCAGATGTCTGATACACTTTTAGTTCTGGGCCCTGCTGCCATTGTACAAAAACAAAAACTGTAGTTTTTGGCATCTTTTTGCTTCTGGCCAGTTTGACAAGAAGTCCTGAAAGTTGCAGCAATGGTGCCAAAAATTCATAGTTTTGAGAGATGATTTGCCCCCTGGGACACCTTGAAAGGTCATGAACAGAGGGGGAAGAGTTTAAGTTGGAGAGCAGAATGACAGAACATCGGTCTTTCTCTTAGAGGACTGGGGAAATAAAACTGTTGTGTCCAGAGTCCAGAATGTACCAGTTGGAACTGGCAGGCCCGGAGATTTTCCACTGGCTGTATTTCCCTGAGAGATCTCCCTCTTTCCTTTCTCTGCTTGTCTCACGAACTCTCTTCTTCATTGTACAGTCTCATCGTTTTGTCTTCCCCGAGACAACATGTGAAGATAAGCTTTCAAATACACACTAAACACATTCTGGACAGAGCGGAAAAAAGAGAATGGGATGTATGAAGGCAATGTGGCAGCAAAAAAAGAGGAAATGGCCATTTCCTCTACTTCCCCATTCCCTTTATTTCGTCCCGTCATGTGGGAGGGAGATTACGGTTCTCTACCAGAAAGGAGAAAGTAGGAAGACAAAAAAAACAAAGGCAAAAATATAACAACAGGAGAAAGGGGGAGGGAGGAGAATGGCACAAGAATAATAAAACATTCAATTCAATTCAATTCAACTTTATTTATATAGCGCCAAATCACAACACAAGTCATCTCAAGGCACTTTACAGT
>JAUMHL010000028.1:2611435-2646853 GCA_032362345.1 Sandelia bainsii
TTATTTAGTGCTTTATAAGTGAGGAGAAGGATTTTAAACTCTATTCTAGATTTTACAGGGAGCCAATGGAGAGAAGCCAATGTAGGAGAAACATGCAACAAGAGCTGAGGCAGGCAGGAAGCCGCCGGTGGGCTTAAGTGCAGGGAAATTAACATCAAACTGTCTTTAGCTGCACTGCGCACCACAAACAAGGGCCCAGCCTCTCATTGGTGCCTCTACATCCTATAAAATATAAATTTAGTGGAAGGGAAATTTGTACATCATGTCGCTGCCATCGAGGTGAACCCACGCACTGGTTTGAATTTCACAGAGAGAACGTTAATGAAAGGTCAGAGTTTAGCAGCGTGCAGCAGGAACATGTAACAGGCCACATGCTCAAGACAGCAGATAAGTGCTGTGGACTGCAAATAGATATGGTAAATTAGAACACAGCTGAGGTGCTAATGGCCCAAGACTAATAAGGGCACTTAAGTCAATTAGGAGTAGTACAACTATCATCCCTCAACTGGCTTCACCCTCCCATTCATCTAGTTTTATGTTCACTCCCCTGCAAAGCAAACAGCTCTTTGTTATTTAACAGGATTAGTCATGAAAAATGACTTCCAAAATTTGCAGTGTGTAGGACTGTGCTTCAGTGATAAAGAATGAACAAGTGCCTGATGGTATCACCAAAAAAAACTATGTAAGAAGCCTATCAACCACTGTAATCATGCAGCAAAATGACACTTTGCTCGCAACCACCACTTGACCACACACGGTGATCACATGACTGTGCAATCACAGTTGGACATGAAGTTAAGTTGACGTGCGTCTTTGTGTGTGTAGGTTGAAGTAAATGCAGGCAATGGACTCGGATGCATGTAATCCAGGGGCTGATGGTTGCTGGGGCTTAAGTAGGCAACCCAACACTGGCGAGTCTGCACCGGCCATAGTGAGCAGTAACGCTGATCGATTTCATTGCGTAGATTAGATTTGGGGAGTGCATTGGGATGGAGATGATGGTGCTTTGAGTGGGGGGGTGGCAATCATGAGGCGCCTAGTTGGTCTTTTGGAGTCTGCCAAAGCCAACATACACATACATACACACACACACACACACACACAGAGGCCGGGGGGAGCGATATCAAGACTGGCTGGGGGTGCAGTTAGGCAGCTGTTAGCGTTTCACAAAAGATTAGCACCAGGTTCAACTGTAAACAATGAGCTCATTCTCTCTGCTAGAGCACCGCGCAACACACCACATCTGTTTTGGAACAAGCCGCCTTATTCAAGGCCCACACTGAGGTAATCCACACCCCCTCCTTTGTGGAAATCAAACTGGGAAAAGCAGTTGAGAGGACCTTAAAGTCATGTAATGTCCTGTAATGTCCTGTAAACTGTGAGTTCTAATTCTAACATGTATGACTAGCATCCTGTTGGAAAGTTGGAAGCATGATGGGAGTTGTAGTCATATTGGAAAACAAGGTACAATCCTCAGCTTTCTGGAGGTTCCCCCAGCTTCCTCCACAGAAAGTTTAAGGCAAATTTCCAGGATGTGACCATGACAGCTATCAATAAGTCTGACCTTTGACGTCATGGAGATGTCTTATACATTCATGTTAATTAGTTGTGTGTAACTTTGTGTGAAAATTTTCCCGTTAAAACAACAGACTGGGAGAAGAGCAGACACAATGAAGCAAAGTCTAAAATCGACTTCTTTCTCCTCACATTTTTTAGTCACGTGTTCTCGCCCTTGCTTTGTACGTGTGACTGGCGTGAGGGTCAAACAGAAAAGAGGAGCAGGTGGCACCCAAATGGGTGCCGGGTTAGTGGGTGAGGATTGTTGGGCGCTGCCCTTTCACGATCCACGTGCCATCTGCCTGAGCCGGCAGTGACTGAGTCCCAGTGACAAAGAGGGAACAGAGGGACGGAGGAAGAAAACAGCACCGCAATGTTAGAAAACCTACAGATCGTTTGCTCATTTTCACCACCATCCTCCACTTCATTCTCACCACAGGGGCCTGGCGTTGGTTCCTGCAGTAAGCTACACTAGTGCTGTACTGGTGTGGTATTATGCCAGCAGTGCCTATATTAATGGTGGCAATAAATTTTTGTTGTGCAAAACCTGGATTTGAGTCCAACTCCTTAGTGTCAACTTACACAAACCTACATCTGTTTTGCATCACGGAGTAAAGTGGAAGGCTTGGCCCCGTCTCCATAGAGATTTGATGTCACACTCTGCCAATTTAATTTGGAAGACCAATTTATGGAATAGTTAATTGCAACACTGCTCTATTTAATAGTCAAATGAGCTCTGGAAGATGTCCTCAGTCTTGCGACCTTTGGAATGTCATATATTAATCAGAGCTGGGAAGTGGCTTGAGCTATAGTTCATATGCACTGTCCTATGTGAGAAAATTCAATTTTGGCTTTAACAAACTTAGCTTTCTTTCCCCTTTCTCCTGCAGCTTTTCGTCTGTCACTTTAAAATTTGACTGACTGGGACATTGAGGGGTCTGGATGTCCATGTTGCTCATGCTTATCGGTGTCTGCTGTGTCTGGCTTTCTTGTTGCGAAAAGGGAATCTGGCAGAAATAAAATGGGGGCTTGTTGAGGTGCTCAAATCCGTCTTGGCTTTCTCTACCTTCCTCCCATCGGAATGAGCAAGGGGTGGAGGGGGGGTGGGGGGAGTCGTACGAGCTATTTACGAGGAAGGTCACACTGAGAGGGCATGGCAAGGAGCCAGCAGTCTCTCTCCTCCTCTTCTTCCTCCTTCTCCTTGCCCTTGTCTTTCTTTTATCCTCTCCACTCACAACTCTGAATGCTAAAATTCACACTTTTTATTGCAGGATTTTACAGTATATTGTATGTATATATACAAGGGACATCAACATTTGGATATTCCAACATTCCCCAAGATTCTTTTGATTTGGTTTGTGGGACATTTGTGTCACAGTAATATCTTTGTCACGTCTCTTAACAGTCACCAACAGAGGCCTAGAAATACCCGAATGTGTCGACTTCATCAAGAGCGAGTTTGATTTCATGTGAGACTCCTCCAAGCCGAAAATCAAAACACCCAACATCTGAGCCAATTCATTACAGGTAGAAACCACTGACTGGATCACTGACTTTTAACTAAAGGTCAGTGATCAACCTGAAAATGAGTTCCCTAATGACATAATTGTGGCCCTAATCTGAAGCAGATCCATGGAAAGGGACCCATGGATAATTAGACCCAAAACCCAGGACAATACACTTAACCAACCTGATTAGCTGGAATATAACTAGGCAGGCTCCAGGTCTTAGATACTAGGAAGTGAGTGGACCTCTGAGGAAATAATGAACTAAAACCTGTTCCTCTGCCTTCATAAGATCAGATACTTCCTGCATAAAGCATGTTTTTATTTTCAGACATGCCGAGTGTTGTACTTTACTCAAATTCTCTCTATCCCTTTTTCTCCTCTGTCTGTTGAGGATGGAAGGATGGATAGATAGATAGATGGAAGGATGGAGGGAGGGAGTCTCAGGTCAGGAGCTCAATAATAACTTTTAGCAGTCTAGCCAGGAGGCTGGAGGCCCAGACTGCAGCTGTTCCATCCTCCAGCCGGCCCTCCCTCCCCTCCACACTAATACCCGTCTCTCTCTCTCTCTCTATCTCTGCCTCCATGGTTGTTCGACAGCAGTAATGTATTCTGCAGCCTCCCTCTCTCTCTCTCTGAGTGGCAGGCACGGAGCTGCACAGCTCTTTCGCCTCCCTCTCTCACAGTTTAATTAGTGCAGCACACAAACTACAAACGAGTGTGTTTTACACAAGAAATGGCTTTAATATCATCTGCTGTGGTAGAGCATCAATATAAAAGTTTGATCGATATTATTACCGAGCGGATCGACGCTGCTCTTGTTGTTGGTCTTATCCTGCACTGAGCGAATCTTGTGTTTTACTTTTTTGCTTTTATAGTCGGGGGGGGTTCAAAGGGTCCAATAACACACTGACCATCAGCACTAAATATCCAACAGTTTTCCTCAAACCACAATGTGTTCTTTCTGTCTCCCACCTCACCTCCACCCCCTCATCCCCACCTGCCCCACTACTACTCACGCACTTGAAAACTCAAGAGAGCACTCCAACAGGAGTAGGAGGCAGCACAAGCAAAAGAGGGGTTAGATTGGGTGTGAAATACGCTCTGCAACTTTCAAACAAGGAAAAGGCGCCGTGGCGTTGCTGCTGGTGCGGGCAAGCAAGAGCATCGAGTGGGGGGCTATCCCTTTGATGTTTAATTTAGAGAGAGAGAGGGAGGAAGGGAGAAACTGAAAGGGTGAGGTGTGGATGGAGGGAGAGACGGTCAAAGTGTTGAGTGCGCTGAAACTCCACTGTTTTCCACCAAAGGCTTTGGGTTTCCTCTCCTCTTCATTTATTCACCAACGGTGAAGCAGACCAGGGGCTGGAGCTGAGAGAAAACGCTCAGGGACAGAGAATAAGGAAAGAGGAGAGGACGAGGGAAGAGGGGATAGGAACAGACGGAGAGTAGGGAAAGTGAAATAAGGTTCGTGAAGGAGGCTCGGTTCAAGGAGGATCGATGCAAATCTGGCACGGGGGAAGCAGTTTCTTCTTCTTAGCTCCCTGTCTGTCACTCTGCCCCTCCTCCTCACTCTCTCCACCTCTCCTTCCTCTCTCCTCTGCCGGGGAGTCCTTCCTCCTTGTTTCTGCTCACTGAGTGAAAAGTGGAGCTGTGTGCCAGGCAGAGGAAGCAATTAAAAATTAATGGAAGCTGAGTGATAGAGAAACCTGCAAGGGCGTGCTGCCCGCCACACACACACACACACACACACTCGTCTGCATGCACGAACACAGTTTCCCTCCTCTTTCTTTATGTGCTCTCGTCTCTCCCTTCTTCCATCTCTCTTCACCTCTTTCTGCTTCAGTGTGCCTCTGAGCACGGACTGACACGGAAACGCTAAACACAGCCGGTGAGGTAGAGGTATCATTTCACTATCTCGCCTTCTTTTATACAACTCCTTTTTGTCTTTCTTTTCCTTCTTCGGTTGCGCCGGCCTCAGTGGCCATCACCTCCTTATACTAGAAACGTCTGTGCCGCTACATGACATATATGAGTCTAACTGGGGGTGTAACAGACCTGAAAGCAAGAATGAAACCACGATACAAATGTCCACAGTCTTGTGTTGTGACTGAAAACCGAACTGTAAATTTGCCAATAACTTCAGAATGTGCACAGGCCAAATATCAACATGTTTAACTATTCAGATATTAACAAAACTGATGTGGAGATGTCTGAAGGTCTGGGTGGCGAACAACCTCTGCCCTGTTCGATACTTATTAGTATGGATGCACACACATGACAAGTGCATCCATAATGTTAAGCTGGTTGTCACTTATTTCTCAGCAGCACCTCATCTCTCTCTCTGATTGTCCTCCACGAAGGACACGACCTCTCACCCCTCCCCCTCCTATCTCCCAAACGCACACAAACTCGAAGCCCTCTGGCCGGAGTGGCCACACTATCGTGCTCATTTACATTCTGAAGAGGAGGATGTCGAACGTGCTACGCCACACACACACACCGCTAACCAGCTCCAGAGGTAGATGACTGATTCTGAGATGCAGTTTGAGGATTTAAAACTTACAAAGTTTTCTTCAGTGCAGAGGAGGTCACTTCAGCAACCTCCTCCCACAGACAAATGTTGGAAGTCCACTGCTGTATGGTACAAGAGAAACAATGCAGTGATTTGTTTTCTCAGGTACAGTTACTTGAACTCGAAATTAACTGAATATGCACCTTTATAAACTGCATCCACTGTACACTTAGTTATAATCCTCATGTCCTAATATCAATTTTAAAGGAGCACTCCGCGCCATCCTGCGTTAAAATATAGGATCCAGAATGTCTGACCTACAGTAAGGACCAAAACATCTCGGATGCATCGGTTTTTCAATGAATGGAATTTGACAGGGAGTAAATGGGCCTTAAGTTCAATCTAGTGTTTCCAGGACCACCCTCAGATTTGTTTAAGAGGTGAACAACACACTTGGTCAATGTAGCTAAAATAGGGATTAGTGAGCATGAAGGCACCAAAATACAAAGTATAAAATTACATTTAATCTTAACTGTTGGTTAAACTGGTGTTTTGCAAAGCTCTGTGGCTTTGAGGAGCTCTGTGGAGCAGAGTGAAACAAACTGAGTGTTGGTGGTGGGCACAGCTGTGAGGAAAAAAAAAGTTCTAAGACATGAGGTTGAACAAAGCAAAGACTTTGCTGTGTGCACACACTTAGTAGTTTGTAGGTCACAGCATGCACCGCTGCTTCGTGGAAGATAGCAGAAGCATGTGGTTACACCCTAACTCCATCTCACAGGCCTGTGGTAGGCGGCCATTTTGGTTAAACCGACGTCGGTCTGCGCTGGGGGTTTCACTACCGCACCCTTCCCCTCCCCACAGTGCAGCTCCTCCCTTCTAAAACTACCAGACAAATCTCAGTTTACAACCTTTGAACACAGTTTGAATGTAGGCAATTGGAGCTGCTGCTGCCGCCATAAAATTACAATTATGCAGCACATGTAACATGACTAACATGGGCATGCTGTGTGTTTTACCACAGCTCCAGAGTAAACTATCGCAGTGTGAAAGGCAGCAGTGTTTCTAGAGGCATGTGCGTGTGGTGTGCTATCGTGGTGAAAATGGACGGCCACTGCTACATCTGGCATGGTCTTGTGAATGCAGCTATGGATGCAAACGAGTCGAGGGGCCCTGAGATGGAAAGTATGAAGAACTGCAGGCAGTGATACTCACCTTTAGATGAAAAACAGCAGCGGGAACATGCCACAGACACATGAAAAAAAAAAGAGAGAAAAGTTAGTCAAATTATCTTCAGCGTAAAATCATAGCAAACTAAATGCACAATAAAGCCTTGGTTCACAAAATGGTCATTTAGAGGGTTTGAACAAAATGAGGAACAGCTTATTTTCACTTTAATTGAAATTATCTGCAAGCATGTGCAAGAGTTATGGTTCTAATCACCAGTTTCACTCTCGTTTGTAGTTTCCCAAAGAAAGCGTGGACCCTCTTTAGATCTGGGGCCTCAGTGTGTGACTATTTAAGTATCCATCGCAATGCATTTGAAATATGGTTTATTTTGTTATGGGTTTCTCTTGGCAGCTGAATTCAGTATAGGAGCCGTTTTGTTTGAGTTTCTGTTAATCGATGCAAACAATACACACGTGATTTTGTTTTCCCCTCTTCCTCCTGTTTTATTTTCCTGCCTTAAGATAGGTGGTTGTCTTTCTCAGTAGTGGTTTAGTGTTTTTCCTGCACTTGGCTTAAGTGACACAGCAGAGGAGCCTGTGGAATTCCAGAAAGCCTCATTAATGTGCAGTAATTGCTTTGCGAACATCAGCTCACAAAAAGGCCCCCGCTGCCCCATCTCTTCATATAAAAGGCCAGGGGCAGTAGGGGCGTATGCGGTTGGGTGAGGGTATTGTCGGGGTGCAGGACAAATGGGGGACCCCAACTGTGGAGGTGGATGGGGAGGAGGGGGGTGTTTTTTGGGGCCAATGGTTACTCAAATTACCTTGAGGTTATGAGTGATTCATCAGTTCGTTATTAATGCCTCGATTATTCCTTACTCCTTACTGATGATCACACTGGTTGTTGACTCTGATCGTATATGAGAAGACGCAACTCTGAGCTATGGGTAGCGTTACTTCAGAAATTGTTGTCATTGTCATTGTCGGTTGTGGTATCAACACTCTTTAACCACACACAAGCAGATACCTACACGTTTCCAAGCACTCATGATTAATCATGCATGCAGAGTGTAAGCACCCATACAGATAAGCTACCAACATACAAAAAAAACACTATATAGACAACTAAATGTGTCATGACTTTATCTTCTCAGTGGAAAGGTTGTGACCTCCAGTGCAGAGCTTTTTTTTTCTTCTACTTCTGTTATTTCGTCTGGCTTTCAGTCTCACACAGCCCCACTGACATCACCCTCGTCTAACACATAGCCAGAAGCCTGTAGGAAACAAAAAAAACACCTTCTCCTTCATTGCACCACCTAATGAGGTAATGAGGGTGAAACTTCACCAAATGTGTTTGTTTTTCACACCCGGGCCCTGCTAATAGCCTTCTTCTGCAACCCCACAGTTTGCATAATGATGCCAGTTGACAAACCACTTTTCCCATGCTAATGATGACCATGTCAACACAATGTCAGCTGCACTTAAAAATGCTTTTTTTCTCGTGTAGTGCTTTTCAAAGATGCTCTCCAGCGGGGATCATTTTGAAAAAGATGGGGGAAAAAAAACTTCCTTAAAAGACCAGAAAGTTGACATCTTTCTTCTGTATTAAGTAAAAGCGCAGTTTTCTGACTGACCCGAGTTTAGACTGAGTCACAGCTTTGACTGGCTAAAAATTGCTTCTCATGAGGTTTGATGCAAAATGTGTAGAAAAACAAAACAAAAGCAAAATGTGGGTAGATGAACTTTCGAGGTGGAGAAATCCCTCAATAGGTCTCACTTTCACATGCTGATTAATCACTTAAGAAGACTGCGCCCTCCCCCTGTAGTTGCCCCCACCCACCCTTCTCCAGCACTGATGCTCATAACAGGATTGGTCTGGCTAATGTCTCTGCTTAACATATTTCAAGCCCAGGCTGAAAAGTGGTAGTGAAAAGGCAGATGAATCCCAAAGACAAAAGACAGATGATAGTTCTTGACTTTCTCTTCTCTCGGAGGGGTGCGTCAAGGTTTTGCCTCCTCCCTTATTTGCTTGGCTTTCTTCTCCACATAGCTTCCTCTGTCTAGTCAAAGCAGGCTAGCAGGGGGTCCCCACTTTCTCTGCAACTAAATGGATTAGCTGTAATTGGGACAAAAGCACTGTCCCTCAAGCTTTTTTCACCCTGAGCCTCCTTCTTTTTTTAACATGCAACTAACTACAGTGAGTCTCTCTGCAGGCTTCTTAGCTATTCTGACTGGTCACATTTCTTCTGCTTGGACTGCTGAACTCCAGTTGCAGGTAAAATATACTTTAAGATGTATTTAGACTCATTTAGATCCAAAACAGCACAACTCTAAAGTGCTCTGAATCAGGCACCCTGACAGCATTTACTTGAGGCACAACTTAGCACTTTTGGAAAGAACCCCTCAGTGGTTTCTGTGTTTGAGGTTAAGAACACATCTCAGAGTGGAGAACCATTTCATTTATCTGCGACCTTTCCGCTGGCCTGGCTGTTATTTCTGCCTTGTCTAGTTCTGGTGAGAGTGTTCACATGTTTCCTTTCTCACTCTGTTATCTGACATGCCTGTGAGGCCTCGCCGCCTATGAAAATGATGCCACTATGTCTAGTGTAGAAGGCCAGTGAAGTGTCAGAAAAGCAGAAGAAGATGCAAATCTAGCGAACGCCCGTTTCTTCGTGTTATCTGTTTTTTTGCGGCTCATACAGCAGCTCTTCGCCGCCATCAGTGGAGAGTTAAACATCTTTTAGCACCAACAGGAATTTTTGCTGCAACGCCCCGTGCACGTGTACACATGGGCTGAAACAAATCAAACAGCTGCCCAAGGCAAACATCTGACCTTGTCCTGTTGGAAGGAGGAATTTAATAAACAGCAGTCCCTGTGTAAAAGGTGAGGAGCAAGGGGCCAAACAGAAGTCCTACATCCTCTCCCACCTATGCTCAACCCCCAGAGAGCCCCATTAAACAGTACAAAAGTCAGAATTACTGGGCTGGCTTTATGGTTGCCAGATGGCAAGAGAGGGGCCTGGGTTACCTGTCAACTAGCCTACACCCCTGTAAAACACTGACCAGTTGACCCTGGAGCCATATAAACCTAGCATCTAAGACAGCAAGGCTCCGACAACCAAGTCACGTCATGTTTATATTTGCCCCCCTGCTGGCGTTTGATTTCCGGCCCCGCTGCAGTCCACCGACTTCACCTTATGACAGTAAAAGGAGAGTAGCAGGCTTGAATCTCATTTTACGTACAAATGTCTGCAGCACAAGTCAACATGTGACCTTACATCATTCATCTTGTCATCTGTAGCCATGTAATAACACAGAGCCACACAGTGAGAGTTTGCACCTTATCAGGAGGCTGCATGATGCCAACTGATAGAGAAGTGTATTCAACAGACTAGCTTGAGAGGGCTTGTTTCTCAGTGTCACAGAAGGTTCACGACCCTCCGTGACCTCACTGGGGAAAAAGCCAAAGCCACCTCTTGACTGGCTTTATGGTCTGGACCACTGTAAAAATAGAAAAACAGAGGACAGGAGGTGGTGTTGTTGGGGGAGGGGGGGTGATTGCGTCTGGCCTTTAGAATTTAGGCTCACTCTACAAACACTATCTTGAGAAGTAATCAAGGGAGGGACACTTACAGGCTTAATTGCGCCAAATGTCCTTTAATGACCAGAAGTCAGAGCCTGTCTTTACATCCTCAGTTTTACCGGCCTGGAGAGGCCAGGCCACAGGGGGGTCAGAGAGGGGTCAGGTTGAATAACAGTCCAACAGAAAGTTTGGGCTGCATCCAGAGCGGCTAACAGCGGCCCACTTGCTTAGGGGCTGGGGTGTTAAAACCGAGGCAGTTTAGAAAGAAGCTGCTGTGACTTCTGAGAGAGCAGTTTAGTCTAGAAGAGGAGGTGTGGAGGCCCGAATATTCAAGGCCAAGTGTACATCAAGGAGTGTTTAGATTTGTTTACAGAGTGAGCAAACGAGGAAACTGCGGTTTGAGGATGGTGTCAGGCCCTGTTGGTGAGTAAGACATGATCAGGCTGCATTAAAAAGTGTGACAGGGTGTCTACCTCCAACCTGACAGATATCAACGACCACACGATGGACTGGAACTGTCTGACGCAGTCCATCGACCATAATCCAGTTTTTGTCATCACAGTCACCACAGTTCTCTTCATTTCCCTCCTTTTTTTCTCACATCTGGAAAGCAGGACTGATTTCCCTGCCATTCCCCATGCATGCACACACACACACTGACGTCATGTAGATCACTCTGCTTGATGGGAAACATATGAGCTGAGAAAGGAACATTGCAGGAAGGGGGTGTTGTCACCAAACACAAGTTATCCTCCAGAATTCACTCACAAAACCTTTTTTTTTTTTACTCCTGCTGCTTTAAGATGGGGCCAGATATTTCCCTTGCTTATTGCAATGTAATCCCAATCTGTAATCTGGCCAGATACAAGTGTTTATCAGTTTCAAACTATGATTAAATGAGGAAGCCAACACCTGTTCTATAATTCTGACCACCAAACAGCACGTCCAATCAGTGACGTGTACTTTTAATAAAAAGCCAATAACCACACTTTAACACACTTTAAGCAGCTAGTTTAAGAAGCAGAAACTGCTTTCTCTGCAAGTGAGTTATTTAGCACTCCTCCCTCTTGCAAAACAGTGCAGGGGGGGTGTTGATGAAGTCCTGTTTGGCTAACACTGCACTAGAGCACCACATCAGAGCCAAAATAAACCCTCTTGTACTGCTCTGCCACTACCACCACTACTTCTGCACAGCCAAAATGGTTGCCTTGAAGGAAAACACATTGGGGAACAGGAAAATAATACAACCGGGAATGGTCTGCGTGGGGGATTTGGATGGAAGTTGTTGGTGAAAGTTGCACCTCATCTGTTACTGATTTTCCATTATTGTTAGTTTGCTTTCAACTGGTAACAATGTGCTATAGATGTTATTCCCTATCTATTTTTTTCTGTCTCTTTACTAGAGAATAATCCAGATCCCACCGGAACTCAAACCAGTATGAAAAAAGTGCACAATGTTATAACTAAATGTGATCTTTATCACACTATTCAGAGCATCTATTTGCATTTTTCTCTTCCCTTCGTCGTTCCATGTATGTGTCTTAAGTTTACACTCACACTGTAACACCATATTGGTGCCACCTGCCACCAGGAAAAAGCTGAGAAGGTTTGCAGTGATCAGTCACGCAAACACACACAGCCTAGCACACACTCCCACTCTTCTATGAGCGTGTGTGCTGTGCATCCAAGCAGCAACGAGTGGTAAACAACAGCACCCACTCACATAATAGTGAGAACAAAACAGCAAAAACAAGAATCCGATTAAAGCAGCGAACAGGGCGAGGTGGCGCTGGAAATGAATTGTGCGTACTTTGCAGTTGGTATACTGTATAAGCCCTTTCGTGCTGAGGGGCGATTACCTAGTTTGCAGCACTGGTAATCTGTAAAGCAGCTTGGAGAGAGTTTTTAAAAGACGCAGCAGTGGTGGCAGCCTGTCCTCTCTCCCTCCTGACTGCCATAGGCCGGCCTCACAAGGCTACTAAAAAGAACCACGCAGAGGAAGCAACACACCAAATTTACAGACCCAGCGTGAGTACAAAGTGCTTTGTGAAGTAGGTCAGATGATTCAAGTAAATGCCCCATACGTATAATAGGCCGCTCACAAGAAATGCATCAGTGGTGTTCACACATTCTGAAAACACAGAATCTCCCAGTCAAGTAAAAGATAAGATGTTAAAAGATATAATGAGCTTGTTGTTTCTACTAAAGACGGCACCAAGTCCCAAATCAGAGCTCCAACAGGACAGGCCCAAAGGAGAAGGAGAAGGTGCTTCTCTATTTTTGAGGCTGCTGACCTTTGCCTCTTTTCTGCCCTGGAGAATAAAGACAAGTCCAGGCTGGAAATGATACCATACTCCCCTCTGAGCTGCCACTGACTCTGAGAAGAACTGGGAAGAGACTTGAGAAGGTGAAAAGCCTCGGTATGCTTGAACTGGGTGGTACGCACAAAAGTTCAAACATCTCATGGCCGATCACTACATGTCAGATCTGTTTGAAAAAAGTCACACAAGAATCGTTGGATGCTATAAAACCCGGCAGGATTCTATAGCATTTAGACTATGCCTTAAAAACCCTCTCAAACCATGACATTACTCGTCTCTCTATTTGTGTGTGTGTGTGTGTGTCTACGCTATGAGAATGGAACGGAAAGAGAGAAAGAGAAAGAATTAGTGGGAGTGATACAGGCTGAGGCCCACATCTTGGTAACTGGGGATGACAGGCCTTGGATCATCGCTCCCAACAACAGGACTTCTGAAAGATGGATGAGGGCGGGGGCTAATACGATACTGGTATTTTTATATCTATATATTTAAATCCATTTGCTATGTGAGGGCCAAGGAAGAGGAGGCTGTGGTGCATGCGAGTGGCAGGTGGACTGAGGTTACATGCTGGCAAACCTTGTGTGTCAAAGTGAACCTTTGTTTACGTCTCTGGGTTTCATAATGTCACCTCTGTCATCTCGGTGAGAGTGTGCGTGCATGCTTCTGTGCACTCAAACTCTACTGCACCTGCAGGATAACACACACACAAATAACCAGCTTTCCACCTGTCCAGTGGAACATCAGTCATAACAAAGTATGCACACCCTCTGCTTCGCGCTGGCATACATCCAGCAGCGGGTTGGCAGGTTAAACTGGGCCGTCAAGACTCCTCAGTGAAGAGGATTTTGCATCCAGCTGTGCACATTACAGGAAATATTTTTTAATAAGAGAAGATTTGGCAAACACACTACAGAATAGATGTTTTAAAATGAATAAATGCAATATTATAGTGGTTTAATATATTAAATGGAAAAAGAGGATTTCCCATTGATTTCCCTAAACTTTAACCCAGATATGCAAGTTTTCATTTCCATCTCATTGAACAGCATGGAGACAGACAGTGCCACTCTCATTTTGTCTGTTTTCAGTTTCTTCAGCTTTCAGTTCAGTTCTACTGAGGTAAGCATGCTGGGAGCCTGTGGGACCCCTGTGTGTGGGAGTGTGTGTGTGTGCATGAAAGAGTGTGTTTAAGTGAACTGTGCAACATGGGCGGTGAGGCACACTGTAATGCGGGCAGAAAAAAGAGAGAGAGCAGGGGAAGAATGGATGAGAGAGAGAATGAGTGTGAGACAGAGAGAGAGAGGGAGAGAGAGGGATAGACGGATGGGTGGATGGTAGAGAGAAAAAGAACAGAGAGACGCTCTGGTCATGCACGCGATGCTTGGCTGGAATCAGGTCAGGCCCACACGAGGCCTCCCTCGCACACACGCACACACACACTCTGAATAAAAAGGGTTCCACAGCGCAGCAGAGAACACTTCAGCAGGGTTGTGCAGCACCGTAAGGAACCATTTAAAAGAACTGTTTAACACTGTTTACTGTCTTAGTCAGATGAGATTAGCTTGAATGGGGCTGTGTAATAAACCTCAATTATTTTAGTGCACCGTCTAAACAGCATCGAAATGTGTCACGTATCAGGAGGCTGCTGCTTATCGTACTTATACTTGGTTTATTATTTAGGTAAAGTTCTCTGGTATCATTTTTCACAAAGCAAAGGTTCTGTCTCCAGTCTCTGCTAAGATAAGAATGTCCTGAAATTGTTGTTTCTAATTCTAAGCAAAATGTCATTATCAAATAAATTATGTTTTTTTATTAATCATTAGGTAAAACAATGATAAATTCATTTTTCAGGTCCCAGTGGGAAACTGCAAACCCTCTCTTGATTCTCTGTGGTCCCATTTGTTTCTGTGTTGTAAATAGATCTGTGCGATTGCATATATGCCTCAAAGATTACACATATAGTGTACACACACACACACACACACACACACACACACACACACACACACACACAGTTCAGCCACATCCACCAGGACAGATTTTGCTCAGCAGGGTTTGTGCGGCTGTACTGGTTCACGTCAGACACCCTCAGCATGCAGGACAGTGGAGTAGCTTAGATGTAACTTAAGGAAATGTGACACTCTTGAGTGTGCAGCTAAAAGTAGATGACAGCCTGCTCTAACGCACAAACGCGTACACATATATAGCCATTACTACTACCCCCAACACGTTTGAAAGTGGATCGCTGCGTGCACCTTCGGTCCTTCCTCCGCACCACCACCTCTTGACTTCTGGACAGGCTAACTGCCGGCCTTGCCTCTTAGGTCTCTTGACAAGAATGTGTCACGCTGACCGGTAACCTAATTGGCGACTGCTTTAATTAAAGCCACACTCGAGCACTCAGCCCCTCTCCTTCACACTTTGACAGACAGTTGACCCTGAGCTGCTGTCTTGCCTTACCAGAAACACAAGCCAGTGACTGGTGGGCTTAATGGCAACCAGAGAGCAGGTAGTAGCTTGGACTAAACATGACACTATCTACAGTTGATGAAAATAACATTGGCTGCGTTGATCTGTTCTGAATCAGCTAGTTGTAACTTTTTAAACTGTTAAGATGTCATTAGTGACGTTCCAAACTAACTAACTTATTCCCTGTTTTTATTATAACGTTGAGTTTCAGACAGTTGTCCCCTTTTGCCCTGAAAATGCATCAAAATGCGCTTTGGGTCATGGTTGTGGATATAAAACGTGAGCCATTACACCACCTGTGCACACTGAAAATAGAAACGTATCTGTTCCAGCAGACGTATGACTGAAAAGTGTACTGAATCAACTGGGTTGAAAGGGCGTGTCAACCTTTAACCGTAGCCCACCACTATTCTGCGCTTTGTTTAAGTCATTATTAGTCACCAACGTCTCACCCTGAGCTGACAAACTGCTGAAAGAGTCAATATTCTGTGGGTGGAATTTGTCTAACCGCTAGATTTTTAGAAAGTCAAATAACAAAAAAAAAAGTAGACTTCTGTGCTGATTTAGTTGTCAAAGAAACACAAGTACAACACTAAGAATTAATTATTTTCTAAGTGAAGATGTATGGCACCACAGGCACGTAACATATCACCTAGTGCACAGATGTGGAGACAGATAAATGAATAAAAGCGACTTTCTTATCTTAGTCTGTTGCTGCAGTGTAACAACTCTGACATGTGCGTGTGTGTATGTCTCTGTGTGTGAGTCATGTTAGCACGCAGCAGCAGCACCCAAGCCCAGCCCACCAGCCAGCCAGCCAGGAAGCAGTCTTGCTCATTCCAATTTAGTCCAGGAAGACTGCATTTGCTTAGCAACCGCATTACTGCTCCAATCACAGCAGCAGCGTTTGGGATAATGTAGAGCCAGTGTGCTGTGCTGTGCTGTGCTGTGCTGTGCTGTGCTGTGCTGTGCTGTGCGGAGACGGTGCATTAGACTGACAAGAGCACACACACGTGCGTGCACACTGATTCCTCTCTCGCTTAATGCTGTAGCTCTTTCTATGCATGAAAGGAAGAAGGAGGGTCGTTTTTTTCCACACAAGACTGCCTTGGCTTAATGCTCGAGCTCCTGCTTCGTCCACTTTGAGACAAGGTGGCGGGAGAGAGGAACGCCGTCTGCCACCTTGAAACACACACTAAAGTAAATCCATTAGAAATGCCACAGGTGTGTGTGACTGTCTGCGGCTCCCCATCCTACATTTTAAGCCATTTTCCTGAGGACTTCAATGCACTGAACTCCAGCTGCTGAACTTCAGGTTGAGGCTCTGAATTGGACTTTGTATAGCGCCCTGCATGCAGCCAACATTTAAGTGGTTCACGCTGTGTGTGTGTAGCAGGAAGTGAAGCATATCTCCGCTGCTGTAAAGATGGGAGTTCATGGTGGAATACTCGGGTCACCACAGTGGTTGGCTGCATTATCAAGGGCAGAAAACAACATTCATGTGGCTGCTGGCTGTGTTCTGACTATCAAAACGGGTGCTGAGGTCTCAAGATGAGGCTCAAAGGTCACGAGCACCACTGTATGGTAACAAACACACACATGCAGAGCAAATAAAGCCCAGTCAAAGTGGGGTTAACAGAGTCACGGCAACTTGAGATTGCATCTGGCTATCTGTCAGAAGCATTGATAGTCATGAGTTGGTTATGAGTTGGCTATCCCACTATCTTGGCTTCAAACTGTATTTTCTCTGGAGCCCGATTACCTGGCAAAGTCATATGACCAAGACATTTGACTACACAACCACTCAGAAAAAAAAAGTCTCTGTTTCACCTCCAATTTAGGACCAATAATTATGGCTGAATCCACTCAAATGAAGCTAAAATGTTGCTTCCTGTACCACAGTTGAACTGATTTAAATTCACAGATTATTGTAATTCACACATTCATCAACGCATTATCAAATAATCACATGCAATTAGGACTGTAAAATACTATTTACTAAATCCCAAATGCTTCCAAAGACAGCCATCATGGCTTATTACCTGAGGAAGAGAAATGAGGGGAAGCCAACCACGTGGGGCTTTTTCAGCTCAAATGGAAAACTTCCTTCCTCTGTTTTGCTCCATCTTATTCACTAGGTTTTATTTGTAACCTCCAATTTTGGCAGCTCCTCCACTTGGACCCTGCAGATAGGGCTACAGACAGGGCCTCCTGGCCGGGGCACTGCTGTTGGTTTTGTTTATGGAGGTGTTTTTTTTTTTTTATTGCTCGGGGTATATCTTTGTGAGGGCAGAGCACAAAGAGGGCCTTTGGTTCTGTGCAGGGTGCTGGGCAGCCTCAAAACTGAACCGCCTGGCCAGCACATACTGGCGCTTTCCACTCTGGAGCCGGACATTTTGTTCCACTGGTGAACTCTGGGAGAGGCTCAGTGAGTGAAAGAAAGATATAGGGAGAAAGAGAGAGTGAAAGGCTTCACTCTGGAGCCAAATTACACGGTTTTCAGTGGTGATCATTTTTACCTTTATGTTTAGCTAACCCCTGGGTTTGTTTAAAACTTGTCTGATCATCTCAGTGCACAAGAAAAATAGATCCATGTTGTACAAAACTGAGACTTTAATCCCAAACAAGTGCAATTCTCAGTGCTCCTGATGCGCTTCTGAGTGCACTTATGACTGACTGTCTAAGCTTTCCAATGAGCAATTTAGTCTAAATGAGAATAAAAGCTAGAGCAACAATATAAATTGATACCAAACAGCAAAACAACTTAGATGCAGCACATTATTAGGATCATTCTGGAAGAAGACAATGTAGACATTTGGGACAGTTGCATCAGGAGTGCTGAGGTCGCATCCGACAGCAGGGCGGAGGCGCCACAGGAAGCTGGTGTGGTGTCGAAACCAGAAGTCTAAGTTGCTGCCTACCACGACTCTGTGGTACAAGTTCAGACTGACAGTCTGCAGTGTTGTTGTGGCTGACAGCCGACACACTGCTCACCCTGGCTGTACTCAGAAAAAGGGAAGTAGGAGGGATTGCAGTGCAGCAGCATGTGAACATGTGACACAGTATGGGTTCACAGTACTAGTGTGGTTTTCATATTGTAGAAAAAGGCCCATCTCTGGGCTTCTGGCAGTTATATAGTGACAGTCACCCCACACAGGTCGCAACAGGGCCACAGCTTCCATACTTCTATGACTGTCAGTGATGAGCTATAAGCCAGACAAGAACCAGAAATGGTTCCTCACAGAGGCTGATGTTTCTGCAAGAGCTCCACTTTATGGAGTCAATAATGGTTTTATACAGGTTTTCAGTGGAAGGTTTTTGAGTTCAAAATGTACAACAGGACTGGCAAGAAAAGGCAAATCATCAAATCTTGAGTTGACCTTCTCAGTCCAGAACCAGTATGTTAAAAAAACACTAACTCCAAGCCTAAAAAGATGGGGAACTGAGACAAAAGGAGCCCAACAAAGGAGGGTTAAATGGGAGTTCAGTCAAAGCAGTGCTCTGAGAGGAAAGAGAATTCAGTGTTGTTTCCTGTCCTCTATAGCTCATCTCTCTCGCTATCTCTCTCCCAGCCAGGTTGATTTCTCCTCTGGCAGAGGGAAGGCTAATGGACACATTATCTGCCGGCTTGTCCCTCCGCGGCGATTAGGTGGCTGTGAGGTCATCCCTTCACTTCTGCTCCCATCCACATCAGGAATCTATCATTTCATTATTGCTGTTGGGGAGGAGGGGGAAAGGCCAAGGCATCTATCATTCCCCCCATCCATCTTTCCCTCATTTGATTCATCTATCCGCCGTTCTTTTCAGTGTAAGAATCAACCATGGTGGAGAATTTAACAAACGATGGGCAGAATATGAGATTTTACTGGATTATTTATTGTGAAATTAAACTGTTTGCTCAGGGGTACTATTTGTAATTATTTTATGTCATCCAAGTGGGATCATTTCAACTTCACTCAATCACACTAAATTAAATTTATTTTAGTTTGTGGGTATCACTGTGCTGAATATCGAGTGTCAGTCTTTCATATCATTGCTATGCTGATGATATCCTGTTCTACTAGTCCTCCCCAACAGACAACCCCAACTGCCTCAGTCTCTCTAAAACTGTGATCCCAGCTTGGTTTTCTATTCAGCACAAGATTAGGAGTAATTTTCTTTGAGCGTGTTCCATATGTCACTCGGCTGTGTAGCTATGAATTATATAACATATGAATGAATAGGAATGAATAGGAGCTATCTGAATATGCCACCCAATAGCTTGTACAGGCACCAGTAAAATCTGCAAAATTCTACCAACTTGATACTGCTTGCCTTAATTTGCCTTCAGAGCTACACATCACCCACATTCCCTTCGATCTGCAAATTAATGACCATGACCATTACTGCAGGGCAGTCTGTGGGCTCCCTTGGCGGTGGGATGAGTTACCAAACTCTGTTTGGTCAGCAGAATCAGTCCCTGTCTTCAAAATTCATTTGAAGACCTGCCTCTTCCAGGAGTACTCACCTAATATATCCTTTCTCTCTTGATTGTTCAAGACGTTTCTCCATTAGTTATGCACGTACGAGTTACTTCATGCATCTGTAAGCTTTATGGCACTTGTATCAAGTGGAACTCAATATCAAAGCACTTATTCTCTAAGGCTTCTCCTTGCGGCTTGGATTTTACCTCATTTGTACATCACTTTGGATGAACGCGGCTGCCAAATTAAGAAATGTGAACGTAGATGTAAGCCCATTCAGGTTCACCTTGAACCACCTCAAAGACCGCCAAAACCCAGTGAGGTACTCTGGAACCCTGCTTGTTAAAAAGCAAAGAGGCTTTTTTGAAAACACTGACGGTTCTACAGTGTATGCTACGTGTTTTAAAATGGTAAGAGACCGACTCGATTCATTTGAGTCATACAGTAGGGATACTGACAGCTGGCAGCTCTTCGTTGGACAATCTGAAGGACATCTAGGTCTTTACAATTATACACCTTCATTTTAAGTCTTAATATAAAAGCTGACCCATCTATTGTAGGTCATTTGGTATAAAAAATCCTGGTGTGTGTGTAAGAAGAGAGAGAGAACATGTGTGCCTGTGCATTCTCAGCTGTGGTTGTGTGTCTGCTGGAGCAGAGATGTATTGATAACTGCAGGAAATGGAATCTGATGTTTCACAGCCCTGGATGGCTTCACCAGTGAGCGGTGAGACGGGTCTGGGGTCTGGGGTCTGGGGTCTAGCAAAGAAGAGGAGGGGTGGGGGTGGGGGGGTTTACACAGGGGAAGTAGACAGTTCAAGAAAACATGAAAGGCTGAGAGAGACAGAGAGAAAGAGAACGAGAAGACAGAGAGACATAACAACTCTGGCTCTGTTCTTGGGCTGAGACTAAACACTGCCTCCCATCTCGGCTTCTTCTCAGAATACACACTCTGTGTTCTGTGGAAAACCAAGCAAACCCACAACGTTCTCCCCTGTCTCAGACCTGGTGTCTGCTGTGATGTATGCAGATAGGAGGACCACAGTACATACCTCAGCCTGGTTTAAAAAGCAAATATATCTGGGCTGACCACTTGTGATTGGATCTAACCTCCTTGCTCACATCTGATTATATCTATGAGAAACGTAACCACTTCTAAAAGAGAGAAACACACACATTTACACTTGCCATTCTGTCAGGAGGATGTGGCAGGTATTTTATACCTCACTTTGATTATGATCTATAGCCATATCCTGGATTTTCACTGTATCCCAGTCAGCTTTCATCAACTGTGTTTGGGAGTTTTATCGCACTATAATAATAATAATAATAATAATTGATACTTCGATGGAAACTGTCTTATTACAGAAATGTTATGATGATGATAGCTGACTATAGCAGCTGTCTGAATCACAGAAATATGGTACACTTTGACTAGAATTGGGCGAATTACTGAATAAACCTTAAGTTTGTAGCACAATTATTCGATACAGATAGATGTGTTTTTTGCATCTGTTCAGGGAAAATGAACCTAAATAAAACTGCCAATTCCCAATGATGAATGAAAAAGCAACCGGGGATGTGAGATCAAGGCCTGTGATTTCCGTTATGTACAGGACACAAGCTGGCTTCCTGTTAAATCAGTGCATCGACAGCTAACCTATCAGCAAATCAATATTGTTTGACACTCAAATAGCAATCACAGAGAGAGATGTTTTACCAAGCAATGCAACCTGGAGACCAAGGTTCAACACTCTCAGTAAAAGCAAACAATCATAACAAAATAGATACAGACACCCTGTAGGACAGAGGCTGGATGGACTCTCAGTCCCAGTAAGTTGTCATTTGCAGGAGACGGGCATCGTTGTTGTGATAATGCTGGTGGACGGCTACAAGTGCTCAGACACACGCCTGGTTTAGGCCGTGTTTGGACAGACTTTTATTCTGCATGGAAAAACACTTAATTATAGTGGATTACTTTGTGACGGGAATGCAGTATTTTGCCTCTTTTGTGTGTTCTGTTCCTGTGTGTTCCTCGGACTTCCCGGATTGTAAGTCATTGTCTCGTGGTACTTGGAAGTACATGTCCCGGCTAATGCAGCCCTTTATTAAAAAAATATATATAAACGCAGTGCAAATGACTGTGTGAGTTCAACCTTTAATCCTATACAAGGCCATGCAGACACCCAGTAGCCATGCCTGGAGAGAGGCAATCGAGGGAGGGGAAAGGGAGTGGGAGTGGAAGTGGCGTGGAAAGGTTCAGCTGCAGCCCTGACCTCTGTGTATGTGTGTGCATGTGTGAGAGAGAAGATAATTAAACAGGGCAGACAGATGAGCCTAGTGAGAAGGCTAGAGGTCAGATGGGATAAGTCAGTTCGTCTGTAGAAGGCAGTTACACACTCCACACATTACCTTGTCTTAGAGATCTACAATTACATTAATTGTATGCCAAGGGCTTCAAGAGGTCTATTGTCTGCTCCGTAGGAGTAGAATGAGTATATGTGGACGTGTGTGTGTCTGGATAAGTGTGTATAGAAAGAGAATGCCTGGAAAGCCGTGTGTATGTACAGAAATGTGTTCTACGTGTGTGCGAGTGTCATAAGGAATGAATAGTGTTGACGATGGGGGAAGGGTGTGAGATAGGAAATCAATGGCTTGAGTGGGTGGGGGTAGGGGAGGGGTTGGGCCTGGTGGAGGGTTCCTGAACCTGAGAAGCAGGCTTTCGTGCCAGAAGGAAGGATCCCCTTTCAACATATTGTTTTATTTAGCATCTGCATGGCCGCTTCATTTGCCAAAGTGCGGCTGAGTTGGATTAATTCAGGGGGATTGGTGACTTGGAGGGTGAGGAACAGCCCGGCCACTCAGGAGGAAGGATGTTAACCACATTATAAGCCTATGTCTCCAACACTTCATTCCTGAGACGTAAACTGAGCCTACTGAGCCCTACCCCTTTACTCACACACACCTTCCACCTCGACTTCCTGAAAAGCTGTAGCTGAGGTGTGGCTGCAGTTCACCAGCTAGCTCTGTTTCTGCACAGGCGGCCTAAATGAAAGTCGTCTAACTCTGCTCTGCCAGTCTAAACTTTTCTCCCCCAGCTGGGTTTAACCCTGCTCTTCAGTCTGCACTGGAACCAGCCTAAACTTGCCCTTCGCTGATGAGATCCACTTAAAATCCAATGATCTCACCCTGCAAACGTCCTATGTTACACTGTCTCCACTAACACCAAATCCTCTTTGAGTTGTGTCTTTCGACTGTGACACGCCTGGCCTCCCGGCACTTGCTATAAATGACAAACAGATAAACACAGGGAGGTTATAATGGTCAGTCAAAGTTCAGGACAAAGTTGCTTTGTTGGATCAATAGGGCTGGTTAATCCACCCCCTGATTAATCCAGTTTAAAATTAACCCTTCCTGCCTTAACATAACTGAGAGCAGCTAGATGTAACTATGAGTCACTGCAGACTAAACAAAAGTAAAGCACAGAGTTGTTTGTAGACTGCCGGTAAGAATCACCTTTTCCGAGAAGACATGCACAACTCTGCACTGAATCTATCGCACTGTCTGAATGGCTCATTCATAACTTTGTTTTCCAACAGTGAATCTGGCAAAAGGCTGCAAAAGAAATGCACTGCCTGCAACTTCTGGTGTATTCCTTTCAAAACCATTGAGGTTTGAAGTGGAACATTTTGAAAGCATGTTCATAATCCTCCAAGACTCAAAAATACTAAATTCAATTCAGTTTATTTATAAAGCGCCAAATCACAGCAAGAGTGTTTACGGTTTAAGACCTTACAGAATATAACTATATATATAATCATGTAGAAAACCCATCAATCCCACTTGAGCAGCACTAGGCGACAGTAGAGAGGAAAAACTCCCTTTAACGGGTGGGCGGCCATCTGCCTCGACCGGTTGGGTCGGGGCATTAAGGCATTAAACAAGAAGTATTCTCATTCTTGGATCCGAAAAAAGATGGCGTTTTATTTCTGTTTATTTCGGAGCAAAATGTACTTAACTAAGGTACCTTGATAGCCTTAGAGTCTAAATGTGGGTGGACAGTGAAAAGTCAGTGTCACACTGTCTCTGTTAAACCTTAAAACACAGCATATAATTGTGATTTTAATTTTAAATGAAAAAGAAGGTTCTTTACAAATTGTTTGATCCCACACAAACCGATGATAAAATGCATCAGTATTGTGTTAATCAAATTAGTTTGACAGCAGTAAAAGTACTTTATGTGTACAAAAATGTGAAGTATTCCCATTAGAGATTGTTAGTATGTGCTGGCTAGCTCACTTCTAGATTTGTGTTGGACAGAAGTGGCCATGACACTTCCAGGAAACGCAGCCAACCGTCACCAGGGGGAGGATGGAGGATGGAGGATGACGGAGGTCAAGCAATCAGGCCCTAGTCCATGACTCAGGCGCTTTGGGAGCACTGATCATCCAACAGTGGGAGGGGGTGGGGTTGGGTTATCACCTCTATCTGTTCCACAATCACAGATCCACAGCTGATACCCAGCACAAAAGAGGTGACAAAGGCTAGCCAGCGGACAGCCCCCCCCCACCTTCTCCGAAACACCACCACCATCACCCCATACTCAACAATACCTCACAGAGCTCCTGGGAGCTGCCTTTCCACATGGCTGAGGCCAAGCAAGTGTGACCCCTACCCCCAACCCCCCATCCTATAATAAGTAAATAGAAAAAAAGCATAACAAGGATGATTTCCCTGAACCCAACCTGCCTTCACTACTACAGAAAACAGACCTCAAAGCACGCTTATGCTCTCCTCAGTATCTGCGTTCATGCTGTCCGCCAAATGCTTGTTCTGACAGCTGACACACCTGCATTTCAAATGTGGCAGTGGAGTAAATGAAAGTAAAAACCAGATGTATAACATAAACGTGGTCGCTATTGGCACTGAATTTCCTTGCACCATGGTAGTCAAGACAAACCAGATGGTAAAATCACTGCAGGTCAGTGTTGGCTAATGTTAATCCTCTTGTTTTAGCCTAGATCATGCACAGAGCTGTGAATTATTACTTTTTTCTTTGCAGTAATGTGACCAGAAAACAATAATCAGACACTTCTTCTGCCATGAGTTTCCAAAGCAGAAAGTAATTGTTAGGATAAATAACAAAGGATATACATTTTTAAGTGTTTCATTTGTGTTAAATGCAGCTTTGCTGCAGAGCTTCCCTAACATAAAAATCCATCTCTCACCATTATTACCATCCCATCCACTTGACAGAGATTTTGCAAAGCTGCTGAGTTGACTTGGCAGCTTCCTCGGAGGAGGAATTGTGCCAGTTCAATCAGAAATAAGATTAGCACAGCTTATTATTAGCTTGAAAATCTCCCCGTGTCTTCCTTCTCCAACTCTACCTGTCCTTCCCAAACGTCGACACCGTTATGGAGACTCCCTGTAGAGGAAACTGTCCACCGGTGGATTGGTGTTCACACAGTCTGAGACGGACCACTTGCTCTAAAGTGACACTATGGGAGGATATTCTAGGCCATGCCTGGTGGATGTTGTGTTACACACTGCCGGTGCAACTGACAAGTCTGTGTGTGTGTGTGTGTGTGTGCACGTGTGTGTGCATTTGCACGCGATTCTGTCTGCTTCAGTATTCATTATAAGACTCAGGAGACATTGCGGGGGTGGGATCTGGGTGTTGTGTGGATGGATGTCTGTGCTCGTGTCTGTGTGTGTGGGGTTGGGGGTGGGGATGGTGGGGAGCATCACCGTGGGAGACAGGCAGATGGGGATGGAAATGAGTAGGCAGTGAGCTCATGCTAATCTCCTCCTACAGCTGATCCAGGCACAAAACAAGCACGCACTGCAAACTGCAAACCATACACTCAACCAGCCCCACGCACAGGCACACACCAAATGAGACACAGGATTCTGCTGCTATTCAATTTTTCCCTGTGTCTCACACGCACATTTTACAAAGTAATAAAATCCCAAAAATCTCAGAAAAAAACATGTAATTTCATTACATGACATAGCCAGTAGATGTTAATTTGCCAGTGCTGGATGTGGATGTGAATCGAGCTGCCTTCATCACACAGCCATCTGCCCCGTGGGAGTTGCTCTGCAGCACCCGATTGGCTGACTGCACTTAAAAAAGAGGCAAGGGGTGAGGTGGGTCACCTCTTTATTTGGGGAAGGAAAAGGTCATGTGGTGCTTGCTGCTATTCCAAACATATGGAAGCACAAGAAAAAAAAAACGGATGAGGGGGTGGGGCGACTCCAGAGGCCAACACTGCTGTCACATACAAAGGGTCCTCCTGGGCTGACGCAGCACAAAATAAACGCCCCATCCCAATAAAAGCCGCCCTGGCAGTGATTTGAAAAACAATCCCTCTCAAACATCATCTTACTCAAACAGTTTCTCAACACTTCATATGGACGTGGGAAAAGAATCAGGGATCTCACTTATAGCCCTGCGTTGTGCAATCCAAGCCTCCACGTCAAAACAAATAGATAACGTAACTGCACTCAGATATGACATGGAGGTTTATCATGCATGCAGTCCATACACAAATGGCAGAGGAGCTTCCCCTTCCAAATCCACACTGACAACAGTTGTGACTTGCACACGAGAAGGCGTCGATGCCCTAAGGCTAGAGTTTAACCAACACGGTCACCAAATCACCAAGATTAAGACTGAACTTTACAATTTGGACCAAATGTAAAAGTCTGTAGGTAGCATGAAGCTTTCTGCTACTTGGCAGATACAAACTAGTGCTAGTTCAGGGTGATGCTGATCTTACATTTGATCATCACTGACTGTCTCTGCTAAGGAAGCTGCAGGACAGGTTAAAGAATGTGAAAGGTTAGAGGATGGTGCTTGTGGTAAGAGTAGTTAAGGCAACGGCTGGGCTCACAGTGCCCATGTGTGTCGATGAATATTTCAGAAACCGTCTCATTAAATAAACACACACCCGGGCTCACTGCCTACAGTCACCTACCATCAATATTGAATGCCCACAAAAAATTTAGTGTCGTTCGCAAGCCAGCGGTCAAGCCACACGTCGAATTGTACCATCTGACCGAGGAAGAGCTTCTTTTCTACGCAACACCTGGAGGAGGTCATCGGGTTTTTCCTTCCGTGCCACTCTTACAATAATCCCAATGAGACTCACTCAAGGTATTTTGAAGACTTAGGAATAGCCCATATAAGCTTGAGCATGAGTGTGCTTGTTGTTTTCATGCTTTATCAGAAGGCTATGAATATTCTGACGGGGTTTTCACTGAGAGGGAGCGCATACTTTACTTTTGCGCACGCTCTCGGCATGGAGCCAAGCATGCATTTCCTCTGATCTTTGCGTGCTGCACTTTGACAGTCATCTTGCGTGTCAAGCTTTTACTCCTCCCTCTTCTTTTAACAGATTGATGGGAATATGGGAGGTAGCCCTAGAACCCCAGAGAGCCTTGTTTTCCTTCCCCTGCCCCTCGCCTCTTCCTCCTGTTTCATTTATCACATGAAGACGCTGCTGATGGATGGAGAAGTCACTGGGCCAAGTTAGACAGAAGATGGTTCTGGCACAGAGGGGGGCGGAGGACAGACAACAGTCGGCAAAAAGGGCTTAAAATTCTCTGCCCCAGAAAGAGACTCTGTCAGAAATGGCTGTAACATCAGGGACTTTTAACTCTCTCGGTATATAAAACTGCAGAAAAATGTGTTGGGTAGAGACCACTATTAACTCTACAATGTCATTATGAAGTTTAGTTTGTCATGATGCATTATTTTAATTAATGCATCCAAACTTTATTCCTTTAAATTCAGTAGAACAGATTTTTAGAACTGAACTAGAGGTTTTCCTAAATAAATGCCTGATAAATTTGGTATAAAATAAATTTGATCAGTATTGGAATATTATAGTCAGTGCTACTTGGCAGTTCTTGATATTCTGCAGGCACACTTGGTCAGTACCAAAAACAACACTGAGATACTGAGTTTCGATACCCAGCCTTAATTACAGGAGTCTGAAAGAAAACCCTCAAGCTCCCTGCACAGTTTAGAACATTTCGCAACATCGGTTTATATAGAAAACTTGAAGTTTGACATTATAAGAGGCACATTTTCCTGGCTTGGCCTGTGAAGTCCGACTCCTACAACAGAACATACTGTTTTCTTTAAGCTTTTATACCTTGCACACAATAAAGTAACAACTGGGAAAATCCCTTTTGTTCGCAGAACTTTAAAGGCTTTGAAATAAACAGCTTCTGGCAGAGAGACACGCTGTATGAAAAGAATCACTGCACTTAATTAATTTTTCCGCTTCTACTTCAATGACAGCCATTTGAAAAATTTTCCAACACAACAAGCTTGATAATACCTGCAATGCTCTGCTACTCTCTGTGCCCTGCTCGTGTGTGTTGTGCTTTCGGCTGTGGTGGAAACACAAGGCCGAGACAGATGTTTAAAGGCACATCAAAACCTTTCGGGTGTTTTGTCTCTCACACACACACACACACACACACACAGCACAGTCACTGTAGGGTTTTTTTTCCAGAGAGGAGGAATAGAGCAAAATATTATTTCTTGCAACAGTGAGAAAAAAATGAAAGCATTTTGGAAAAGTGGCAGCATATGTGGAAATCAATTAGCAAAAGTTTCAGGACGTTAACTTAACTACTAAACACCCTCTGTTTAACTGACTTTCATTTGTATGTTACAGAGCAATTACAGTGCAAATAATTAAAAAGGTGTTTCTTCTACTTTGCTAAAAGAAGAAAACCGTTTCTCTCTGAATGCTATAAAAGCCTTCAGCTCTTGGCCATATAAAGCAATTTATATCAGAGCCAACTGGCCAGAGACATCTACTTATGATGTACTTTCTGTGTTGGTCTGTCACTCTGCTTTAATTGAGCTGGAGAAGTAATGGAGTTTCCTATCACACTTGACATAAAGACACTTGAACGTCAATACAACATTGATCTCTCAGTCATTCTTTGCAACACGGCCTGACTGTCATCCATTAGCTACAAACTGACAGGCAGCCTGAGCAGGCAATATAACTCAAAGCACAAATACAAACTCTATATTCTCCTATTTGACAGACAAAAGAACATCAAAACAGAAAATGCAGCACTGACTCAAAAGCAAAAACACCCACGCTATCAGGAAACAATGAAGCTCTGTACAAACTTTTGCAAATGTCACGTTTTGCCAAACATCCATAAAAATAGAATTAAAACTCTCTCAGCTGCCATTTAAATGCACAGCTACCAGCTGTTGTCCTGCCCAAGCGTGGACATGGCTGGCTGTCAGCAGGCTTAGCCAACGCTGCGCCTTGCATATGAAACAGGACATGGGCCTATATTCCCTCGGGGAGTTCACTTCCTCTGAGCCCCCACCACCAGTGCACCACCTCCCCTCCTGAAACAAGCAACCCCTTCAGCTGGAGGCCAGATATCCCGAGCGGCTAGTGAGGGCTTCTCAAGGGTGGGGGGTGGAAGGTTGTGGAAGTAAAAGAGAAACTTTTAGCTCCTGCACATTAGAGATAGCAGCATATTATTGAAGTGTAAGGCCTCTCAGCCAGATATGGAATGACAAAAGTTTAGTTTCCTTTTTACATTTCAGGGCGGCGTGGTCAGTGCTATAGCAGTCAGCCGTTTTTGTTGTTTTGTTTTTTTTTACAAAGAGGCACAGGATAAAGCTGCAGCTGCAGGAATGTGCTGGGTGTCAGCACAGTAACATAGCATATGTAGAGCATAAATACAAAATGCCTTCAACCCTGCTTTATTGTTCTCAGTGCATTCTTCATTCACGTCGTTCTCTAAATAAATAATTTCCAACTGAAAAATGAACCACTTAGAGGGAGTCAGCAGTGGAGTCATTGTTGGACTATAAGGACAAACATGGTGACTGGCTTCATTCAAGCCCAGTCATGAGTGTTTTCATACTGTATAACACTTCATGTGAAACATCTTCACCTCTCTGAAGGAGTGGCTGCTCTGGAATGTAAGCGTAGACTCGCTGCCTGTCTGCTTCATTTATCTGTTTAAAATAACGTTGTACCTAATCCCATGACTTCGACAAATAAATTCTGATTCATTTACAAAACTACAGTAGCTGTTGAAAACTTGGACAGAGACTCGGCCGTTTAGGAAGTCTTGAACCAAGCGTGAGTCGAGCTTGAGCTGGCTCCACAGCAGACGCCCCCCTCTCCACCCCTGCCCCCAATTCTCTTTCTCATATCTCACTTAAACAGACAGACCGTGCAGAAATCACATCATCTTGAGAGTGAATTATAAAGTTAGCAACGTACTAAATCTGCAGCCGCAATCCTTATCTAAACATCCTGATGCGGAAAGCCACTGATTATGTGTGCCACCCACATGTGTACCAGCCAGAAACCAAAAGACTCACAGCCAAGGGCCGGCAGAAGCCAGCCGGAGAAGTGCTCCACACCCAGCACATAAACGAATTTAAACAATTCAACGCTGCATTTACTCATTTCTGTTTACAATTATTGCTGTGCCTCACATCCTCTATGATAAGAACAGAAACGCTTCTCTCTGACACTTCTTCCACAAATGCAGTCATACTGCAGAAAGTTAAGAAGCTGCCCACAATTCAGACGTAGGCATGTGTGCGTCTCGGAGGGTGAGCTCTCAAAAGAGCGTCTGCAAGAAGGGAAGTGCGGCAATATCACTTCCTGTGTCTGTCTGTATGCGAGACTGCTGCTAACACTTTTGTAACACCCTCATTAATATTCACAGAGACGCCCAGTTCCTCGGCTGACAGCACACAGATGATAGCGTTTTCTCATGAGCTGAAAGGTAGAAGGCAGCACTGCTCAGTCTAGCACTTTGCCTCACCTCCTCCGAGAACATTTTCAAAGAGCCTTGGCTGAGCTGAAATGTGCTGACAAAGTGGAGCCGTGTTGCCATAAGTCTAGAAATATTCCTCAGCTCCTACCCAGCGTGCATTCGCTCATTAGCGTTTTCTGAAACGGGGTACTTGTGGAAAAAAAGAAGGAGGAGTCAAATTGAAAAGCAGGGGAGAAGCTCAAATGAGCCTTGGGCTTAACACTCGGGTGCCCCCGTCGGCACTTATAAAAATAGAAGAGGCCACCAAAAGTGGGGGTCCTTGAGGTGTGCCCACTCGAGTCTGAATGAAAGTGTGTGCCAAGAGTGGGTATTCACCATGCATGGCAGGACTTTGGCACTCTCCAGGACTTCAAGGGTCTCCCTAAATTCCTCTGAAAGAAGCCTCGGTGGAGGACTGGGGACAAGTTGCTTGTAAACACTTTTTGAGCTGCTTTCTGTGCCTCATCAACAAGTCCGCTGCCCTCAGAGGTCCGGTCAGAACGGAGTAAAAAGGTAAGCAAGAGGGGCAGGATGAGCACGGGGCAGCGTGTTTCAGAGGTGGGGTGGGAGGTTGGCCTGGGGTAGGAGGATGTTTTGAGGGGGATGGGTCCGATGTTTGCTGAATGCTCCCCTTTGTTGGGATCATATTATGTTTCCACCACAATACTTCTAAACCCTGCTTCATCAGCTCCATTCATGTGTAACAGTTCATGCAAATGGCCGCACTGGCCTTTTTTTTCTAGCGGTGAAGTGGGGGGTGGGATTCTTTTTAATCAGTCTACCACCCAACTACACTCTCTGCAAAATCCTGCCAGCAGACCAGAGCACAGATTATAATCCCTTCATATAGCTTCACAGTCGGGCCAACAGGCAAAGCTGGGGAGACACAGATTCAGTGTCTTTACTACTTCATATGGTTGGAAGCCAAACGTGCATGAATGTCTCAGCTTTCTCAAGTAAAAAGAGAAACAGATGATGTGGATAAAAAAGAAAAGACAGATAACAGTGCTGATTAAACCACAGGAAGCCAGACGAACATTATGCACATTTAATGTGACACATAAGACTCCACAGACACACACAAGAAAATAGTCAATCTGGTCATAGCAGCAACAACAACAATTTTACTGCTGACCAAGTCTGTCCCTTCTCATGGGAACACACACGCACACACTGTAGGAACAACCAAAGATTTAGACTGAGGAAGAGAGAACTTCTATCTGACTGAAAAGTGTGGGTGTGCGCACATGCATGTGTGTGGAAGGAAAAAGGAAATTCCATTTAATCTGAACTAGGGAAGAATTATTTCCTCCGTTACATCTGACTTTGTGTTTAATCTGCATACACCCCCTGACCGTAGCTTACTGCCCGCTGAGGCATGTGTTGGTAAATGAGATTGTATTTACAGTACGGGCCAATAAAAGCGGGGCTGAGAGGTGTTTCATGAGCAAATAATGGCTTTATTGCCACCAGAGGCGTTTTTTTGTTGTCAGTGCTGGATGAGGCCCAATTAGTAACAATGTGGTGATGATGACCAAATAGTGAGTGGTTTCTGTACTGGAGGGGGTCTGCGACCCCCTGACAGACACGTATCACGCAGTAAAACACTCATATCAGAGTTAGACGCAAATGAATTGTGGAAATCTGCCATATGCATTCTTTCACCTGGAGAGGTTGCAGTGTTGTGGGGCTGACGGGGGACCAGGGACCACAGGCTGAGAACTATAAAACCCATATCTACAGCTGGAAGAATTGCTGCAAACTGTGCTGGGGCACCTAGACTAGACCTAGATTGAAAGGGCTATAAGGATCCATGTAGGAGGCCGGACCACATGGATCGACCCGCTGCAGTAGGTGCATCTGAAGGTTTTGATATAACTGTCATTTAAAGGTGACTTTAAAACAAAGTGTGCGGTGTTGAGCAGGCTGTGATGCACCTGAGCACACTTCATGAATGCAGAATGAGACAAGAAACAGTCCTAATGAGTTATGCATAAATTGAATCTTCAGAAAATCAAGCTAAAAACGCCCAGGAGCTGCAAAGCGTGCAGCAAACAGAAAGAGAGCAGAGCTTCCTGATGTCGACTGTTGTAACATAAGGACCAACTCACCCTGGATGATGCTTTCCTCTTGTACTTGTTGGCGAAGTCAAATTTCTCCTTGATCTCGTCCAGGATCTGCTCCAGACGGGCCTTCTCCTCTTTCCCCGTGTAATCCTGGCCCAGGAGGATGTACGCCCTCCAGTTGGCCGAGTCGAAGCCCCAGTGGCAAGTCCTGTTCTCCTGCGCCTTGTGACTGTGCACCACGAACTTGTGGGTCGGGTACATGAGTCTGCAGTCCATGCACTGGATGCACGCTGCGTTGGGGCTGGTGTACAGCTCCGGCACGAACAAGCCCTTGCACTTGCCGAAGCACTCGTGGTAGACTTTGAAGCTCCTCTCGGTGAGCTCCAGCTCCAGCGTGCCTCCGCTCAGCTCCTTCTTGCAGCGCGGCGGGTAGGCGCCTCCGTAGATCAGGGCGTTGCAGAGCCGCTCGGCGTCGGTCTTGGTGATGAGGCCGCAGGACGGCGCCGAGAAGGGCAGGATCCCCATGACTTTGAGGATCTCCAGCTGGTCCGCCGTGCACCGGGAGCAGTAGATGTGCAGCTCGTCGCACACGGAGTTGATCTGCTGCAGCGTGAAGTCCCGCAGGACCGTGTTGAGAATCTGCGGCAGGCACAGCCGCTTCTCCCCGCCGACCACGAAGCACGAGATGGTCTCCCCTTCCAGCACCGTCTCGCACCTCTCCGTGGAGCGGTCCGACGGGATGAACAGCGGGCCCGGCATCACCGGCGGCGGCAGATGCTGTAGAACCGGCTCGGGCTCTTTGCCGTCCTTCTTGAAGAGGAGCTCATGTTGCCAACGGGCAGAGAAAGCCGCCGGTCCGCCCAGAGAGCTCATAGAGCTGAGATGAAACTGCTTGAGAGTTTGTTGCAGTCCCGGATGAGGTTGGAAGCTCTGCCGACTTACAGTCTCCATGTTTTTCCTGCAACTTTAGAAGCGTAAATCCTTCTCGTCGTCGACCGGGAATCACAACTATCTGTCAGTTCCTGAACCTGGTAAATCCACGGTGTCCCAGAAGTGCCCAGAATTTCGAAGCGCTTCATGAAACATCCAGTAAAGGGGGAAAGAAAAGTCCCACACGGCGAGTTTACAGTCTGATCCCAGCGACTAGTGAGTGAACGGCGGCCAGTGGCTCCCTGCAGCGGCTCGCCGACTGTCCATATCTGAAGAACGAAGCAGTTCTCCAAGAACTCCACACAAGCGAAAAAAGTTCCGTTTGTCGAATTCCAAAGCGAAGTGAGCGAAAATGAAACAAGACGGGGGGAGTTAGGAGTCGATACAGGTCGATAGAAAATCCTTATTTGCGGTTCTTTCCGCTGTCGAGGACTGCAGCGATCCAGTCCGTCTGCCCCCGCAGTTCACTCTGACTGTATGGAGATGAGAAGTCTGAGAGCCAGCCTGCTCATGCTCTCTCTCCCCCTCCCTCCCTCTCTCTCTCTCTCTCTCTCCCCCTCCCTCTCTCTCTCTCTCTCCCCCTCCCTCTCTCTCTCCCTCCCTCTCTCTCTCTCTCTCTCTCTCCCTCTCTCCCTCAGTCTATGGCGCTCCGTCTCTCTCTCTCTCTCTCATGCGCCCCCCCCTCCCTCTGTGTTTGTGTGTCTGGCTCAGTCACTGAATCCCAGCCAGGAATGTGAGTGACTCTGCAGGCAGGCCGGGCTCTTCCAGGAACAAGCCGTCACCCCCTCCACCACCACCAGCACCACCACCTCCACTGCCCTGCAGAGAGCGGCGAGGAAGACGATGAAGAAGAAAGAAAAAGAGAGAGAGAGAGGCGACGCGTGCTGCGTTCACGTGCTGTGGGAAACGGCACCTAACGTTCACTTTAAACTTTCTTACAATAAATTATGAGGACTAAATTCATTTGTAGGCTAATTTACTCAAGTATTTCAATTTAAAAGTGAAACATGCTCTGTAAATCTTCCAGCTACGTTTAATTGACAGCTGTAGTTTTGCCAATTCGGATCTTACATAGGCGCACAAACATGATGTAGTCCTCCACCAAACTGCACCATTTTATAACGTAAAACTTAAAGTATTAACAATAATAATCGCAAATAGCTGATAATTATATAGTGGCATAAACAGGGACTGCTCTACTTTATGAACATTTTAATTTTGAGGCTTAGAAAACACACAAATATTTGTAGGTTAAATATCTGTGCTAATATTTCTGTAACTAAGTAGCCTCCTACTTGTAATATTGTACCAATGATATGGATTAGTTTGACATCTGAATGTGTCAGGAACAGTAAAAACTTTGATTAAAAAGCTTCCTTCATACCAGGAGGCGTCAGATGCATTGTAGTAGCCCACGTATTTTTTCCACTTTTTGACAGCATTTGAAATCAACACGTTGTTTTCCACGTGCCCCTGCAAAACTGTTGACGTCGACGTCAGAAATCTGGTCATGCATGAGCTGAGACGCGAAGGGAACGGGGTTTCCACAGCAGGACGTTCGTATTTACCATCTTTCCCATGGGCTGTGAATGCAGCATAAGAGCAGAGAGCGTTTGAATCGCAAAGAGAGAGAGAGAGTGAGAGAGGATGGGTGGTGTTCTGAGAGACAATTCAAATATAGCATTGGAAGGGGAAACGCAAATTGAACGACTGACTGCGGTTTATTTATTTTCTTCTGCTCGAATGTGTTAAAATTGTTTGGCAAGTAGCGGCGAATAAACAAGTTTCATGTGTTGGCGACCTTGAGAGACAATCTTGCTAATGAAATGATGAGAGGAGATTTGTTTTTGTGTTTGTTCTCCACAAATGAGCCATTAGAAACTGTTAGTGGAAGCAAAGTCAACAAGTGCATATATATATATATATATATATATACACACTACCAGTCAAAAGTTTGGACACACATAGGAATGACCATGTGTTTCATGAAAAGATACATGTCTTCAGTTGTGT
>JAUMHL010000028.1:2648478-2664597 GCA_032362345.1 Sandelia bainsii
GAGCAGCAGACGAGGCACTGGGCAGGTTGGTAGGACCAGTAACTACAGCTCCAAGGCCGAGGACACCTGCAGAGAGAGAGAGAGAGAGAGAGAGAGGACAAAGCACAACTAGGGGAGAGAGAAGAAACAAAGTTAATAACATGCAATTCCTCTCTACTATTTCCTAGAGCTGCTCAAGTGGGACTGTTGGGTTTTCTGCATAATACTGTATATAGTTATATTCCATAAGGTCTTAAACCTTACACTGTAAAGTGCTTTTTAGGATGTTCTAATGAGGCCATGAACAGTATGTCCCAGTTAGCATCTTTACTGAACATTGTTGTTGCTACTATTTATCTCACTACTTATGTGAATTTCAGTGATTTTGACCTGGTAAATGTAGAGCCATGATACAAAGTGTTGAGTACTTGTGTGTGCTTTAATGAAAAGTCCTGGGAGCAGTATTTTCCATTCTGGCTGGAACTTTGAGAGCAACAAAACCTATTTCCTGGTTATTTGATTCAGGCAGCTAACCCGTGTAAGTCTATCATGGTTCTAATCAAATTGCATTTACTATCAAAATAATATGCTTGAATCAGGATGTGGTTAGCCTAGCTTAGCATAAGACATAATATCTAGTTTATGCAAATGACAGTTGGGTTTTACAGCCAAAGTGACTGCACAGGTTGTTTGTAACATTCATAAAACCACAAACATTTTTGTGTCTTGACAAATTAACTAAAGATAAAATGTGTTATGTGACTCAGTGAGTCTCAGAGGTGCTGTTAGGAGGACATTTGTACTACAGACAAAAGCAGTCTTTATGCTATCATCCTGTCAAGGCTAAGCTAAATGTGAAGATCATTTCAACCATTCATAATGTTCTCACTCAGCATGCAGTGCTTGTCCTCTTGTTCCACTTTTCTTCACACAAGCTCATCTGCTATTGACTTTCATTCTTTTTTATTTATTGCTATACTCTGTCTGGGCTTTTCACATTCTGCCTGATGTGTGATGGAGAGCAGTCGAGTCTGGTGTATGATGATCACCTTCTGCTCATGGACAACATGTAGATCATGCTTGATGTGATCATAGCTCCAAATCTTCTCCCTTTCTTCATAACAGCAAACACTGCATTTCACACTCTTCCGTTATCAGTGCAGATGCAGATGCAAGTACAAGCTATTTTGAAAACCCCTTTCCTGTTGCTGTGTTCAGGGAAGCTCTGGACTCCAGGACTTGCCTAGTTTCACTCCTTCACACACATAGCCATTCACTCTGTAATGCTAATAAGACTGTCAATTTGTATGTTTTGGAAAGCTACAAAAATGATCAATGTCTCCGAAATTCTATCACTTAGACTAGCTGACAAACGTTTTCTGTAGCATGTTGAGGCTCCTAGGTATCCAAGTTATCCCTTCTCTTCAGCCGCCCAACACGATGTACCTTGGAGAATATAAATAAGTGAGCTGCTACCTTTTTTGAGTCTGAATTCCTCTTTTACAGTAGCAAGGTTGAACTGCAGAAGTTCTGGTGGTATGTGGTCAGAATTACAACATACTATGGGACAACATACAGGGAAATTCAAGCTTTTCACCTATATTACTTTATCTCCTTATATAGTTCCAACAAAACACAATTTTCACTTTAGGCAGAGACAGGCTTAGTATTTTTTTCCCTGCTTTCAGTCTTTTTTGTAAGTTAAACTTACAAAACTCCAGTCAAGGCAGATGGCCACCCACTCTGCTGGAGGTTTCTTCCAGTAGCCCTAACAGGGAGGAGTTTTTCCCCTCCACTGCCACCTAGTGTTTGCTCAAGTGGGATATGTTCATAGTACCAAGACGGTCCATTGATACAGTATATTAACAATATCAAGATGTCTTCAAACAGGTAGATCACATCCCAAAGGTTGCACTGAGATGAGCTCCGTCAGGATAAACAAACCCTGAAAGACTAAAAATGACTCGGAGCAGAACATTAGAGACAAACTTGCCAAGATGAATGTGTGTTTGAGGGAGGCTCAACATGTTGCCAGGGGGAAATGATGGAGGGAGCTTATGTTCCACAGGGAACAAAAAGAATGGCAGTAAGTAATAAGCAACTCGTGATTCGCTGATGTATTAAAGACCAGTCTTCTAACTAACTACAATCTATCAGCAACACATGAATGGTTTTGTGTGTATGTTGTCATCAGTCTACGGACAAATATGCTTCAAAAAACTCAAAACTGAATAGTTAAGGCTGCTACTACCTCACATTTATTCTTTTAACCATCTTTCATTGTAACCATAGCAGCAGAACACAACACAGCATCACGTGGGGTGGATGACATAACCTCTCTTTCCAGGCGCCAAACTGCTTTTTCCCAGAGTAGCACTATGCACCACAGACCTGGCCCACTGCTCCGCCTTTGTGTTTCTTCCCATATGTGGTTGAGGTAGAACAAACTGATTGGCCAATGTCAGCAATTCAGCAGCAGTCCTTCTGGAATACTCATCTGATGGCACCATTTCCAAACGAAATGCTCTCACCTTATTTCAAAGTGGCAGGTTTTCCCCAACATGCTGTTTTCCGTTCTTTTAATAATGCTCTCCTCTTTCCTTTCTTTTCCTTCCGTTCAGTCCAGCTTTCCCTTGTCATTTTCCATTGCATAACTGTAGCCGCTCTCCGTTGGTCCCTCTCTTCTGGCCAACAGCTTAAAAGGCTCAGAAAGTCCCACCATTATTATGACTTCAACTTTCCACTTTATGTGTGTCCTAGCAGAGGGAACTAAGTATTATCATTACAGTTAGCATAGTGGTATGATGTAACCTTCTTTAGTGTGCACTGAGTAGAAATCCTTGTGCAAGAGAGACACATCTAGTGTATTAAAAGTGAGAGTTGATGATTAGGTGATTCAGTCAAACAGTGGACCATAAAATGTTCTCATGTTTTTCTTCTTTGACATTAGAACCAAATTACATTTGGAGGGAAACATGCACTTTGAACTCCATCTACCTACTTTCCAGACAGGAATTTGGCTAATTTACTTTCTTTTCAATGACTTCAACTGATGTCTTGTTTTGCAAATTGCTATGTTTAGTTTACATGCAACCTGATTCAGGTTGGTGGGCCAAGTTCTTCTTAAGGTCACATAAACTTCACCAATAGTTATTTTCCAATTGTGAGAAGCTATCATACAACATTATGATCTCTTCACAATCCCCATAGATATTACATAGCCTATTTGTTAGGTGTTCTTGTGATATTAGAACAATGTCAGTCAATTTCAGTACATCTGTTTGGAGTTTTCACATTACTGACTGATCACTGTCATGGTGCAACTTGACTCTTTTGACAGTACAAGCTGAAAGAGTACTCTTCCCAGTCCAGCTGAACAGTTTACAAAGTTTACATGTGTACTCAATTAACACTTGTGGAGCAGTACACAGATGACGCAGAAATGAAGAAAGCACACAGTTTATGTGTTGAACTGAATTCACATTTTCTTACAATGCTTTTTCACTAACAGTTTGGGCACGTGCGTGCGTGCGCGGGCAATGAAAAATACACTTATCTGATTGGACAGAATCAAGTGACGTCAGGTTTGAGGAACAAGGAAGTCCCCCGTTACTCATGCTGGCGCGAAATTTCGAAGTTTAACCTAAAACGAATAAACAACATGGCTGAAAATTACTCAAAATCCAAACTTAAACGAAAGAAATCTTCCGTCGAGGATACGCACCAGGATATATCTTCGAAGATAACACCGAAGAGGGATTGTTCAGCGTTGTTCGCCAGTGACATTACAGCGGAGAGAAATAAGTAGGTTTTCTTTTTAGCGTTTCAACTTCCATGTAGCGTAAAAAGGTCGTGAATAAAAACATTCAAGCTTGTCCAAGCTTACTGAATAATTTTCTACACGTTTCCGCGTTTTATTTTTGCCCGATGAAGTGTCAAGAGAACGAACCTCTATTGAAATCGTATTAGTTTATTTTTTTCTTACTTAACTGCCGAAGTACGTTAAACCAAAAACTAAATTGAAGACTTTCTACGAAAAAGTAGGTGCCACTGGAGCATTCGGGATATTTGTGATAAAATTACAGTTTTTAGATAAAGTTCAACTTTTAAAATGATCAGTTGTTAGGTCTCCTAAGTGGCGGCAGGGATTTTAACTTAAAAACAAAAACTTAAAAATGTGACATTTTAATCATGTGAAAGTGCAACTGTTGCTTGCCGAATGAAAAAAGAACATGTTAATCTTTCACAAATAATAAAAAATTACGTTTCCCTCTTTAGCTATAAGAACATTAAATTGTCAACTTCTCGCATGGGGATCATTTTCCAGTATAAGGGTTGTTGTGGGGAAAAATATGTGTAACAACAAAACAGATTTAAATCTGAAAAAATGTATTACTCAAAATGTTCTCTTCTGACAGACCATACTTGAAAGTTTAAATAAAAAAACCAGGAGAAAATCACAAGTGGTGAAAACACCAGACCCTCAAAATTAAATGAAGATAACTGGTTAAACCAGTGTTTTGAAAATGTTAAACAAAATGTCACTTTGAATTTCGCATGACTGACTTTAAGCCAAATAGGGTTTAGATATTGATTTTTCATAATATATTAGTACAATTTAATCTCTTTCGACAATGTCAACAACAGAACTTTTTAATGGAAGATTTATATAGGATTTACACCAGGGCTGTTTTATTAAATTGCACAGGTGTAGTTGATAAATTCATAATTTAGCTTTAGGCTATATTCAAGCTTTTTAAAGAATTTTTTTCCAGTTTTGAAGAGTTTGTTCTCCTAGGTGGAAACAGCCAAATGGGAGCACAGTGGTAGTAAAGTAAAGGCACAGGGGAGCACTCAGATGTGAAGCAACCATACATTAAATGAATTACACAAACTTGCACAGAATATGAAACAGATTAGTGGTCTGAGCCATTATACCAGTAAATCACAGAATTTCATACTGTTTATTAAAGAAATGCTGGAGCTGAAGCTGCATTACTTATAAAAATCCAGGCATAAAATGTATCGTATCCTGCTCTCACACGCTGGATGTTGAAAATTAGCTAAATCAATTTTTACACAGCCTGAAACTCTCGATAAACTCTACAAAATGTTAAAAAACACTTTTCTTGTGTTGACGCGCCACATTCAGAAACACGTTCAGTGGAACGTGGGGCTGGATCTGCATTGAAGGTGAAGAAACAGACTGAACCCGTGGCAGCTGTGTGAAACAGACCGTATGTAATATTTGATTTACAGGTCAGTGGTTCCTGCGGCATCATGGTGGAACAGAGAGCAGCTCTCTGCTGTGGAGAGTCTGTGGGTGTTGACGCTGAAGTCTGCTCTGCCGTACCTGGATAACCAGCACAGGGATCTGGTTCCTGATCTTCCACATCCATCTACAGCGGTATGTCTTCTTCAACTGTACCTCAAACTGTTCCTGTAGTGAATAATGTATCTCGCATCAGAAACGCACATCCACACACAAAGTTGCAAGTGTAAAGTCCAGATGCCTTCAGTCTGAGAGCTGAAGATTAGAACTACAGCTTCTTCAAATCTAATGCCGTGCACCTTTTAGATAATGTAAGAAATATATATTTTGAGCAAGCTTATCTTGGAAACAGGCTTTGTCACTCATGTCCCCTTTTGTGGTAGGTTTGAATATATTAACGTGAAAAATAAGTATGAAATATTGCTGTAGAATATATAGATTTAATCCAGTTAACCTCAGGAAACTCTGGCTCCAGGAACTCAACTGTTTGTCTTTTAGGACAGACGAGCAAACGCTAAAGAGTTTCACTCCATTCGTTTCATAAGGACTAGTTTGAATTATTTTGTCTGACAACAGATTATAAAGAATCGTATGCAACGTAAGATACCAATATTTTCATATTCCACCAAATTGTTAGTTCAACAAAGGTAGCTTAACTTCTATCACAAGCATTGTCCAAATTTTACTAACAAAAACAAAGTTAACCTCTACCAAAACTTTATTTTTATACATCATAGAAGCAAACCACAACACAATTAAAGGTACAATTCATTTTTAGTTTGTCAAATAAAGCAAACTTACATATCATTATCACATTCCAAACTGAGGATGAAGCACCCACATGAGACCAGCCAGCTTCTTTGTCCAAGAGGGATTTCTACAGGTGTGCTGGGTTCATAATTATATTTTGAAGCTACACCCATACAGGAAGCAGTCAGGACAGGCAGGGGAATGATGGAATTTCATACTGTTTATTAAAGAAATGATGCAATTACAGGGTAAACTCCAGTCATCATCCACCTGAAAAAGTTTCTTGTCTAAAAATGACAGGATGTTTTGCATGTTTTAACTACAAACATTAACTACAGAATATAATGTGTTGTAGTTGTAGTTTGTCTAAATAGTAAAAACAGTCGTCACTTTGTGGTTGCTAAAAAGATCTTCACTTCAAATGGAGTTCTCCGTTTTTCTTTCCATTTCACATTAGAAATCAAAAGCTCGGAAGTTAGATGAACAGCGTTGGTGTGACCTCAATGAAGAGGTTTCTCCCTTTCCTGAACCTACTCCACCTTCTAGTTCGAGTTCAGATCCTCTCAGGCTCAGCACCTCCCAGCAGGACCTGTCAGTACAGACCAAGCCTGTACCAGACCCACCTGACAGACAGCAGTCATCTCACAGCAGGCAAAGTCACGATGTTAAAACAACAACCCTTCAAAGTTTAACCGAAAAAACAAGGCCGTCCCTCCGCAGCTGGGAGGAGGCTGCATCATCACCAGGATGCTCAGATGTTGGGAGACAAGAGGGGAGAAAAGGTAGAGAGCAAGCAGAACCACAATCCGGAACTGTCAACAGACAGATTCTCACAAACAAGATGAAGGTATCTGACAGACGAAGTTCTCTGCAGAGGGTGGATGGAAATAAAGAGGAGGTGGTGGAGGATAAAGCAGTAGAGGAGGTGCAGGCAAGTTCCAGAACAGATGGAGGAGGAGAGCTGCAGAGCTGCCCTATGTGCCTGATGGTATTCCCTGTCGGGTAAGAGCTGCAACACACTTTATTTTTTTAATCTCTGCAATTTCTTGGGTTGTAGTTTCAGTCACATGTATTAACATAGTGTATACTGTATATATACTGATAAGTACCTTAAGTAGCTAATCACATGCAGTGTCTGTATTGTATGTAACTACTATTTGTTCTTTTAACAGATAAGCAATTTAATATAAATGGCACATTCAAGAAAAGATACTAAAACCAAATGAACAGCTAATGTTAAAGTCCCCTCATGGCTCCACCCACCACAGCCGCTTCACTCAGTAAACGGGTGAAAACACTGTGCGCGATAATATTATAGCGAACAGAGATATTCAGTCGTATATGTTTGCGCCTCAGTCAGAACCAGACTAAGATGAGGAGTCAAAAACCGGTGTTTGGCAGACGTTTCAGTAAGCATCCTATTTTTAATACAGTTATGCTTACACCAGACTCCATAAAAAAAAAAAAAAGCTGATTTCAGCAAGCGACCGCTAACTTAGATATAACACTACAGATTTTTACCTCGGATAAGTAAAAAAAAGTCAGATAATTTAGGACATTTAACATAAGAAAAGCATATTTTTGAGTTGTGTGGGTCTTTAATAATTGCGTCAAAGTGTTCTTTAAAGGTGTTTCCTTTGTCCAAAGATACTGGACCGAATGGAAGAAAGTCCCAAAATTGAGGAGCTACAACCTCAAATCTTATTGTTTTAATTGGAGAACTTTTATTTGTCCTGGCAAATTACAAATCTACAAATACCAGAACTAAAACAGTTAAAATACACAAGGATCTGTAACGGGGCCAGTCCATAGCTGCTCTAAGAAGTCCAACACCACAAAGGCATGTTTTATAAAAAAAAAAAAAAAAGAAGTTCAAATGACAAGTGAATATAATTGGATCAAAATGAAATAGATCAAATCTGGAACAGCCAGAAACCCTGATTAAAGATTTATGCTGGTAATGTGGAGCTGCACTAGTGCTATGTAAGCAGGTGAATTTGACCATGCAAAGCTCTTAACTTAATCACAAGAATCTTCAACTGGATTCTGAATTTGACAGGGAGCCAGTGTAAATAAATCAGTACTGGTATTTTGGACCAGTTTTTTTTAAGTGATTCATGGAGGTCTTGATGAGGCAGGTCAAAAGGGTGTAGCAGCTGTCAAGACGGAATGAAATAAACAAACTCAGGACACAATAGGCCTGAGTTTAGCGATGTTCGTCTGGCGTAAACAGGAGCAATAATTTACATGCTGGGTAAGACTCAAAGATGGTTGCCAACTTCAACAGAGCAAGACGGCTTCTCTAAAATATAATCACATGTCTTGGTTTCAGGAGTCGTGTTATCCTGAATGTCCTGTAATATCATGTGATTAATTTAAGCTTGTAAATTTCTTACTGTTAAAGCAGGACCTTCAGCATTTGGCTCAAGTAGGTCATGAGCTGTTGCTGCTGTATGTATGAGATCTAATATGTGTAATGTGGCAATCTATGGCAACCTCATCGAGCTACTAGCATGGCTGTGAACTGGGTCTGAACAAACATGCCAGCATTGATATTTAAATCAATATTTAAATAAATGTTTGTTATAGGTTTTTAATCAGTTTTGACCCTGATGTGCCATTAGGTTTTGTAAGGCAAGGCTAAAGTTGAAATCCTTTTGTTTGTATTTGATATTTTCAGTACATACATATTTTAAATTTAGTTTCAAATGCCTGATAAATGGGATTTGCAGCACATGCCTGTATCACAGTTATTTAAGTTTAATTATGTGAGTTTTGAGGAAACTGGATGTTTCAATTTGTAAAAGTGTGTTTGTCAAACGCTGTGAGCAACAACAGTTCCTGTCTCACCAGGTTCACCCAGATGGACTGTGACGGCCACCTGGCCCAGTGTCTGTCAGATATGAATGTGGACATGACCTGGTGAGCCTACAGGACGCTACGCTGGCTGCTGTCCAGGAGCTACGAGCAGCCCAGACACTCACAGACTCCAGGATCATGTTGTAAGCAGGACACACCTAGAAAGCAGCTCGCACAGAGATCACTCGCTATTCAATAAGGTACTGACTTGCTACACAGGGTGCTCACTGTGAGAGGGACTCAGGGACACAGTGGCTTTTACCTCAAGGTAACCAGGATGTTTACCTACACCGAGGGGGGAATATTTCTGCATCAAAGAAGCAGAAGAAGGTTGTTATGAGAATTTGCACTTTGAAAGCTCTGGTCACAGTAATTTTGATGACTCCTCTCGGAGAAGCCTGCTGTTCCACATTTCAATTCATGTTCTCTAGACTCTAGATCTCAAAATTTGATTGTTGAACTTTTCCACCCGGCCTCTGATGCCTTTGATTCCAGCTGGTCAAGAGGATCTCAAAACTAAAATGACAAACCAACCTGCCTTGTCCTCTGGGAGATGAGAGGCCAGAATAGAATTAGGCTGCATCCTCCTCACAAAGCTACTTTCCCAAAAAATACAATAAGTCTGTCTACTAGGGACAACTGCACAGAAACAATTTCTGGATGTTTTCAACATTCAGTGGACTTGTTACCATGATGATCTCTGATCACAGCATGTTATTTTACTAAGTAGTCTACTGCTGTTGAAATAAATTATTGCAGTCGTTCAGATGTTTGTTTCACACGTGTAATGAGTTTACAGACTGAAGGGTCTTCTTGGAAATGTCTATTTTTCTACCACGTTTGAACAATGTTTTTTTTAGTGTGTTACCCAGAATGCATAGGGAGTGAGTCAACTGAAGGAGCAGCATTTTGTGAAATATGCTAATCGCAGTGTTTAAAGTACAGAGCTGTAGTAGGCGTATAACACAAACAGGAGGAAGCCTGTCTCTGTCTAAAAAAACAAACAAACACTTATAAAGCACAATAATTAAGATGTTGATCATTGTCTGTACAGTTTCCAGGGGAGTTATGCGTTAGAACTATTTCTTGGTGCAATATCTTGTTACATCAGGTCTGTACAGAGCACATCTGGCAATGAGCCCTGTAGCCAGAGGTGTTGAACACATGTGGATATACTGTACTGTTTAAGAAATAGTGTTTGTCATGTTTCTGTACAGATTATTCACTTGATTCAGTAATCATTCCATCTGTTGATGAGGCTAGGCTAAACCCTCAGTCTAACTATGAGCTGAGTGAGATTGATATTGACCCTTCTCGTCCATCCATTATCCTAACTGCTTGTCCTCTCAAGAGTCACCGGAGTGCTGGAGCCTCTCCCAGCTGGGCGAGAGGCGGGGAACACACTGGACAGGTCGCCAGTTCATCACAGGGCTGACATGCAGAGACAGATAACATCAGCTAAACTTCCGTTTCGCCTGTGTCACATTAAAGTTATAAAACCATCGAAAAAATAATTCATACAATTTTCTATTTAGTCTAAAATTCTATTTACTGTGAATGTTTTGGATTTGTCCTATTGACTTCCCCCAAATATGTTTGGCAAGATGCAGTCATCCATATAGAATGATCCATGAATCTGCACACCAGCCCTAATGCAGATTTTTAATGATTAATGTTTAGTAAACAGTTCAAGTTTCTTTCTTATGTATCAAACAAACACGGAATATAGTGTTCGATGATTAATATCAGTTCTAGTCTTCCAGTATGAACAGTGTAAGTGGTGACCAGAGGATGTGCTGGTGTGTGAGGCCTCATTAACACACGGATACAAACAAGGTATCTTCAAAGCTTTTTCTGCCGTTGTCTGCAAAAAGAAGGACCCCATTCACGGAAAACCAGTATCATTTTTAATAATTACACATATTTACAAAGATGCTGTGAAGCAAAATTAAGCATATCCAAACAGCATTATGTTAGAACAAAAATCATGGACTAAGTTCATTCATTTTTAGATAAAGATTCACTTTGTTTTGTTTTAAATGGCCTTCGCTGTTCTGTAACGTGGTTTTAAGGACTCCCAGTTTATCCATTGGTCCCTCGATAACAAAGAATGCCGTGAATGTCTGACTTGGTGTGCAAAAAGATCAACGAAACATGACTAATAAAATGCAATGCGTGTATTTTCATTATGGTGAACTAATCAGTGACTGTGGAACTGCTTCATTATGTCTCCTCTCTCTTTCTTCCCTGCCTTTAGCTAATTGAGACCCTGAACTTAATTAATCCTGTTATGTAGTAACGAAATTAGCACGGGTCCGATTTAATCTAATAATTTCCAGCCAGTAGGGAGCTCTTCTTTACTCAGAAGTGCACAAACGTAGAGATTAACACAAAGCTTGTATCAGAGGCAGGAGTTCTTTATGATGGTGACTTTAATCTGTGCTCGTAGTTGATATTCACAGATGTGTTGTGTGCGCTTTTGATTTTACCCCCGCCTTTTAACAGCACTACACACCTATATTTGGTTACAAATATGCTGCTTGCTGTATACAAAGGTGGCAGTATATGAAATTTAATTTGCCTGAACTACAAACAGCCTAAAACTTGACTACAAATAAACTAATGGCTTTTAATTGATTTTGTACAAGCTCTGCACCAGCACCTGTGGAAAGAAATGTTCTGGTTTGGAAACCCTTCGATGAATCATCATGGTGCAGAAATGAGCTTGGCATGCTGAGCCTACAAACCACTAATGTTCGAGAGCTGGCTTTACACTGGGCAACTGTTGTGCTGTCATCTGCAGGTTGCAAACTTATCCAGAACATTCACCAATCCAGTTGTTGATCAGGGCTTGGTATTAACTTAAATTGTTCAATACTGATGATACAATACTTCACTAATAATAAAACTTGACTTTCTGCCAGCACCTTAGTTTGAGGAATATAAACATTTTAACCATTTATTTTAAATTTTAAACATTTATTTTATTTTAACACAACTGCTGTCGTCCTCAGCTAATGTGAAAGCTGTACACTTAAAACTACAATATGAAAGTTCTGGAAATCAAGCTAGCACAAGCATGAGACTCAAAAGCCCCTCCCACCTGTCCCTGCTCAGATATGCTCCGCCCAGCCACATATAGACTATGTTTGCCGTCTTATTTAATGCAGGAATCAGAACGATTGCTAGCCAGTGACTCAACCATAGCTGCATGTGCCAACAGCCACTACTAGCTTGAAGCCTCGACGTAAGCGAACTAGTGGAACAGAAGAACATTTACGTATTGACTGACAGCCAACAGCTCTCACCCCTGACTATCGCCTTCTCTGATGTCAATAATCTACCAATTATTTGATATAGTTAATAAGTTAAGTCTTTAAAAAAGTGTTTAAAATGTCTAAAAGTGATGACAAACAGCCATCACAAGTAATACAGTTGACTGTCAGCTCTTAGATTACATTGCTAGAGAACTATGTGGAATGCCTACTTTAATTTGAAGTGAAGAAAATATCAAGTACCAGCATTAAATGATTACTCTCCATGAGCAAATATAATGAAACATACTGGTGCATAACCCGCTTAAGACCTGATGTTAAACACTTAAATTAAAGTGCATATCTGCTCTGTAATTTACACGTCCTGTGCTTTTAAAACAAAATAAGTACCTAACACGAGAAGTTTTTTTTTTCCACTTCCTGATGCTGAAAAGTGAGGGCCTTATTTTCAGTGCCACTGCTAATATCAAAATGCTCAGCTGTCTACCAGACTAGTACACTGGCTCATCCACACAAAGGTCTGAAGACTACAGGAGCATTTCTGAAGATCCCTGAAGACCTACCTTTAGCATGATTTTCGACTGCAATTATTTTTGTCCCTCTGTGTGGACTTTCCAAACTAAAGGAACAATCTTATAGTTAAAGTTGCACAGAGCTGCTGTTGCATCCAAGTTGCACCATGTAAAGCCAGCCTTAATACAGAGATGGAAAACACACAATGAGCCCAAAATAGGAATGGAGACATGTTCCCACAAGACAGGTCACATGATATTTTCAACCGGCTGCAGATGGTCACGCAGTGGCAGCTGGTGTGGAAGAGTCCGAGCTCGGCCAGCAAGCCTGTGCACACTGTGGAGACCACAGCCAGCGAACTGCTTTGTTTTTCAGCTGAAGTCCTGATATCATGTTTTTCTAAAGATGCCACATTGCGATCGGCAGCAAATGTACCATGGCCTTTATATAACTTTATACTGGGTTTCTCAAATAGTACTGTATAGGTGTTGACTGCTGTATAACGCACACCTGTGACATTTCAATATGACAGTTTGGCATCAGGAAAACTTAATAAGCAGGACAGTCGTCACTATTAAATGTCTATACATCAAGGTTTAACCTTTTTTGTCTTAGACAGCATTTCATCTCTCACTGCCACCAGTTTTAGTCACTTCTGATGTTGCTCTTGTGAATCTGTAGACCAGTCAGAAAAAAAATCTGTTCTATACTGATTATTTGAATTGATGTATTTAAATTAAAAACTCTAGTCATGTGGACTGAGGCAGGCTACTGTGCTCCAAAAATATTGATTCCCCCACAGAAATTTGAGTAGTTTAGATGAACCCTGGCAGAGTGTAGCCATGGCTTCAGCTGGCCTCTACCTACTGAAGCCATGATGAGTAAAGAAATATTCAATCAGAGACAATATGATTAATTTGATCTTTGAGGCACTTCTTAAATAACAGGTCATCTCCCAGCATTTCCGCCCCTGTTTGTGGAAATCATGACGGATAACAAAAAGAAAAGTTTGAGATTTAGAATGAAAATGTGCCACTTGCATCAATAAAAAAGGCATCATCAACTTCTGATTCACTACCTACATTATAATACACAATAACTTATTTTTTTCTTTTGTCATTGTACATTCTTGTTTTGTGAGAGGCGTCTCCTTAAATTCCTCCCAAGACAAGATTAAAAAACAAAAACAGAAAAGAAAAAAAGTGCATGTAAAATTTCGGAACTGTCATATTCATCCAGGGATGTGAGACGGGTCGAAATGTGTTCACGATGGCAGGCACAGAATGAAACAGTTCACTGTTCAAATTACAAAACCAGTCGTGCTCTGACAGGAGAAGAGACATTCTGAGGGGAGAAAGGAATGAAACCAAAAAAGAATAGGGGAAGGTAACAATGGGGAATGTTCTTGTAGTTCAGAGTCTTGTCTTCTTTGTAGGTACCAAGACAGAAGATTTTGGTACCACAGCAAAACAATCTGTTATCCAGGAAGCAAACTCTCCTGTTCTCCTGCTTGCTTTGCCTGGTCGACAGGTCCAGAGAGCGAGTTCGTCCTCCCTGTTGTCCTTTACTCTTCCCCCTCCTCACCTTTCAGTGTTGGCTTGCAGGTGGCTCTTGGCTGAGACAGCAGCTTGGACAGACAGTAGGTGGGCGAAGGAGGAAGCTGGTCTCTCCTTCATACAGACTCTTCTGTGGATAGCAGCAGGGGGTTGATGTATTCAAATCCCTCAAACTCTGACTGGTCTATTCTCTTGATGACGTCCCTGAGGAGAAGGAGATGGAAACAAGAATTACGTGTTGTTTCATCACAAACCCTGAGGACAACCCGTCCTCAATAAATGTGTATCAAACTCCCAACAAAGACAAGGATGGATTTGAGCTTTTACAGCACTGAGAAGGTGATCTTCCCTGCTGCTTTACACTATGTTTATTAATCGAAATGATGCATGTAGTGATCTACTGCTCAGCCCTGTTGGTGCTACTTGCCAAGTATAGATCCACTAGTGGACGTATAGTAATAAATTAGGCACTTTTATGTACCAGGTACTGCTGTGTTATTAAAATTGTCCTAATGGACTAGATGGTGCAGCAGCAACAATTCATTTTTAGTTCTGACCTGAAAATGTAAGCTGTTCCGAGTTGTCTAGTTCACAGATTGTCTGAAAAGAAACTCCAGGAACAACTGTGTCTAATTAGGACTTGGTTCACCAGCTAGCCCTGTGACTAGTCACCAAGTCACTAAACGTCAAGAGCCAAATATTTCCGAAAGATGTGCAGATAAATCACTTTCTGGTATGACCTAACCTTAAAATGGTCAGTATTGATGCTGATGGTGAATCTGATCGAGGCCTACCTATAACTGGTATTAATCACGTGTCAGGAAATGGGACTACCTCTGTAATGTGTGGACATCACCCCATACTATGACAACAAGCTTCTTGCTCCATCTTCAGTGGAACCCCCTTAAAAATATACAGTATACAACCTGTGTCAAATGCATTGTTCTTGAGGTCCAACAGTGCTTCCTTCCTCAAAAACATTTGCAGCTATCAATCATGAGAATAATGTGAAAGTTGGCAGAAAGTTGTATCCTGTTTTTTCGATCACAATACAAGCTAAATGGGCTTCAAGTCATCAAAACAGCAATGACCACAGGGCATCTTTGAACTGATGATCCTTTTGCATGCAAGAAGTGTTCATGCTAACCTTAACTAATCATCATCAGTGTCTCATCAAAGTGTAGGCCTGCCAAGTCAAGCCTGGATAGAGAAGATACATATCCAAGATGTCAGAGCAAGAGAGTTGAATGTGTTGAGAGATAAAGGCAATGGGGAGTATGAAGCTAATTTCCCCAAAATCGAATCAGTCACTCGAATCAATCATAAAAAACGTTTTACATTATCACCAAGGTATATATTACCTGTGATGTAAAAATGACGTTTTATTAAAAGTGGCTGGGGCATTGAGTTTTTTCAGAGAAACCATCTTGTGTCATGTGACATTTCTGCATTGGCTTTACAACTGCAGGTGGTTTGTTGATTGGTTTTCATTACATGTGTGCTTATTACATATAGTATTTTTATTATATTTCGCTTTCAATCCTCTTAGAATGCAGTGCTTTAAGCATAATTTACGCTTCTTCGTCAAATCTAAACTGTGCCTATGGCGTAGGCACCATGTAGGAACAGACCCTAAACTGTTGCCTACAGCTTGATTTATGCTTCTGTGTTGAATCTGCGCAGAGCCTACAACAAAAACTACACAAGTGACCTTCATTGTGACATCTATACGGTACAAACCGCTAGCTGGCGTTGGAGCTTCTGTGGGACTGATGAGTTTTTTTCAGTGTACTACAAAAAATGACGAGGGCTAATACTGTAGTTATTTGTATGTACTGTGTATATACACTACTCACAAAAAGTTAGGGATATTTGGCTTTCGGGTGAAATTTCAGGATGAACCTAAAATGCACTA
>JAUMHL010000028.1:2664697-2782029 GCA_032362345.1 Sandelia bainsii
ATGCTTCTACTTAAATGCCCTACTTTCATGATATAATATCACTGTAGTGTGAACTTTTTACGTTTTCCATAAATTTCCCCTGAAAGCCAAATATCCCTAACTTTTTGTGAGTAGTGTATATATGGCTAAATAAAAGTTTTGCGTTACAGTTCTTTGATTATACAACACTTAAACACACCATTTTTGTTTGTGCCTGCTCACAGTGAGTCAGCTGGGAACCACCTGATGCATGGGTTGGGTAGTATAAATCCTTAAACCCCAGAAAATGGCATTGCTTAGTACATGATGTCAAGTGAGATAGAAAGAACACGGTTTAGACTAATCAGTGGAGGAACTCGAACTGCTTTTTTTTGTTTCCCGAGTATGCTGCTTACATTACCAAAGGCTTAATCACAGGTAAATGGAGCGGAATCCCGTAACTAGTGGGCTCAGAGTGGCTGGGTAAAAATAAATATACTCCCTTAGCAACACTGCTGGCTGCTTCTTCTGCAGCAACAGGCTGTTTACTCATCTGCGTGTGTGTATGTGTGGTGATGGTAAGACAAGGAACTGAAGCCCAAAAAGGAGGCCTTTCACTGGGAAAAGCTTCGAGGCTTTCTGCCTACAGACACTAAGCAGAGGACTTTGAAGTTAAAACAATAGGTGCTTCACTGGACTTCCCCCTGCTGTACCAGGTGGGTGGGGGGGTCTCACTTTAGGGGCCACCGGCAGTGTCAAACAGGTTGCAGATCCCACCCACATAGAGCACCAGGATAAGTGAATGAAATGCTACACTGTCTTTCAGTTTGCCGGATAGAATACTGATGAAGCAAATATTTTTCCTCCATCTGATCTCATGTGAAGTACTCTCACTGTGGGAGTAGGTCAACCACCAATACAACAATTAGATTGAGAAAATGGTGTTTTTCTATTTTGGAGTTTAGGAGAGAGCAGAGGGGCAGAAAGAAAGACCACAGAGAGGGACACACAAAAGAGAAGGGAGAAGGTTTGGGAGTTGACCAAAACAAACTGTGTTCAACCAACGTAAATGTTGTTTTTTTTTCCAAGCTTGGGCGACTTGAAAGCATTACCAGATGCAGAATGACGAGGAGAGAATGAAGAAGGGACAGAGGAGGAGGGAGTGAAGTGGGAGAGACAGAACAAGAGTAAGGCAGAAAAGCAGAAGGGAAGCATTTCAAGAAGTTTTTTTCTTCCTCTGAGCAGGGAACATTTAGTGAGACTGCATTGGGCATTTCATAATATAAGGGACAGGCATGTTTTGCTTGTCAGTGTTTGCATGTAGTCCGAAACACATGAGCATAACATGACTCATGCTTTTGTTAGGCACAAGTTACAACCAGTCTTCAGAAGACCGAGCCTGGTGTAAGGACTGTGGGTAACGTGTGGAAGTAAAACTAGATTTTCAGTGTCTGACTTGCAGAGGTGTCTAAACTTTTTTGCAAAGACGTCCAGATTTGATGATGTGAAGATTCACATGCACTGTTTTATAACAATTTATTTCCACTGTCACAATTATCATTTTTAAATTGTAATGTAACCAAATCTAAGCTACACAGGAGTGAACAAATGGAAAAACATTTCTTTTAATGTTAGCAGCATTTTGTTAATGTTAGTAACTGTTCAAATAAGAAGCAACAAACTAAGCCTGATTTGTTTGCATTTAAAAAAAATTAAGAATGCTGAATTAGCCAATAGCAGTAATTATTTTATACCACTGGATGTGCAACTATCAATGAATTATTTGGATACTGAAGAAAACTTAAAGTTTTGGAGGAATAAGGAGCATTCTTTTATTTCTATGTGGGGTTTTGGACACCGATATCCTCAGACAGAGTAAGTCATTCTGGATCTAAAAATATCTGTGTGTTATGGCTTAGTTATAACAGTTGCTACAAGTGGCTGCAACTGGGTGCTGAGGGCTTTAAAGTAGCCTGGTATAATGTGTTTTGTGACCTGTGCATCACTGTTGCTGCTGCAACTACTGATCATGTAACTGACAGGCCTCTACCATAACCTCTGGAATATAGCCTGACTTTTTGGTGATGGAAACTGCCTTAATGGGATAAAATGCAACCCAAATTATGAAAATGTTTACAAATTCATTCTTACCTGACCAAGTAAAAAACCCATTCATTGTGGCAACATTACTAACCTCTTTATAGTTGAGGATGACAAATGTAACCATGTTAAATGTTCACAGAAAAGATGGCAACAACTGAAATCTCTAAATACTAAATGAAACTGTAAAGTCACTGATGAAAACAAGGCTTTGATTTAGATAATTTTTTTGTCTAAAACTAAATAATCTGAAACCACCTTTATGTTTGGTGCAACACTTACAGTTTCTGACTTGCAGACTTTATTATGTTTATAATAATAGAACTATGTAAGACTATGTTATGTTATATTTTATGTAAATTATTACATGAGATCATTACAATACATGGTTTTAGAATAATCATCAGGTTCCCTGGTCAGACTAGAGCAAGTCCGAGGTCATAGCCATCATATTTAATGATCTCTAAAAACAACCACCAAAGCTAAAGAAGACAAAAGTGTGCGTCCTTAGGTCCTGGCTGAGGCTGCCATTTTCTAAGACATGGAGCTGGCATAGGAAAAAGTAAAGCCTCTGCCCCCCTCTCCTCTCACCATGCTGGCAAAGACCCCCAGCAATCCTGGCTTTTAATGTCGCAATGTAAATCTCTAGCACAGAGCTTTTTACCCTTCTCTCTCCCCGCGGCTCTCACTTCTCTTTCTTCTCGTGCCAAGCCCATCACGAGTGGGAGAGAGGGGAGACTGGAGAGGTTTGTGAATCACCCCGTCTTTGCAGGAGTGGGCGACGTCAGCCCCTCTCCTTGGTAACAGAGGGAAAAGAAAGGGATGGCGAGATAAAGTGCGAGACGCAGGGAGGAGGCGTGCTTCTTCTTTTGATGTGCTGTGCTGTTTGATGCCAGGTTGATATCTCCACTACTGAACTGGCAGGGTGCTCTCCACCCCGTTCTCCCACTCATCTCCTTCCTTCTCTTTCTTTACCACCCCAACCCCTTCCACAATTGCCTCCCCCAAAAGTCTGTCAGGCACTCCCATCATCAAACCCTGTCACAAATGAGCCAGGATGAGCTTCAAAGCTGTCTCGCTGCAGCCCCTTAATGAGCTGCGAGGCTCACCCACTCCAAGGCTGGGTTGAACATCAGCGCTGAGCGAACAGCACCTTCAAACTGAGCGAGAGCCATGGTAGCTACCCAAAGATATCTGTCATGGGTGCAGAGCATGATGGGCATTTAATAAGGCTCCAATTAACAATGGGAGCTTGTGTCAATCCATGCCCTGCCATTTCACAATAGTGTAGTTATTGTACATTTTCAAAACCTGCACGAGCAGAGAAAATCCACATTGGTGCCTGTGTCAGTCTCCACTCCACCCAGCTGCTAAGTAAGGTGCAGTCAACAAACTTGCTGAACTGGTGGTGGTTATACTGTACCACCTGCCATATGACGGCTTGAATGTCACATTTTATTTATTATTTTGGAGAAATCCCAAATCTATTCGATTTGAGGTCCGGAGTGAATCAGAAGATCAGAAGGAATATGTATCAATAACTGGGGGCTATGTTCAACAATTGTTGTACCTATCTGAATCACTAAATCTGCCATTCATGCCCATTTGATGATTGGTCAGGTGTGTCAAGATGAAAAGGTAAAGCAGAGTGTGGACAGTCAAAAGACACACGGCTTTTGGACACAGATCAGGAAGCAATGTTTTGAAGCATGACTTGTCACCGTGCCTGTTAACACTTAGATGTAGTCAGATGACGCACTTCAGTTCAAGCACACTGAATCCTTCACACTTTGCTGCTGCACTAAAAAAGCAAGAATGTGACGGTGTCAAACTAATGCTACAGTTGCTGTAGTCAAAAATATCACCGTAAACTGCTGCAATCATCAAACTTTCCTGAAATACTACTGTTAGTTCTGAAATACAGAAAAATACTTGACAACAATGACTGCCTTGGATTTTATTAACCCTGCAAGACAACAACCTGCATCCAGTAACGTAAGTGCTTTTCTCCATTGGCCTGTCCATGATCTTTCACTGACAAAAACATGAAAAATGACTCATGCCCTCACCCACCGGCTTCTCTGAAGAAAGATTATTGTGAAGACGATGTTGTGTTAAACCGAAATATATTTTTTCTCTCAGCTTTCTTCTTACTTGTTTTGCTACATGTTGGTGACATCAACATACGTTCTGCAAAGTGAGGAGAAATGGAGATTGTATCCTAACTGTTCAGTCTGTAAAAATTTTTGCCATATTAAATTCCATCCACATTCCAACTTACGGGTGGATTGGAGATTACAATCCTTTTTACTAATCCTAAATGCTAATGCTAATAAAGATCAAGATTCTTCTTAAGTGAAGAAGTGCATGGTGCATTGGATTTTCAGTTAAGCTGCTAAGCAGGGTTGTTGAGAAATGGCTAACATCAGCCTAATAAAATATATAAATGTATAAATGCCTGAAAAATCAATCCAGCATGGATTTAAATGAAAATGTTGTCCAACGTTAGTCTGGTAATATCTATTGGCAAGTTGTGTCAAAGCCTTATGGAATCCATTTTGTAATGGCACAGAGGAAAACAGGCTGTGCTTGTGTTTTCATGCTGCGGCTGCAGACAGTCTTCAGCAGCGGAGCCTGCACTGTCTGTTGTTGTGCCAGATCTCTTCAGCCTTTTCTCTCCAAAGTTAAATCTTAAACAAGGGCTCCTGTCAGATCCTGAAGGCTACATGTTTGTACTAATCAAAACAATGTCCCCGATGGATAAAGACGTCAATGTTGGAAGCTCATGGGGGTGAGGGCGTGTGTTTTTCTTTATTGGATGCAGAAGTGTTTTGTTAAGATGGCACAGCACCCACTGTTTGTGTGAAAATACACATAGAAGAAAAGTTCTTCAGCCTCTATTTGACTGTGATAGGATGGTCGACTGTCAACTTAAGTGTACACCTTTCATACCTGCACAATTTCCTGTTGCTGTGAGTTTCGACTCTCCGTTACCACATAACTAAATTTTATACCATCGGACACATGCAGCAATGGGTTTGCGGGAGCTGTCCCATATGTATGTTCAAACCAGTTTTAAGGGGAAATTTGCAGCTACGATATCTGTGCTGTTATTACAGTTTTACGTAAATGACATGACAGGTTATAGGACATCCAGGTAATAACTTATTTCCCAGGTTTTAACACCAGCTTGCAGAAGGTAGAAATATATTTGACCATATAGGAGTATGTAGTTGTCTTTTGACTTATAAACATGTGCTCTAAATGATTCACATAAGGTTGACTTTGATGATGGCAGTGGCGGGAGCTGAAGACACAGTACTTACTCATCATCTGGCGTTAGCTGCACTGGTTCATTAGTAAACTGTGTGTCAAAGTTTTCGAGGCCGTAGTCGTCAGAGATCTGAGGTTTGAAGGGCGGCGTGACCTCTTTCTTCTCCAGCTGAAGAAAAACAAACATAAAAATGTATTATGTACAACTGCTTTTATTTAATACTTGAGAGGGGAGGCAATGTAGGGAAAAAAAAAAGTTTGCAAGCACATCATGTGCGTTGTACAATTACTGTACAGGGAAATGCTTTTCTGTCCAGAAAGCTGACAGACCCTGTCACAAGTGTATAGGTTGTAGGTGTACCCCTTTTCCATGACGTGTCAAATTAATCAAACCTTTTTCAAACTCACATTAGAAAGTTTTGAATTCTACTGAAGGAAGTACGTGCAGCTTTGTTTTGTTAAATTAGAAGGTCACAAGAACTGCTCCTGCATCCAGCCCTGAAAAATCCTGCTCTTTTCCATTAGCTGCTTTCAGACATGCCCTGGAACCCTGAACATGTCTAGATGTTACCCAGATGAGCTGCATGTGAAAACGCAAATGTCCGAGACAGCGTAGACTGTCCTGCAAGCCCCCTAGTCCAGGTAATGTCAGAATGTGACCTCTGGTGTCACGCCACCCACATGTTCGACACAGGCGCCCCCCTGTGAGAGTGACTCGGACAATCTCCCGCTGTGCGCTACATGTCAAAGCACAACTCGACACAATGTCCGGATGCAAAAGCAGCTTCTATTTGATTCTTATGATTATTTGGCGATAATTTACATAAAGATCATATTGGTTCTGAAATCACAATTGATGCACCTCTGATTGAACTTTTAATTCTATTGTGGCCAAGTGAAATGAACTGCTCCTTCTCTAATGTTACAGGTTAGAACTAAAATAAATTTTTGAAACAATGGCTCCTTGAGTAAAGCAGTAAACAAAATGGAGATATTAATTTTTATGTAGGTTACTGTCAGTTTTGGTGGCTGAAATAACACATGCTGCTTGCAGGTTCTACTGGCTCTAGCTAGCTAATTAAAACTGGTTGAAAACTGTTTACAGCTGGAATATTTTAAAAGTGAATATTATAAATATGACATACAGAGAAAAAGCTTTGAGCGAAGTCTCATTATCTGGTCTGGAACAACAGACAACATTAACAGTTACTAGTTCAAAAAACTTGATGTAATAATTGTCCAGGTGGATAATAATTTGGACCATTCTGATTATTCGTCATATGCTGACTGTGTCATGGAAAACTGACCTTAGATCAGCCATAAATGATCCAATTACATCTTGTGAGAGAGCTACTGTCGCCCCTCACCACTTCTTATCTAACTCGCCGTTAGAAGTTATTACTGCTCATCATTTGGTTTGCTTCATGGCACAATAAAGATTAATCTACAACCTGTGTGCTTACTCCACAGTCACAGTAACAACAGTTCTTCTTAAAATACGATCATTCTCTAGGCTTGGTATGATTATTTGCTTTTGCAGCATCCGGCAACACTGGGCTTGTAGGAAGCTGCTGCTTCAAATTAATATTTTCATATGGCAAATTCCATATGCCTCTGAAAGCACCTGTAGTTAACGGAAGGTGCCTTGGTCTTGTCTTGCTCTTGTGCTTTTGGTTTTGTAAAAGGCTGAAGTCTTAATACAGCTCTGTGCATGTTGAAAAATCTTCATTTCAGGCCTAATGTGACTAGTTACAAATAATTTTTTTTTAAAATAATTACAAAATAAATCTGTGATTGGACCTCGCTGTTATGGCTAGAGGTTTAGTGAACAATCAACTGGCCCTTCATACAAGCACAATGTGGATTAATCTGCAGCTGAAAATGTTCACACAACATGTACAGTTTCCTCCTGTTCGAATAACATTAGATACAAGCTACAGTGACCACCAATACATTTGTGAGCCATTTGTTTTACATTTTAAATAACAATTCTTCAAATCTACATTCTTGGACATTTGAGAGAATAAAGCAGTCGCAGAGTTCATAATAGTTAGTGTCATATATAGTACATCAGGCAAGTTTATGCACCGTGGCTCTTTTCCATACGGTGAGATCTGCCACAGTAAAAGATGGGCATCTTGTTGCTACAATTCTCAGTGGCAAAGAAGACAGAACTGAAAAAGGGAGAGAAAAACAACAGAATGGAAAAGGTTCAGCCAGCAGAGTAATTGTGCCCATGTGATTCAGCCAGGAGAGTTTTTGTCTGGTTTGTTTCCATGGTTTCACATCGGTCCCTCATCCTGTTAAAATGTGCACAGAGAGAGGACACTTTCTGAGAACACAGTAAACACAATGCTTTCCATGTTGTTTTTGGTTGTTTCCCTCACGCTAAGTATGTACTGGGTTTTAAAAACCTGGTTAGAAGCAGGCTTAGGAGAAGCTTAATATTAATAATGAAAAAGTGAAAGCATGTTTTTACAAATCTCCCATTTACAAAAGTGCTTAGATCCTTAATTCAGGACAGTGTAGAAGCCCCTTTGGCAGAAATTACAGCTTCAGTCTTCTTGGGTGAATCTCTATGAGCTTCTCACAACTGGATTTGGGCTATTTACCTCATTCTTCATGGCAGATCCTTCTTAAATTCTGTCAGATTAAATGGAAAGTTTCTGTGAATTGCCATCTTCAGGTCTCTCTGCAGATGGAAGTCTGGGCCTTGGCTGGATCACTTAAGGACAATCAGAGACTTGTAGTGAAACTTCTCCAGCGCTGACTTGGCTGAATACTTTGGGTGATTGTGCTCAAAGGTGAATAGTTGCCCCAGGCTTAGATTGTGTGAAGCAGGTTTCCTTCAGGAACTTCTCTGTATTTGGCTGCATTCTTCCTTCTTCAGCAGCTTCCAAGATTCTTTATTTGTCACATGCATAGTTATACAAGTACAACACGCAGTGAAATGCACCCCAATAACATAACACCTGGTCAGCCAGGTAATGAACAGTGCCTGGTTCAGGAGCACTGCTCAAATATATGTTGCCTAAACTAAACCTTAACCATGGAGTTATCTGATCAGGAAATGCTCACATTTTAATGCTTGTACGAATCAAAATAAATTGTCTTTGGTATGAAAACTGTCGAGGAATCTATGAAACACAATTTGCTTCATTAGTGTTACTGGTTCAAAGCTCTTCAAACACTTCAAACAACAGCAAACCACTCTATTTCTTTCTCTTGCCCTCATTACCTCCCTCCATCGTCCCCCAAGTCTCTCTGTATTTGCCAAATTATTTTTTCCAGCTTTTCAGTGCCTACCTACACTCCGTCAGCTTCACCCCCTCACATCCTGTCTCCATCTTTCTGCTCTCCACTCATTTATCTCCGTCTTACTCATTGTCAATTCTTTTATCTTCTCACATCCCTCTCCTCTCTCCTCCTACTTCCCCCATTCTCTCTAATGTGTTGTTGGGCAGGCTGGAGCACCGCGTGGTGGTAACGAAGCGCACAGAAGGCCAGGGACAAGCCGGTCACCTTCACACACACGTACACATTCTGTATAGAGGCCAGAGGGGCACATTAAAGATGTTTGGGAGCTGCAGCGTTATGCAGGCGATTCATGTGCTCCAAGATCACAGCACCTGTTATAATGTGTGCGTGTGTGAGCATGAGCTGGCACACTCCAGTGGCATCAACGGGACATGATAAGGCAATGTGACAATCACCCTGATCTGAGGCAGCCATTAATGTGACTGGACACTAACTACGGTGAGCAGATGTAGTGCCGTGCGTCTCACACACACGCTTAAACTGTATCACTTAACCACACACACACACACCGTGTGAGAAGCCATGAGCCTTCACTTCACTGTTGGTTTCAGTTCTCTAAACTGAAATAGCTTCTTGCACAGATCTGCTGTCAGACAGTGAACGAGCTAGCTTCAGTGGACAAAGAGACATTTTTGCACAGTGATGTGTGAACCGACTTGTTATTTATGTTTGCTACGTTACCTCGAGTGACTGCTGAGGTCTGTGAACATTTTGAGCTGTGACAACAAAGTCAGACAGTGCAAGACATGAGCAGTCAGGCAAGCGGACAGGTTTTAACAAGCCAACAGTTTAGTTAGAACGGTGCACATATGGTATGGTGTGCTAAAAACAAAACACTGACGCTAAACCTACACAGGAAGATCAGGACAAAGAGAACTTTTTGACTGGGCTAAATCGACTGGTTTGTCAGATCCACTGCACTAAACTTTAGAAGGTGTTTTTACAAAGAACATAACTTAAGGAGAATGGTTACTAGACTGGAGTTCTCTCAAGAGTTCTCAATGTCCTGTTGCCTTCAGATGGCTGCAGGGATATAAAATGCTGAAGGAAAAAGCTTTTCATAAGCCATTTTCATATATGAAGTCTGAACCCTGTCTGGAGAATCAAGGCCGGACATTGTCCCGAGTTACACTTTCATACATGTAAAGCACAACAGGAGACTGTCCGTGTCAGACGTGTCCTCATTTGGGGAAAAGGTCCCTTTGGTTTCAGTGAGGGGTGGTGCCTGGGTAGAGCGTGCAGGAGGCAGAACATGACACAACAAGTACACTGTGGAAACCGCTGTGTTTTCTTAAGAGCACATCGAAGCAGCTCCGGCCACATGATCAGAAAAAATGTGTTTACAAGGTTTTGTGAAGGAGAGGAGCATGACACCAGAAAGCACATTTCCCATACTTCCTGGTGTTGTGCTGAGCAGATCGACTCAAAGGGAGTGTCATCAACACACCCACTTGCTCGCTGTGAATTCTCCAGACAGCTACCTGCTTTATTTACAAATGGGCTCAATAGGACATTACTCTGACTCTATACTAGGGAAGTGCTAGGGTAATGTTTAATGTCCAGGACAACTGACTGACATTTGCATTCTCACATACAGCTTTTCGGGGTAGAGAAGTTCAGGGTTCCAGTGCATGAATATGGCTATACAGCATAAAGCAGCAGCGGACAACAGAATGTTAGAATCATAATGATTTATACATAAATGCAGACTGGTTTACCAGTGTTCTTGATTTAAACAACAGCATACATTTTTATGCCAATTTAAATGTCTATACAGAGTCTGGATCCATTAGTTAAAATTGTTTATTTAAATGTACATTTACATCATTTTTTTTCTTCTTGATAAGGTTTTGAGATGTCTGCTGTCAGTATAAAGTCTAAGACACATTTTCCATTTCTAAGAGTCAAGGAATTACAAATTCACAATAGGGAAACAGGCTCTAATGGTGATGACCTCAGCAAAGGAAGACCAATGGTAGCCTCTGCTGCAAAGTTTATTAGTTTCCCACCTCAGAAATCGCCAACTAATGGCACCTTAGACCCCACATCCCAGAATCCAAGCAGCAGACACATACTAGCATGTACTTTCAATCTAATCTTTGTTTGCACTTTTTGCTTAATATTTTGCGTATTAATTCATAGTTTTGATGTCTGCAATCTTAACATACAACTTAGAAAATAACAGAAATAAAGACAAAACACTGAATGAGAAGGTGTGTCCAAACTTTTGACTGGTACTGTATATCAATCTGACAGTTCTCTGGAAGGAAAGAACTGTGCAATTGGAGACGGGATAAAAGAGGATGGCAGGTAAATCATATTCAAATGTGCCATCTCTTCAGAGAGAAAACTCAGCACTCCCTCAGGAACTGTCTTATGAATATTAATATGTGGTAACAACAGTAGTGGCGCGCCAGGCCTGTCAGGTCTGGAGACAGGTTTCTAGTTTGAGGGCAGAGAGCGTCTCTTCTCCACCTCTCACAGCTTTGTCAACTTGTTTTCCCTGTGCGCTACATGGGAGCTTTGTCGCTGGGCTCAGGATTTCTCTCTGCTTTGATTTCTTTTCCCCGTTTGGCTTTGGTGTGTACTTCACAGACTCAGTGGCAGCACTCATTAACACACTGACAATTATTTTTTTCTTCTCTTTTAAACCACTGAACTAACGTGCCACCCCACCCAACCGCCCCATGAGAGACACGGCAACAATAAGAATAGTGAAATTGCCTTAATTAATCTTAAATTAGCGTTTGCACCAATGTCTGTTGTAGCACAGTAGTAGCACATTAATGGTGCCTTTATGGAGTAATTGCACACTGGAAAAATGTGATGTTGCAACGGAGTAGCAATTTTCATTTGGAAAATATTTAATCAGAATAAATATAATAAGGTCTCTGTTTTTGATATTTTTATGGATTACAAAGTATAACGACTGTAAAATATGATATTTTTGAATACACACGTTTTCCAATACAATGATTACGACTGGGGAATAGAGCCACTCCTCATTAGCTGTACAACATGTACCACAAATATTACTTCACATTTAATATTCTAGTTGGATCAATCATAAGCATTTGGTTTTGTAGAATTTTCAAGAATATGTCAAAGCTTTATTTCACATTATTATGCTGAATCTCTTACTTTTACTATGAGGCTTGCTAATGCTGTATATGAGTGTTTCAGTTCTCACGAGACCCGCTTAAACTGCACAAAATTCCTTATTTAAACTGATGACATAACTGATAACCCTAAAAATACTCTGCGGACAATTTCCATTCACAAAAAAGTCATCATAGGGTAGTAATAGAATACCGTCAGAAGCTCAGATTTAGATAGAGTCTTTGATCAATCAACTGTTTTCATTCTGTGGATACAGGCACAATCTGTACACGACATACTACAGCACTGGTCCCTTTGTGAATTTAGTTTGTGAAAAGAAGTGAAGTCAAGAAGAAAAAAAATCTCATTTGGACCCATTTTCTTAGATGAGTCATACATTTAAAATCTAACTGCAAACGTAGTCTGAAGATCCAGGGCACCCACTGACGCAATCACGATGTTAAATTCCAAGGTCTAATGTTTTGGTTAGTGTGAATGTGTTAGAAATTCACTTTTATTTGCCTTCGTGCCCCACGAGGGGGGAAGCACTTCACTGCATACAGCAGTAGTCCACACACACACATCTGTAGCTGCAGTATATCATTCATTTTTTAACATGCAGCACACATTCACACACACCTAACACGTGCCTTTTCAGGAGGGAGTGTTGATATATGTATACACACAGACACATACTAACAAGTTTGACAAAAGCAAATCATAATGATGAATGACAGCTGTGCCGTGTTCTTGGAGCTGATTGGTTTAAAAATGTGGGTGTGCAGTGTTTCTTCTGTGTTTGTTGTCGCTACATATTTAGTATTAAAAGCTGATCTATCTGTGTCACTTATGTTTCAAGAAGGTCAAAAGTAATAAGAACAAGATTATTTTTTCCTTCTTTGCCCCCTTTCACACGTGGAACATGTTTATTTTGAGCGATGCATATTTTATTGGAAATTTTGTGTTGAAAACTGCACTCAAATGGACACAAGCAATGATTCAATGAATCAGATCATCATATTTTCCCATCTGCTCACTCAGTCAGTTCTTACCTGGTCCCAGTCTATACTGCGGAAAAACGTGTGTGACTTGATATCTGTGAACCCCGTCTGGACCTGGCAGCCCAACCGCTCCTTAGGATCCTGTTGGAACCAAAAGAGCTGGTTAGGAATGTAATAATATTTGTCCCTACATGTTTAACTGTGCACGCACACGTGAAAATACTGATTCCCTCTAACTGCTTAGCTTGGATTATGCCCTTTTCATGACAACTACTGTATTATGGTGACAAATTACGGGGGCAAAGTCTATATGAAAAGCTAAGAGGCTGCCTGCATAAACAGAAACCTCCTCAAGCATTTATCTGCTGGCCCCATTTTTTTTTTTTTTTATTGCGTTTTTACACGTAGTTCATGTACTATAGATCACTTCTGCTACTGGCCCTCAAAATGTAGATTTTCAGAATTCATTTTACAGTCATTTCAATACGGCATACAAACTACAGACTTAAATTAAAAGATACGTTTGGTGATATTCTATAGTTCTGTAATACCGAAACCAAAGATGTGTTCACTGTTTAATACTTGACAATGCACTTTACCCTATGAGCCTTTTCAATTTACATAGGGAGTGGGATCCTTTTCCTGCAGGTCACCATATGTCACCACCGTTTTCCTACATTAGCCCAGAACGGACAGTGGATCCAGAGAGTGAAGTTCATATTTTCATGCTGAAATTGAAGCTTATATTTGGTGACAGTATAGCACTGCTTAGAAGACAAAGAATAAGAACAGAAGTATCTAAAGTAACATCACTTTATAGATTGATGCTCTATGCAGTTATTGAGTGGCGTCCATTGGTCCCACTGTGGGTTCTCTCACATTTCGAAATGATGGGGTGGGGTATAGGGGGTATACAGACTGTGGCAATCACTAAATCAATCACAAAATCTTAAACACTGCACCTCTAAGTTTCATATTCTGGTTTTCAGAATTCTATTTAGTGTTTTAAAATTACAAATATATTGGAAAATTGCGATTTATCTTGTTTTTGTTCTATGACCCTGTTTGCAAATCTAGTAACCCAAAGTGGGGTCTTGGCTCCTAGGCGGACCCTCTCTGTACCATGACTTTATGGCTGAAATGTGCAAAAATTATTTACTTTACTTTAACACAGGTACAAATGCATACACATACTTCACATAAGCTAAATCAGGAGTCCTTCGCTAGCTGTCTGTGACACAGCCGGAGTTCTTGGCCATGAGCCCACACATGGTGCATTGTAGACAGGACAGAGAGAGCGAGAGAGATGTGGATGATTGGGAGTGCACCACTCTCACCTTGTTTAGAAAGCCCTTGAGCACGCTGGCAGCTTTCACCGACAGAGACCTTGGGATGCGAATAGGCTTCTCAAGAATAACTGTTGGCAAAAAGAGAAGGTGGACAGCAACAAAAAAGAGAGAGTGAGAGAGAGAAAGGGACAATCGTGAGTAGGGAGGAGGATGATTCACAGTCCAACCTGCCTGTGGGTGACCATATCTGGTGCGTGGGAGTCAAAGGAAGGGAGGAGATACAGAGGACAGTATTCTGTTCTTTCTCTCACTTTTCATGGTCTGCACACAGCCTTGGGATTCTCACATCTCAACAATATCATACTAACGAGAACAAAAACACTCCGAAAATAGTTTTCCCCTCAAAACTTAAATCCAAGGATGTAGTACTGTTTCACAGAGCAGTGCTTCACAGTGAAGCAGCGAGAGTTTTTTTTCTTCAAATCACAGTTCAAGGTAACTAGTGTTTGTTCTCATACATAAAACAAGGTAAGTGGCTGCTGTGCCCAGAAGACATGTGTACAGATGTGAACGAAATGTCTTGGTACCCATCCACAAAAAAGATGTTAAGATTTTCATTGGGAGTGACCAGGATGGACAGAATTAGAAATGAGTACATCAGAGGGACAGCTCGTGTTGAGCAGTCTGGAGACAAAGTTAGAGAGACAAGGATGAGATGGTTTGGACATGTGCAGAGGAGGGATAGTGAATATATTGGACAAAGGATGTTGAGTATGGAGCTGCCAGGCAGGAGGAAAAGAGGAAGAGCTCAGAGGAGGTTCATGGATGTAGTGAAGGAGGACATCCAGACGGTTGGTGTGACAGAGCAGGATGTAGAAATAGGGTGAGATGGAGGCAGGTGATCTGCTGTGGTGACCCCTAAAGGGAGCAGCAGAAAGAAGAAGAGGGAACCTATCCACAAAAAAGGAAAAACACACAATTTTCTCTGAAAAAATTTGAAATGGACTAAAGTAAATAAAAAGAAAACATTAACAAACAATCAAAACAAGAAATAAAAATCAGAATCGAGCTATCACTCAAGTCAGTTGTGAGGGCAGTTTTCCATGAACCTTAGCCATGTATCATGATCTGTTTGTTAAAAGTAAGGTGTTAAGACCATCTCCAAGCATTTTGATGTTCCTGTGACTACAATTGCACGTATTACGAAGACATTTAAAGCCCATGGGACTGCAGCCAACCTCCCAGGGGATGTCTGCAAGAGTTAAATTGACCCGAGACAGAACAGAAGCAGGGTGATGAATAGAAGATAAATTATTACACTCTGGACTTTCCATAAAGACACAAGCTAAAGTCCAACGTCGAGGTGCCTCTGTGCCTGATGAGACTACAAGTCACTTTTTGAACAACAGTGGGTTCCACAGAGCACTGCTCTGCTGAAAGAAAAACAGACTGGGATTTGCTAAAATGTATTTTGACAAGTGTCAGTGCTTCTGGAAAATGTTCTTTGGACAGATGAGACAACTGAAGCTTCTAGGTAAGTCACATCAGCTCTATGTTCACAGACAAAAAAATCATCTTCAAAGACAAGAACACTCTACCTACTGTGAAACATGGAGGCTCTGTTAAGTTTTGGAACCCAAGAATGGCTAAGAACTAAACAGTGGACTTTTGAAGTGGCATTCTATGAACACTGACCTGAATCCAATGGGGCATCAATGGATCAATTTGGGCATCAATTTTCTTTTGGTACTTTTCCCAGTTTTATTCTTCATTTTTTGTGGAAGGGTACCAACAAATTTATCCTTTGAAAATGACCGTTTCCAAAGTCAAGAATAATCATTTAGCACGCAGTTGCATCTTTTCTCAGTCCATGAAGGGACACTCCAGAGAAGTTGATCTTCTAATGTGGACACCACCTTGTGGTTGGTTCCCACACTGAATCAAATGTTGGCCAGTCTCTGTCTGTCGGTCTAAAGCTCTGAGATTGGCATGTGGACCGCTGATACTCAAAGCAGGGTCTGGCACAGGGTCTAGCTAGGTGGCATATGGCTGGGTGGCTCCTATAGTGAAAGGGTTGGTTTCCGCTAGCAGGAGTTCATCCAGGAACCTGCTGCTCTACCGGTAAGACCGCCAGAAGGATGGTGCTGGTGGCAGATGCTAGCCGTGGTGCCATGCTATGCTCCTGACAGTCACAGCAGAGACATAATGCGTCACTATAGTATGGAGGAATTTCTGTTATGGAGGACTGTGTGGGCGGCTGCGAGAGGTAGGGTGGACGTTGTACGGGGGTTTGCTATGTAACGGTACCATATGGCCTGAGGAAACACAAATGGATAGAAAAGGACAGACATTGTATAGGCTCCTCTACTTCTAAATTACTAAAAAGTTTACTTTAGTTTTGTATTAATACTATCCAGCTTCCTTATCGGGAAAACTTCTGTTATTTTAGTTTAGTTTAGAATATGAGTTTGGTGACTGTAATTTACTGGTTATTATGCTGAAGCCATTGCATGAATGCCTTCAGGGCAATACACGCCAGTCTATTGTAAAACATTACATCAGTGTAGAAACATTCTTCTCCATTTACATATCTGATTGAAATTTTGATTCTCCAAAGATACATGTAAATGTGTTTGCAGGACTACACATAGAAGGGTGTTTTGGATTAGTGTAGGTCAAAGGGGCCTGCAAGTGAACAGTCGTCCACAGCACCGAGCTTCAACTCCTGCAGGGACACAGCTTCAAATGGAAAACAGAAAATAATTATATTCAAGATCTGTACAGGTATAAAAGAAACATTGATGTTAATGTCTACAAATTATCATTATTCAGCGTTGAGAAGTACAGCTCCAGCTTTAGGTACCTGGCATGTCAGTTGGAAATATTTGTGTGGCTGTCTCCTTTCTAACACCTTTCTTTGCATAGCTCCATAGACAAGTTATTTCCTGAAATATAATTCCCACATGATCTGACAGGTAGTACACATGGTGCACTGCACACAGACAAAAGATGTAGATCAAGTAGGGAGCAAATCCAAGTTGAGAATGTAATAAAACTGCTGGTTCTCTTGAGTGATGCATGTTGATGGACTGACTGAGAATCTTCACAGACATGTTGATGGCCGATGCTGGGAAACAGGAAAGTGGTGAATCTTGACACGCGCTGATGTGCCAAGATAATACATGTCTTAATGTCATATCAGATATCAATCTATTTCCTGCTCACACACATACTGTATCAGCATAATGTCAACTTTTGGGTGGCAAGACCCATGTGGATACAGCCAGCTGTTACAATCTTGTAATCCTTTTTGACATTAAGAAAACCAGCTAGTGGTGCCCTCATCCAATAGAGTTTAATAAACCAAAGATGAACTTTTTTTAATGAATTTGAAACTTATAAATCACAAAAATTCCAAAGTGGAAAAAAAGTAAAACAGGAAATAACAAAAGAAACAGTATGAATATGTGTTTTCCAGATGTTATTTCCCTTTGGCTTTGTAAGGTTTTCTAACTACTGTATATCACTTAATGTGCATTTGACACTAAGTAGACGGAAATACCAAGAGATTTCCCAAACTAAAACAATAAGAGGTGGATTGACAGACTACATCAAAGTGAAACTAATTAACATTTGAGAGAAATAAAATTTGCCCTGTTTCTGAGATTCCTCCATTTTAATGAGGCGTACCAGAACCATCTACGCTAGGATTTACAAAGACCTAAATCCTTTACAGCCCAGAGCTGATTGTTATTGCATTACACTGAATATGTTTTTCCCACTCTCAGAATATCAGTTATGCATCACAAAAGGTTAAATTACCATGTTTTTGTTTAAATGGAACCACGCACCCTGCCATGGGCTCTTAATATTCAAGTTGGATTACCCAGAATTTGCCTATACTCTCAATCCGCGAACCATAGAGAATGTAGTTAGAAGCTGTGTAGATGAAACTGGGAACTGGAAAAAATATTTATTTAGTTATTAAATATCTTGAGCACTGTCACTGAAAATGCAGCATTTATAATGATAATTTTACAATGATTATAGCATTATATAGCTTTATAGCAGGTCGCCTATAGTTTTGAGCTATTTTCAGCTTTTTAGTATATTTCTTAGCCACACAATTGATGCAGCTCTCTGGTTGGCAGAGTCATTTGGTTGGTCCGTCCACACCTGTGGACATAGAACTAGAATTAAATATCTTGACAAATTCTGAAATTACATTTTGTACAGACATTCATATTCCCCCAGAAGATGACTAGTAATGATTCATGATTCATAATGATTCAACCAGCAGATTAGCGTTGGTTTAACAGCTACTGGGCAGGTTGCCATGAAATTGGTTTTAGATATTCGTGTTCCCCTTAGAACGATACCTGCAAAACTGATGTTCCCACTGGCTGTTCTTTGTCTTTAGCAATAATTAGCAAACGTTAGCATGCTAATCATCAGTAAGTTAACATTTTAATCGTTAGCATGTTAACTGTAATGTAAGCATTTAGCTTTGGGGTGAGGCTGTGGAGTCATGCTGAGTCGTAACAACATGACCTAAGGACAGTAATGTTATAATTTTGGTCTCTTTGTCCGTCCAACAATGATTCAAAACAAGGTTTGAGATTTTGCACGGACATTTATATTCCACACAGGATGATTATGAATCATTTGGCAATCTTCTAATATTTCCATCAGGGCAACAATTTCCTTGACCAACACTTATTTTGTAAACTAACTGTATTTTGTAAACTAATGGCATGATTTCCAAGCAATGTAAAAAGGATATTCTTAATCCCCAGATGAATTAAATGTCTGAAAAATATACTGGTAGTCCACTGGACCTTTTCTGTAGAGGTCACTCTCTAATTAAAATTTTACATATCCATTGGGCAGATGCCAAGAGATGTTTAAAAAGACAATTGTTTCAGTATCAACCATAACTTGAGAATTTATAATAGCTGCTTGAAAAGTTTGTTTTTCCCGTTTAAAAAATAAAATTGTTGGTAAACTAAATGTGCAAATGTTCCCTAAAAAGTCAAAACCTTCTAACCAAGAGTTTCAGAATAATGACTGTTCTAGTTAAAAGTTAAAAACCCTTCTCCATGGACAATGGTGCCATGAGTACATGTCTTGCAGTGTGTACAGTATCTTATGGGTATGAACCCTGTGTATTGTTCAAATTCCCACCTTGAAAGAGGTACTCCTCTGTGTTCATGTCAGGATTGTCAGTGATGATGTCAAATGGGGACCTCCCAGCCATCATCTCGAACATCAGCACGCCCAGAGCCCACCAGTCAACACTGAAGCCTGAGAAAGCACAAGACAATAATTTATCACGATGTTCATCACAAACTAAGGCTGATTTGGTCAGTAATGAAAAAACTACAAAGCTACAGAAGCTGATGTGGGGCATGATGTCATTAAAATGTAAAGATTTATCATCAGATGCAGCCCAGTACGACTCCGTTTACTCACCGTAGTCTTCTCCTCTGAGGATCTCAGGTGCAATGTAGTTGGGTGTTCCACAGAAAGTACTGGTGGTATCGCCCGGTCTGATCCCCTCCTGAGTGGCAGAAGAAGAAATATAAAAAGAAGTGCAAAAGTAAACCCAACAGTGGTTGCACAGATAAAAGAGTCAGTGTGGAAGATATAGTGGCAGAAAAAAAACAGTGAGGCCCTGTTAGTGCCTCCAATCAATACAGATCTACTGCATTATTGATAATCCTACATCAGCTGTCCACATGGTGTACTGACAAAAAAAAATCAATGCCTCTCTTACCTTGCACATGCCATAGTCTGTGAGCTTGATGTGCCCCTCGTGGTCCAAGAGGACGTTGTCCAGCTTCAGGTCACGGTAGATGATGCCTTTTTCATGAAGGAAGTTCAGAGCGATACAGATTTCAGCAGCATAAAATCTGTGAGGGAGGAAAGAGAAATGTGTCCGACCATCAGGCCGAGGTTTTCCACCTAAAATATCCAAATCTACAGACACTGTCGACGCGATTATAATCCCTCGAATCACTGTTTTGTAAACAATACAAAGAAAATGTATAGTAGGCTGCACTTACAAACACTTACAACACAGCACAAGTTACATTGCTGGATAAGCTAATACACACAAAAATCACACATGTGAGTTGTTCATTCTGTTCAACCCTTTAAACCCAATTTTGATGATGATTTGATTTGCATCTTTGGTGAGTCAGTAGCATGTTTCCTCTCTGTGTGTAGGTAGCCTGCATTCTGTCTCTGTGAATCCAGGACTGTCAAAGTGAGAGATGTCTGACAGAGGAATCACAAATCCCACATTGCTCCCCCACGTTTTTACTGTGACAGCCTCCATTGTACGCCGTTGTTTCATAGCTGGCATGAGACTGATAGAAACTGCGTCCTATCAGCAGCACCATCCTTCGCCCACCGGCCCGCCTCCCCCACAACGCGGGGGAATGCGGCAGGGCTCTTTCTAGGAGCGCAACTCATGAATATGTACATTCATCATGAGTGATTAACATGCTGCTTTGCATATGTACAGCCACTGTCTTCAGAATGCAGATTACAGGGGCCGATAGGGGCCTTACGGTGCCTCTCTAAATCACTCAGCCTTTGATCCAGCATTTTTTTGAGCCGCAGTTGAAGTGCCCTGCAAGTAGACTGGCACAATGAATTATGGGGGGCTCATTATATCTCTCAGAGATGGAGAAGAAAGTGTTAAAGTTGGGTTCTGGAAACATTGCCACGTCCATGAAGAGCTGCTAAAGCACCCCATTAAGCATTCACTTGTAAGGAGTACTTGAAGAAAGTATGCTCTTGAGGAGCATTTCACACTGAGTGCAAATAATGCACATATAAAAGCAACTTCAAAAAAAACACACACTCATGCTGTAGTCCAACACAAAATATAAGACAAGTGATTATGAAACTGAGTTTGTCCTAAGCTAAAGACAACAACTGCAGTACATACACCGTGTACTTCATGATACCCTCACATGAAATACAAAGGATCCCGTCTGTAAAAGGCTGAACCAGTTCACTCAAAAAGAGTTTCAAATTGCAAAGATGTTTTTTCTCTGTAGCTAGACTGTGCAATGTCAACTTAACCAAAAATCCAATCAGAAATTCACCCACTGATCATGTTACTGTATTCCTGAGGGGCTTGCTGCAGTATCTCAACATGATCCTGATGTAGGTTTATTACAGAATATAGTTTGTGCATTTGAAAAAAGCCAAAGGAACAAACTCTGCACACGTAGAACCTCTGATATGAGCAAAGATCGTGACACAACGTTTTTCATGTGGAAGTAACAAACCGAAGTGCTGTATCTAAACACAAACGCTCATATTCTCAACTGAGACTTTTACCTTGCATGTTCTTCAGGGAGCTTCCTTTGCCGTTGCATATGAAACATCAAGTCCCCACCGTTCACGTACTCAATCACCAGAAATAATCTGGAAACAAGAGCATGATGGTAAAAGTGTCCCAATGGCATTGAACAAGACATGAAATACACACAGAAGAGCCATTCTAGTGCCATCAGGTGACGTATAATACAGGTACCTTTTGGTTTCATTTAGATGAAGACAGTCAGTGTTTACACTGCTTTTACTAATTTAATGAGCTGAGAGACGTAAACTATCCCTAATACGTCCACTGTGTTTTCATTATTTTTAGAGATCACAGCACTCGCTACACATCGCTAAGGTGCTAAACGGCCAAAAACATGCAACATGGTGAAAGGAAGACATTGGACACTTCCATTCAAGTCTCTAACAGGCCACAGCTTGGTCGCTAGATCTTCATGAGGGCAAATCTCAAAGCTAAAAATAAAGACACAGAATTGTACTTAAAACTAAGCGTGAGTTAAAAAATAATTATCAGAATCTGTTAGTATTATAAGTCATATAATAAGTATTATTAATTAATTAGTATTATTATAAATTAAAGTATTTTCCCTGATGGAGCTAATTAATGATAGTTTGCACAGGATATAAAGATTACACCACTACACCAACACTGCGTTTGTCAGGAGCATACGTCAATTATTATGGATTTACTGATCATTATAAAGTTATATCATCATTTAATGACAAACACACTATCATCATAAAGAAATATTCCGTACAACTGAAAAGTACTGTCAGGTACTGTGAGCTGTAACTGAAATGTGTTGGCTTCAAATTGAATATGAGCCCTCACATACTGTAGTTTGAGCCTTACCGACTTTCCGTCTGGAAACAGGAGTGGAGGCCCACTAAGAAAGGGTTGGTGGACGCCTGCTCAAACACATGCTTCTCTGTCTGCACCCAGTCGATATCCTGGAGAGGCGAAGGGAGACAGACGGAGACAGAGATGGCATCAAGAAAAGATCATGTATTAATAAATCAATTTGTCTGATCAATAGATGTTCTCAGACAGATGGATGTCCACTGTGCCACAGATAATAAATGCAGTCAGACCTGAATACAATCTTCACACCCAGGATTGGATTATTCTCAGACTGTTTTGTTCCTGTCCCAGTTGAGAGGTTAAACCTTGGACAGCGTGCCAAAAGATAACGAGTGCCAAGCCCACGTTGAAAAGCGTCCACCAGTTAGTCATTGATGCGAATTAAGGCTCAACAAAACCTTTTAAAAATGACACCAACACAGAGCTTTTCTTTACAGGACCCTATGTGGTCAAAGTGAAGCATGTAGAAGGACAAATCAATTCATATTTTTATAAAACATTAAATCAACAGGCACAAAACCTTGAGGCAAATGTCTACAGAGACTTTAAATCACTTCAATCTTCCACAAAATAAAAGTACAAATGTGTTACTTTTGTAAAAGCACATACTAGTAAATATCCTCATGAATCAAAAGCAAAAGTCATTATGATATTTAACTGTCTCCGTATGGGTTATAATGTTAGAATATATCACAGACATGACAAAGTGATTCACAGTCACAGTAACGTATAAAACAGACAGTCGATTCTGTGGACTAGACAGAGGGTTTTACTGTGGTTTTAGTTGTTCATACTTCAGTTAGAGTCCAGCCTGAGGTGAAGACGTTTTATGCTCATTTAAAGTGTCATTAAGCTGATGATAGTTAACGTTTTATGTGAGCTGCAACAGAGTGAGGCTAAATTTTGATCTCCCCATGCAGCACTCCTCATTATTACACCAGGAAGTTATAATTATGCACAATATTCCATCACAACACATGTTCTACTGGTCATTTCAGCTGCTTTAGCAGCTTGTAGCCAGTCTGTGGGAAACTCACACAAGCTTCTTTTGATGTCAGGCATCAGACGACTACGGAGATGAATTATTAAACAAATGTGCACGAACAGAGTCGTGACTAAATGACAGTTATTAAAGCAAAATCAAATTGTCGTTACGTTGAATCAAATGTGTGTGTTTTTGTTGTCACAGATAATCTGGATTGAAACACTGGATTTAAGCGTGAAGTGTTTATGTGGAAAAGAAAAAAGATTTTAAGTGGAAGAGAAAAGTGGAGACATGAAGCGTGTGAATTGTGTTGTCCCGGATTATTTGTGCAGATCCTGGATCGAGCAGCAGTTCTGGATAATGATCCTTGACTCGCTACGTGTGTTTCTGAGTTATATATTGAGCATTAGTGCCATCTAGTGGGTTGAAACACAGAAAACAGAACAGAAACACAAGAAAAGGCAAAACAGGCTAGTTTCAGCTCTGCAACAATCTCCTTCATATAACGATATATTCAGTCATTTTAAATGTATAATGTAATGTATGGTACATTGTCAATATATGAAATACAAATATATGACCTTTGCTATAAATATGACTGATACTTTAAAACCTGGACAAAGAAATCCTAAACCATCCACAAGGCTGGACATCACCAGAAATCATTAAATTCAATTGAATGTGGATGAACTGATGTTTTAATAGCCTGAATATGGACGTGTTGCTATTGTACTTTGTCTTCTACAATTCTGAATTAAATGTGTCTGCGCTCAAAGGAAATGGAAAACACCATTCTCTACCAGCTGGATTCACATTAGGAATAAATAATACATGTGTGTCTCTATTCTTCCTGCTTTAAGAGCATAATGCAGAATTTTTATTTTGAACATGTATTTCACATCATGTCCATCTGGCTATTCATCACTGCTAAAAAAAAAAATGAAAATGCATACCCACATTTCACCTTCCTCTGTGAGTCAACTGCTTATTTATTCCTGCCCCCCCCCCATTCATTAGCTTCTACTAGTCTCTGACTCAGGCTTCACTTCTTTCTTTTCATCTCTCCATACATCTTTCACTGTGCTGTCTCCACCTTCCTGTCCCAACTTCTAACCTTAACATTATCCTTTCATCCCTCCATTATTCACTGATTACTCATTCGACCTCTTACATAGTCCAGCGGTTCTCAATCCCTACCTCAAGTCAAGCCAAGAGTCAAGGTGCTTTTGTTGCGCCAGCTAATCAAGGACTGCTTCACACTTGGAATGCAAGGTCAAAGCAATCACACAGCCAGGAGTCCTGCCAAAGTCTAAGAACCTGTACTGAAAACACGGCGCAAAAGCTCTTTTAAAATTCATCTCCTCATCCATTAAAACACATCTAACCCACTGATTTTCCTTTCACCTATTCTGGACACGTGCAAAGGCCTTACAGACCAACACTTTTTGTGTCTCCTGCGAGCTCCATCCTACAGTGCAACACACATACACACACTGGTCTCATGGCAGCACAAACTGGAGGTGACGAACAGACCTCAAAAGTCGAGTCACTCTGGGAAGTGAATGTGATTAAATGGTTGCTTTTCTGGAGCAATGACGCATGTTGAAGCTGGGAAATAGGACAGTGGTATATGCAGAGATCACGTACATATATATTTACAGAAATGTCTACATCACTACGTATCCAGAACTGCCTTTTAATAATAAAAGCCAGTGTATTTTAAATTGATGGTTTAAAAAAAATTGTTGTATCTATCTATCCCATGAGGAAGGCGCTGCATAGAGAACAAAACTGTCCCGTGGCCTCCACTCTTCTAATTTTTTTTTGTTCATGATTCATGATCTCACACAGAGACCACTTGCATTAAGTGTCATTGACTGTATCAAGCTGATAATTGTCAAGATACCTTGAGCACAGAAAAAGCTCATTTCTGCACCTTCATTCACGCTATACCTTGCATTTTGCTACACACCTGTCCTTCCCGCTTTACGTTTTTGACATCTCAGGTGTACTTAGTGGCCTCACCTCATCATCGTGCACCAGTTCCTTCTTCACCACTTTCATGGCATACGCCTGCTCGTTCTTCTTTAGCCGGACCAGCAGGACCTTGGCGTAGCTTCCACGCCCGATCACTCGGATCATCTCGAAGTCACCCAGCCCGAGAGCCACGCCCTGGGACAGCTTAATGCCATCAATACCGTCCACTACTGCTTTGATATCCTTCAGAAAGTAGAGGGTAGTTTGAATGGAACAACGCTTTCCTAATATGTAATGCTTATTATATTCAAAGACACATAATTACAGGTTGTAACTGCAGTTGAAGGACAGGGCGATTAATTTACAAGTTATAAGATCACAAATATAAAAATGGAAAGTTTGATTTTAACACAATTGTCTTGTAAATGAATGACGCAAAACAGATTCTGTAGTGATTTGGAGCCCTTCTCACCTCTGTATCTGCATCTTCTGTTTTATCCACTGTACAGTTGTGTGGTAAAAATGATACTGTAAAAAAAACAAATACAACCACTGAATTATGACGTTTTAGAGACAAAATTCAACTTTTGGCCAGTAGAGGGAGGTAGAGCACACCAAATCAAAGCCTGGCTGTTCTCAGAAAATACCAAACTAGGTCAATCCGCTGGTGGTCCCATATGAGGGGGGCCTCCAGGCAGACCCCCCTCCATCAGTCCACAGTCTCCTCTTGATAGGATTTATAACTCTGTTCAATGGGATCCCATCAGAGAGCAGTAATGCGTTTAGATAACTGTTGAGGTAGGTGAAGCTACCGGAGTCTTAAGCATCACACATCAAGAGCCCCTGACGGCTCCTTGACCCCTTACTCTGGCAGCTGTGCACATGTATATAACGTACTGCGCAAACATCCTAGATAAGTTCACAGCTGTAACTTATGTTAATGTGTTTTTGATGCTTTTATTATGATACTATGATTACTATGCTTTACTCAACTGCTCATCCATCACACTGACATTTGTAGTTAACTAACTCAGAGTTGCTGTTCCCATAACATTATAGCATTTTACTCTCTTAGTACAAAAAAAGGAGACAAAGGTTTCAGTGTCTTACTCCCATCTGTTTCCCCTGTGTCATCTGGTGGAAGGTCCACCTCTTCGTCCTTGGCATCTGATGAGGGCTCCTGTGATGGCATGGCTGGATCCTGAAGAAAGAAATTCAAAAGTCCACCTAAATATCCGCCGACATATTCCTGCACATATCCATTAAAATATCTGCTCATGGTTTTGCGCTCCTGGAAGAAAGTATAGTGAAGCATATTTGGAGGTGTGCTCTCAGCTAATGCACAAAAATGTCGTTGCTCTGAGAGTCTAAAGTGACAGTGTCAGGGTCTCACTGGAAAAGACACTGAATGTTCAAGTCTCAACGTCACGTATCGGGCACTGAAGATACTGAGCTGAAGCTGGGATCAAGAGGGGGGGTTCCCACTGCGCACGGGGTAAAGTTCACCCTGTATCAAATACTCTATTGATTACATTGATTTTCTAGTCAAGACTTTGGTCCACAGGAGCTGAATTATAGATCTTCACGTTTGGTCAGACGCTTAGTTTAAATGTGGTAATACTGAGTGATTACATGGTTTGTTGTCTCTAAGCTTCGTGTCTCATTTTAACAGAATGGGAAGACAAGCTGCAGAAAGACTGAAAAAAAGAAACAGGAAGTGTTCAAAAGCTGAGACTGAACATAATGATCTCTGATCTTTGATGAATAGATCGGTGCTACTACAGCTGCATTTCTTACATATTCACTAACAGCAATGTTGCTGCCAGTGACTGTTGGAGATGTTAAACTCACATTGGAGCACAATTATAAATGATAATTTATGAAGTAAAAATTAAAAATCCAGACACACTTAAAACTATACTCATGGAGCAACTGTAGAAACTGGTTTTGTGTTGGCGTATAACTAAAGCTTCTCATGCACAGAAAGTAATTTTCATTTCCCTTCATTAAAAGTTTTTTTCTGCTGTGAGTCAGGTCTGAATTTTTAACTCTTATTCTGTTTTTTAACCATGACGAAAACCGTAACAGCCCAGAACCTGATGAAGGCTCTAACGGACTGTTGGGGAGAACTGAAGAAGCGTGTTCCACTTGTTCTACAATCACATAACACACGACGAGTGATGAGCGACTGTAATCTTCATCCTTCGTGCCGACAACGTGTACTGTAAGCTTGAGATCAGGGTTTGTGCTGGCGCTGGATGGGACACGGTGCTGTGTGCCTGCTGCTCGGGACATGATGAAATACTCACCATAAGCCTTTGGCAGGTCTGAGGGATGAGTCTGTGACAGCGCTTATGGACCAACAGTTTGCAGTTGATACACTTGTAGCCCTGCCTGCCCAGCCCCCATATCCTTTCACTACAGTGGCCACAGTAGGCTTTCTGCAAGACACACACGGGACAGGACAGAAGACACCGACACAGGTTAGTCTTTAACTCACACACTGAATGACACGATCAATACTGATTATCTTTTTATTCTGAGTGTAGCAGACACAGTGTGTGACACTTCCTATAATGAAGATACTTCTCTTATCCTCTTTCCTTCAATGTTACTTTGAGCTGGGTCTAAATCCAGGTACTGTTGTTTATTCTTGGGTCAGTTCACTGATGCACAGAGAGGATTTGATGAAGCTTCATTAGTAAGGACTTTGTTTTGCCCACTTGGGGGCAGAACACCACCAACACCTTAAAATCCCACACTTGGCCTATTATGACCTTATAAACTTGGTGAAATAAGTGTCTGCTCACACATCCACCTGTGTCACTAGCCTGAAAAATGTAAGTCCACATTCAGACTGACTTCAGGGTTGCTTAAAAAAAAAAAACACCCCAAAACAATAATATAATAATATTATAATATAATATTTTATCATATTAGAAGCCGCGGTGCCAGCCAGGGAACCAGCAGAAAATTCTTAACCAATGTGTGCCCAATGACCTTTATGGGATGGCAAGTCAAAACTGTGTCTTTTTTATCTTATAGTTTTGACTTTTCATCTTAAAATTGTGACTTAATATTATTTTTTCATCATGATAAAATGAGCTTCCATAATTATTGAATGAAATGCTACTGTAGAACTGTAAAACTGAAACACACACAAGAAAAATCTGATAGATCATTAATTTTAAGTTAAAACTGAAAATTCTGCAAATATACCAGATACAGTTTAGCTGACGTAAGTGCTGGCCGTGAGGATAGTGAGAATTTACTACTAGACTAATCTATTAGCTCACTGCTAACACATAATGGGATTCACCATTAACATGCTAACAGATATTAGCATCACAATCTGTGGGCAGCAGTCTGACCCTGGTCACTTCTTGTTATTTAGATGAATTTAGTGTTAGTTTCATAGTGCGCTGAGTCTATGTCGACTGTGTCATCAAGTCAACTATACAAGCTGCATCTGAAAAGATGTATTTTTGTCTGCATTAGTTTCCTGACTTGTTTTTGCTCGTGTACCATCTACTGTAAAGCTAATATTTACTGAAGTTACTGAAGTTCACTCTCTGTTACACAACATGCTTTAAAGTGTGTTTGTTCTTTTATCTGTCCTTTGTAGATCAGTTCTTACGTTGCTATATTAGTACCAAAGGATGTTTAGTTTGCAGCTCAGCGTCCCTGGACATCACATCCGTCACTAAAATGCTTCACTGGAGACTAAATACTTAAGATGCGGTGCGTGTACTTTGGTGTATCTACAACACTCATTCACTGGGTACGGATGCTGACAGTGAAGAACAAAGAGTCCCGGTCAGTGCTGTGTTGCCATGGTAATGCTTCAGCGAGACTTCAAAGGCTTCCTTCAGTGTTTCTAATCTAAATCCACGTAGAGGTTAAGAAGTACATTTATAAATGAATCGCACACGTTTGCCTTATTCAAAGTTCCCTTCCACGCACAGCACACACAACATGAGAATAATCAGCAATGCAGGGTCAAAAGAACTGTTGAGGAATCTTACCACTGCGTCACACCTAAGACAGGCTAGAAAAGTCTTATTAGTTATTCCTTTTATTCCTTAGTATAGAAAACATCCTGCTTCATGCTGCTTTACCCACAGTTTCAGGTTGTTGAACGCAGAAGTCCTGATAAGTGACAATATGATTCATGCAAGATTCACACTTCCCAAGATGATCAGAGATCGAATAGCATAACAGAGGCTTTGCAGAAGAAAAATGCAAAAAATAATAAGCTACAGCCATGTTAACAGCTCTGATAAACTGCACTTAAAGTAAAGTAATATACTGGTAACATGATCCTGATGCTAACACAGCAACACTTAGCAGGTATAATTTTTATGATGTTCATCATCTTAGTTTAGCATCTAAAGTCATTTGCTAATTAGCAAGAAATTAAAAGTACAGATAAGGTTGATGGAAATGTTACAAGTAAAATGACAACAAAGAAGAGATCTACTTAGTTACTTAGATAGTCAACTTAACTAAGCATATTTTCATTTATTTAACTTTTCTTTCTTTTGGCTTGTCCCATAGGAGTCGAAACAGCGGATCATGGTCCACACATTTATTTGGCAGGTTTTCTTTACACCAGATGCCCTTCTGGACACAAACCTCCCCACTTTTCACTGGACTTGGGACCAGCACCCAGAGTGCACCATTTTGCGCAACCTCAGTGGCTGTTTTTTTTTTTTTGGACATCCTGGAGGGTCAGTGTCTTGTCCAGGGACATTACGACATATGGCGAGAAGGTGTTGGGTTGTGAACCACTGACTCTAGAGCTGATGAGCAACCACTCTACTGACAGAGTCACTTTTAACTACTACTAAATATTAATCATAACTTAAATACTAGACACTGACACTGTTGTTTCTACTAGATATTATCTGTTGATTTCTTTTGGAAAGCTACATGCATCTTGCCAGACAGTCAGATTGTGCAATGTTACATCACCAAAAAGATCCTTTTGCTTTAAAGGGAAGAAAACTCCATCTCTTATTTTCCCAGCTGGAAATGCTGAGGTTTAAGATCCAGACAACTTAATCACTCACAACAGTTTTCTAGCTGTGATAAGACACAGAACCAGAAAACAGTCTTTTACTCACACAGATGTTGGTACAAGTCATCACGAGCACCTCCAAACTTAATAATCTGATCATGTGTAAAGGATTTAAGATGACAAATCTTGGCAGTTTCTGTGTTGACAATCTCTACTTCACTTTCAGTCTGTACTGTGCTTCACAACAAGGCTTCGGAAATGTGTTTGAAATGACAACGTTACACCAAAACACCCCAGAGCAACACCTCTGTACCTGAAATCACCTTCTCCGTGAATCCTAATTAGTAATTACATCAGATCATGACCATAAGATTATAACTACTGTATGTGCCATTAAGAATTGTACTATCCAAGGAACTAATGAATATTTAAACTTTACACAGGGAGAGAAATCACAGTTTACACGGAAAAGAAGGGATATATTCCCAGGAAGAACCTGAAGTCACAAGGAAATATTCAGCACTACAAGAACCATGAATAGTGGAAGTGCATTAAACTGATTCACGAGGTGGACGTGCAGAGTAGCGGAGTCTGTCAGTGATGTCCTTGACCTAACTGGACATCTCCCCTCTGCTCAGTGCTGTAAGAGATGTAAACATAATCCCAGAATCCCAGACGCTGCTTCGCTCTGGGATTTGATTAATGACGGGATTTTCACACTATATTTTTAAGGACATAACGACAAACTGAACAACCCATGGGTTGTTCAGAGTCCTGCAGCTGCCTGCAGCTTTGGAGTAAAATGATGAGAGGATAAGAAAGGCTTTTATCGACTGACAGTCCTCCCTTCAGCCGAGCAGGCAGCATTACAGATCGTGTAATGCACGTGTAGTGCCTGGAAACTGACTCACCTCTGACAAAGACATCTCATCAAAGCAAACTGACCAATGAAATCTGCAGCAATCTGTGCAGTGAAATCAGCAGCAAAGAATAACAGGACAACAACAAAACAGCCCCCTGTATCAGCCGTGTTAGCACCACCACAACCCAATGCAGCATCCATAGAATCAGAGCAGCCTGAGGGCCAAATCGGACCCCTAGAAATGCAATTTCTCCTCCCTCTGATATATCAAAACCTTTAGTTACTGCTCAGAAAGCTCTGGTACAGTAACACACATGAATACAATAAGTGTACATCTACTAAACAATACATGGAGAACATGAGGATGCTATGCCTTCTTCTACTCAGTAGCATCTCGGTCAGCTTGTACTTAATGTTCAACATGCTAATACGCTGACAATGCTGACATGCTGATGTTACACAGGCATATTTAACATCATGGTTCAACACAGGTCACCCATGTTCATATCCCAATCAAAGAATCCCAGGGTTGAGGAGGCTGCAAATGAGTTCCAGGACTTATCATATCTGAACATTTGCTACTATCCTAACTGTCTAAGAACCCCAGGGTTGGTGGTTTGCGTCCCAGTGCCAAGCCCGGATAAAGGGGGAGGGTTGTGTCAGGAAGGGCATCCGGCAAAATCAAATATGTGGAAGCAGATGATCTGCTGTGGTGACCCCGAAAGGGAGCAGCCGAAAGAAACACATAACTATTAAACAAGCAAAATATTTCACTCAAACCTAAAAATTATGAGCCTCATGTCATGATGTTAAACATTCGTACAATTTCTGGTCCATGTTTTGTACCAAACTTCATTTTAATCTAACAAAAATATTGTTAAACTGTTGGTTTAACTAGAAATAATCAGAATTTTCAAATTACAAAATTCAAAACATCACCTAAGCATGCACCTGTAACCCGTGCTGCCTTTCCAGTGAACAGTGCTGAAAAATGGCTTTTGGCCAAACGTGACAGCTTCTTTATGCAGGTAAAGCCCAGTGTTTGTAACTCCTGCTGTGACCCCCGACTGGGGATGGAAAGGTAACAGCTGCTGTTCAACACTGACAAGCAGAGAACAGCTCGTTCCCCCACTCTACTGCATCATCAGAGGGCTAGGTGAAGGTATGTCAGATAAGGACGATACCAGAAAGCACCAAAATATTATGTCTCAGCCAAGCGTGCGTAATGCACAGTAGTTTATAATGAAGGTTTCTGCTCTATTATGCTGTCTGACAAACAGAAAAAGACCAATGAGACAAAAAAACATAATATTTAAAGGAACATAGTGTCCTAAGCATCGCTGGAGATTAATGTCTGTGTGCGGCCACTCCAGCTCTCATTCAACACATCTGTAGTCAAAGGTGGAAATGAACACATTCATCTTCAGCTCTCAGCAGCCGGCCTGAACCATTGTGAATGTTTGTTTGCTGGTGTCAGTCATCTCTCTAATGGAGTGTGTGGAGGCAAACGGCCAGCAGGGGACATCTGAATTCTGCTTCATCACGTGGGAGACAGAAGCAAAAAAAGAGACCCCATTATGTCTAATGGGAGCGATCCACAAAGCAGCTTTCTCTACTACCACATCGGGGGGGAGACAGAGCGGGACGGGGCGGAGGGAGGCGAGAGATGGAGACAAATGTGTAGCGACTGAGAGGGAAGGAGTGAGAGAAGGGAGGATAAACCTGACCTACTTCTTCTTCCCTTATTTATATGCTGAGAACAACATAGTGAACCAACCACAATCCCAGGAGCTGGCATAGCAACAACAGTCAGAATAAAAAAAAAATCTGGTTTACACTGCTACACAACATCTGAGGCAACAGTGAATCCCATCCATTAATTTGTCTTTCACTGGTTTGACATAATTTAAACTACTTAAAATATGTTATTCAATAACTAGGATTTTAAGGATATTATTGTGCATTTTTTTATGTTAAGTCCCATAAAAAGAAGAAAAACATGTTGCTTTGTCTCGCAATACTTTATACTTTAACAGCAATATTTTGAGCTACATGTTCACAGTGAGAAATGGTAGCATGCTGGTGTTTAGCAGGTATAATGTTTCTTACATGGCTTATTTTCCAGTGAAGATTAGCAGAGAGGTTTGTCAGGAACGCCCTGACGATGCTCAGTTACACACAGTCACACCTGGAAGCTGCCCAGTACGACCACAGTCTGACCTGCAGCCACTGAGCAGCTCCACTGGAGCAGCTCGGGTTAAGGGCCTTGCTCAAGGGCACCACAGTGGTGCTGATGAGGGAGTGGACAAGCTCTGCTCTTTCACCCAGATTTATCCGGTGGCCCAGGGACTGAATCAGCTCCCTTCCGGTCACTTGAGTTCACTTTTCGATTTGATTGTGTTGAATCAATATAAAATCAATAATAATAATTGATGATATTTTATTAATCCCCTTGGGGAAATTCTTGTGGAAAGGCAGCTGCATTTTAGGTGCCAAGGGTTTGGGGTTCAGTGTCTGGTCCAGGGACACTTCCACACGTGGGCAGGAACCTACCAACTGAGCCACAGTTGCTGCAATATCAACAGGGAACCAATAGCTGCCAGAATATTTTACACAAAACTCTAAATGCCAACCATAGGTTAGGTCCAGTCATCCAATGGGGACCATGAATGTCCAACAGACTTTGAGCCACACTGCTAGTCAACACTAAGAGGAGTCAGATGGGATGTAGTGTTTTCAAATCTTTAAAGATTTGGTGTTTTGTAGCCTGAACATAGCAATGTGTGTCCAAATATCCACTCCACATCCTCCCTGCAACTGTGGCTGAAATCTTTTACAGTGCACCATATTTACGCTACACTCTTTATTTGAGAACCTGAATTGTGTCTGAGTGAGTAAATTCCACAGGTGAATGAAAAATAGAGTGTCTTCCAAAATATCAAGAAACAATAAATGCTGAGAGTTTGGACATCGAAGCAGCATGAAGCAAGCGAGCAGCAGTCCAATCATTATGAGGAAGGTTTTTAGACTATACTTCCCTACTTCCCGGCCATTATGATGACTGGTTTAGCTCTAAGTACTAATGTACGGCTGTATACCTACATGGCTTTTATTGAATAAGCCAGGCTCCACAGTGCTTCAATAGTAATGACCACATCAAGGAGTACATGTTGGAGCAAAGTGCTGAGTCAGCAAGATATCAGTGCTTAGCCACTCCCTGGTCCAGACATTAAGACCATAGCTCTCATTCAAATGAATCAGAAGTGTTTCATCGCCCTTCTTACATGTGTGTTGATGAACTAGACTCACAGTTACCTACTTGCTACTTAAATGCCAGAGCATTAAATAAGGGACAAAAATTAAATTAGCTTCTGGCTGAAGCTAATACGCTTCAAAAAAAGGGCAGACCACAGCACAAAGGTAAAGACCTTGTTCTAGCAGCATTATACCCTGATCTTCTTTCCTCCCCTTCAGCGAAAACACATTTGGTACGGTAAGGCCTGATAGAAGTAGTATTAATGTCTTTCTTGTTCTGCACTCTCACAGAGCGGCAATTATGCATTACAGAATAAGAACCCTTTAAATGCCGAAGTGCTGGTTCAGACAAGCAGGGTGAGCAGGTGCAGCTTTTTAACATCTTGGCAGGGAATTGATGAAAGTCCACATGTGCATTCAGTTACCTGTGTGTGTGTGTGTGTGTGTGTGTGTGTGTGCGCGCGCGCACGTGGAGACAACTGCTAAACAAGCCATAACTAGGACACTGTGAATTATACATCAGATAGCTCTGCTCGAGTCCTGACTTGATTACCTGTCATATATAATTTAACTGGAGCGTGTTTATGACAGACTGCACCGTGTCGTCCACACAGACATTATTACAGAGGGAATGTTGATATTGGACACTGTGCATCAGCACATGGCAGCTTCAGTATGGTTAATGTCAGGGAAAGATTGTGGCAGTCGCAGTAAGTGATGGTTATGGCGTGTACAAGTTTACTCAGGCACCACCTGCTGATGAAGAACATGAGATGAAGCTGTGGATTCTGCCCATATTTTATCTGATACAGTATCTGATTAGTTACTAAGTGGATCCAGTGTAATGCTCACTGATGTCATCTTCATGTGCCAGAACTAAAATCCTTTCCCAACATGAATGCATGAGGATGAGATCAGAGCAGCTGCACAGCTTGTCGTAAGTCAACTTACAGAAATAATAACACTCACATCGTCAACCGCAAAGTGATGCTACTGTAATGTCCGTCACTATGAGGCTACAAGCAGACTAATGCCTCCTTCTGGCTCTAATCATTCATAGCTCTCCTGTGTAATTCAGTGAAAGTGCACCGAACTTCACCTTGTAATGAAGCAAGGATCCAACATTTTTAAAATGTCCTTCGTCCCGTGTCACCAACTTTGTCATAATTCTAGTTATTTCCCGATGAACACATGCTCATTCAACTCAACTGACTGAAGCTCTGTTACTCCAACAGCCGGGGAGGTTGTGAAAGTGAGATGTAAAGACACTCACCCTGTTAAAGCGCTTGGCCTGGAAGAGGTGTCCGTTGACTCGGTAGAGTTTCCTCCATCTTCTGGCCCCGCGGCGGTAGATCGATTCTAGGAGAGAGAGGAAACAGTTGTAGAGCAGCAGCATGGTGAAGGACTAATTGAGGAGCGGGGTGGAGGTGTGCTACGCTAAAGGGAAGAAAGCTGGAGAGGAGGAGGAGGAGGAGAAGAGAGGAACAAAAAACAAGGAAAAGTTGCTGATGCTCGTCCTTTGTGTGAAGTCTGAGTTCAAGTGAGAGGAAGACAACCATCAGGTTTCTCTGTGATGTATACGCATGCTCGCTCACACACACACACACACACACAGATCCCTCTCCTCTCCCTCCCTCACCAGTCCACTCTCTTCTCTCACTCTCTCTCTTCATCCATCTCCCTCTTTGCCTCCTTCTTCCCTTTGTCAAGACCACTATCTCTCTTTTTCTTTCCTTCCAGGTGATGAATGGACGTATCAATGCTCTATAATTCCTTTTATTTTGAAAGCTAATAATAAACTGCAGGGGAAAAACAAGCTTGTAGCTTGTAGCAGTCCACTGAAACCAAAAAGTTATGTCCTCACCTTAAAAGAAATATTTCAAAGTATATCTTGGCCTGTGGAAACAGATCTATTAGACATATGATGCATCTTTATCAGGGATGGAACTCATTTTATTTTTATTTGGATTTAAAGAGATGACTATGAAAGACAAGATAAATAAATATTATATACAGGTTTGATTTGATGATAAAAGATAATTAGCAACTTGTGGAGTGAGTTGTTTTTAAATGCTCAGAAGAATGTGTGCAACACATCTATTTTAACATCTAAACTTTATTTTTCTATAAACTGGATTTTGTTTAATTTTGAGCAACATAGAGCAAAGGTCAACAGTATCAGTTCAAAAAAGAAACCGTCTGTCCCCTCCACAGGTTATGTCCTGTCTGGACAGGTGTGTTTTGAGCTCCACGTTACAACTGGTTCAAACCGATATGTGTGGTCACCAAGTCCTGACCTTAGGTGTCTACTCAAGACAGCCAACACATGTTTTGTAGGGTTGTCTGGATTTGCCAAAGTAAAGCTTTGCACATTCAACACACAGACAAGATTTCTCCAGGTAAGACACAAACCCTTTGCTCTCGGGTAAACACCAGTCACATAGGGGATTAGTGTGATTCTGTTTGGGGTGGCATCTTCTTTGGAGCTACAGTTGGGTTGTACCCAACGCTTGGTCGGTGTGCTAACTCCTTGATGTGCCTCTGTTCCCTGAGTTTAGCCCTGTGTTTGCCAATATTTTCTCTTCCTGATAGAGCAAAGTCTGAAACCTGAAATACAAATGGATGGTGAGAATCAGAGGAAATGGGAACTGCAGGGCACAGACTGGGAATGCCAATTTGTTGTTACGCCTCTCCTCCTTTGTGCAACTGATGTTTTCATCCTTTCAGCTGATGTGATTTGATAAGTGGCTTGTTTCTAAACCCTTCCTGTGTACTGCATGTATGATTCATGAAGAGTGAATCCATACAGAATCCGTGGTTTTGCTGCAGTCTTGTATGTTTCACTGAGATACAGGAGCCAATGTGCCACAGTTACAGTTTTACAGATGAAGCATGCCAGCCGATTGTCCGGTTCAGAAGTCAAGTTCCCAAACATGTGTCTAACAGTATAATGGACATTATTAAAAAGTGAATTATCCTCTTGCATCATGTCTGTTGTTCATGTTACTTAGTCATGGTCCAATCCTATTCCAGTGTGCCGATGAGCTCTATATTCAAAGTGACAGGGTAATAAGTGATTATGGCAAACTGTTATAGTCAACCATTATATTTCTATTAGCAGCAGGAAATTTGGATTTCACAGTGTTACATCAGATGGTGCTAAAAGCAGAAAACGATTTAATCTGGTGCACCATCACACAGCAAACAGAAGTGGACATCACCAGGAGGAGTTGAGTAACTTGCTATGATGAACAGAACTGGACAGATTAATGTTCATACGTGACCAACTGGACATCACGCGACCATTGTCCTCCACTGATAGCATGTCTATGATAAAGCATGATAAGATTTTTTATTATGTTTTGTTGTCTAATTTTCTCTGGGCTGTTTCTTATTATCAGCAAATCCAGTGAAACGAATCAAACCAGGAGTTTATGCAAACAAGTACTGTGTGTGTATCCAAAGACAGATTTACAGTTCTGTGCTAATGTTTTAGGCGTGTCACATGGTTAGACTCTTATCCATTACACAAACTAGTCCCAATTTCATTTTTGCAGCATGAAAATAATCCCAGACATACAGCCAGAGTCATAAAGAACTCTGGACCCAACAGAGCCCTGATCTCAACATCATGGTGTCCGTCTGAGATTACACAGCAACACAAGACACTGAGACAGCCGAAATCCACAGAAGAACTGCAGCAAGTCCTCCAAAATGCTGAGAACTACCCACAAAGTACCGTGAACAACTGTGTTGAGCAGTTCTGTTTTACAGGCAAAGGATAGTCACACCAGATACTGATTTCATTTAGTTTCTTTCTATTTTCTGCATTATATGAAGTTACTTGATAAATAAAACATATACCAATATTTTCAAAAGCATCAAGTGCTTTAAATCTTTACATAATGCTGCAGTTTTTTCCTTTTTTGCCAGAGCGCTTCACTGTTAAAACCACATCACTCAGCCACACTACTGCATTGGCTCGTTTCCACTTGTTTCTTCTCCTTCATTTTCAAGTCCCTCAAAATGCAAAATGTCACCCTGTATGAGTAAAAGAAAACAACTACAGTGTCCAACTGTTTGAGGACATCAGTGAAAAAATCAAAATATTTATGAACAGTTTTTCAGGAAGGATGGACTAACACACGGGTGTTTTTGTCACGGGACTTATAGCGTTATCCTTTGAGGGGGCAGTCCTGTCATTCTGTGTCACTACTTTCATGAAGTTTGGAGACTTGACAGAATCAAGTTGTGTGGTGCATAACCAGCAACACTTTTTCCAGTGCTGACTGAGAAATCTGCTGCGATGCAAATCAATAAATTATCAACCAATTCTTATGTGTTGCCACCCCAAAAAAAAATCACCACAGCATGAAGTGAACTGGTCGGCTGAACGACATCAGGCGTTGCACTCCTGACTCTCACTAATTATTCACTAGCTGCTCTCCCAGTGCCTCCCCCTGTCTGCACTGGTTTTCCAGTCTGCTTGGTTGTTCCAGTGATGGGTGCGGCTGCGATATTCTCATCCACTCACATATTTTTTGCCTCTGTTGCTATGGTAGCCACAGCCCACCATACACTAGCTATTATTAGTTGCTGTGAGGATGTCAGGGTGACATTGTCTGCAAATAAAAGTAAATCTTAACAACTATGTTGCTTCTCCTCTTCTGGAATAAAAAAAAAAAAAAGATTCTACCACTGTGCAAGAAGCCAGGTTGAACATCAGTTTTGCTTTTTATCTCCTGAGCAGTGCTCAGTCCTGAGCTGAAGAATTTTCATGCCCTGGGGTGAACTCTTGTTCCAGAAGGTTTTAACAGGGGAGCACGAATCATCTTTAATGTCTGAGCCAAGCATCTGTTGCCTCAATTTCTACAATGGGTGATGCTCAGATTATTCAGGCCTTAGTTTGGCAACCAACGCTGACAGTCTCGTTCCAGCCAAAACATAAGTTGTGTTCATCTCTGTAGAGAGCTGTAGAGAAAGAGATTTAAACACTCTACCAGACACTTGGTACATGAGGTACTGACTAACACTAAAGGGCAACACTACAGCAAAACTGCTGTCAGAATGCAACGTCTTCACATTCTCCCTTTTTCTGCAACGTGATGAATATTTTTGTGTTTCTAGGATCTGTCTGAGTCAGGGCAGAGGAGATCACAGTGAAAGGGAGCAAAGGGGAGACACAAAGAGGGCCTCCTGCACTATAGGGTCTCATCTGTGAATTCCCTCTAATCCTGTTAAGAAGGCCTCTACGGGAACGTCTATGCTGTGTTTCCATAGTTACCCAGTATTTCTTCCACCATGCCCATAATAGTGGGTGACTGACGAAATTTGGGGGGTGGAGAGACATAATGTGCCACTGTGGCTGTGTGTGTGTGTGAGGAGGGTGAACCTACACTTCACGTTAACATGAAATGCTAAATACAGGTTATATGATTAAATAATTAATTGCAACAGATGTTTTGACAAAGTGGTAAATTGCAGCTCAGTGTCTTTAATCAGGCTGTTGATGAACAGATGAGGGGTTACACACGAGAAGTTTAAATGTATGAGTAAATGTTTCCCCTTTTTAAATGCGTATTTGGCTGCCATACAGACTACAGCCTCTGGATTTAAATGCTCCATTAATACCAAAGACAGCCCAATTGCAATTAAAATAACTCTGACAGGCACATTTTTCATTGTTCAACATACAGTATCGCATCATAAACTATTCCATGGAAGCACTTTCACAGCTGAAAGCAGAGCAAACATTTGTCAACTATGGAGTCTTTACAGTGAGAATATGGCAATTAAAGACTAGAACTAGTATCAATTATTCTTCAATTGTGATTATCATACATAAACTAATTACTACATATATAAAATTGCTTTGAAAGAGTTTAATTCGATCTACGTTGAAAAAAAAAAACACGAATGGATCATTTTCATTTATCCAGTTTAAATGTATGTTTTACAGATTACAGGTAGTGACATGAACATGTTAAAACGTGCTGTGTGAGCATCACAGCTATTACTGAAAACACCAAGACCAGGCTACGTATGAAGATTCAGTGATTAAAGGAAAGCATCTCCTGGTACCTCAGCCAGGCATGTGGGCTGTGTTTGTGAGTATCACTCAATGACAACGCCAACAGGCACTTACAATAGCCACATTTATAAGGAACGACCTTCAACACAGTGGCCACAGCAGGATTTAAGGCCTTGATTAAGAAACTGAACATACAACTCATGCCCTCATGCACATCTCAGCCAGACTGCAACACTGGAGCATGTAATGAAAGTGTCATGAATAATAAAGAAGCAAAGGAACATAAAAAGAAATCACACACGAAACAGTTTTCACAATAGTGTTCTTAAAAACCACAGTTTATTTTACGCCTTACCATTAACTAACACTGAAACGAAATGTTCTTTCCAAACTTTATCTTCAATTGTTGCTTTTGTCATGAATATTTTATAAGATGGAAAAATATTTAAGAATTCAAAGCAAGTTTTCAGAAGCTTTAAACATTTATAACAACTCAGTGTTTAAAACCAATGAGTTGAGCAGAGGTCTGCACACGTCCACTTGTTCCTAGTAATGGTAAAATGTATTTAGTCTAATCAGGTAGGGCTCTGCTGCAGTGCTGAGAAAAATGTGTCGTTGATGCCAAACAGAGAGTTTGTTGCTCCGCTCTGTAACATGTGGAGCATCCTGCTGCCAGGGTTGTTGTTCTTTCTTTCTTTTCTTTGATCTGTTTTCTTGTCATCCTTGAATTTATTCAGGTCACCTCCGACTGTCTTCAGTTTCCTTGTTTTAAAAATGATTTATGCATGTTCGAGTCTGGTCTGTCTTACCTTTTCGGGACCTTGATAAACATGTTTACCTTCCTCTGGGATTATTAAAATTTGTGCGTTTAAAATGTTGTGAAATTCAGGGTTGCGATTCAAGAGGACAGCGTGAGTCCTGGTGAGTCACAGCACTAATCTGAGCAGATTAGCTGAGATTCTGACTGCCAATAAATAAATAAACGAAAGAATAACTAAAAAAAGTCAACTTTCGGTCTGATTGTTGCTTTTGTCATGAATATTTAATCTTATAGAGAAATATTTCATCTTATCTTATCTCTCATTTCACTTTATGTAGGGTCTGTGTAACAGCTGGGGTCTTCCACCAAAAGCAATGCGTTCAGAATAATTAAATATTCACACTCTGACTGATAAATACATTTCTGAACACTATTTGTGTTTTCTTTGAAGTCTGAGCTAAGGCAGACTTCATATTTATCACGAAGAACGGCAGCTTCACAGAACAAAAGCAGGTTTTAAATAACATCAACAGACTGACTTGGCTCACAGCCTAGGGTGAACGATTTTCATGACGTTGGCGTGTGTGATGTGTAAATACACTCACAAAATTAGAATCAAGGCAGGAAGGGCGTCGCTGTAGGGAAGTGGAATAAGAATATAGAGCCGAAGGCATGCAGGAGAGTGCAGGTAATGTTAGACTTCAGGCAAACAGTCAGAAGTATAGGCACTAATAAGCAAAGAGTGATCTGGTGATGACCAGTGAATCCTCTTCAGAGTCAGCCTCTGTTATAACTCATCATCATACTGTAAATAATGCCACAATATTGACTCTAAAAATGGTCAGAGTCAAGCACGGCTAAACATAAATACACCAGCGGGACTTCCCAGCCTCATCTATTCCTTCGTTCTTTACCATAGATCATCAAGGCACCCTCTTGAATCCCCTCTGGTTATAGCAGATGTTATTTACTGCATCCAATTAAAAAACAATTTCTGGGTCGTTTACATTCAAGGATCTGCTGGAATCATCTTTGCAGCCTAAAGGCAACGCAAAACCACAAACACGGCTGCTTCAGATGCGTACTTGCAACACTGCCACCTGCACTTGACTAGCAGACCTTCAAAGAGCTGACCTATTACAACATCTCCCTCTGGAGATTGATGAGTGCTGCATTGTCCCATTTTTCTGCCAAGGTGCCAGAATCAGAGGATGAAAGACATAGAGTAAAGGAAACCAGTCAAACCATTCTCAGAATATGAATACGAAGCGCAATACTACACCTCTGAATGCAAAGGCCAAGGCGCATAGTCCTGCCATGTTGTTCATGGAAGGCATAAAGAAGAGCAGACGGCCTCCTGGTGTTATACTGTAGCTTATGGCAGGAGACCAGGGTGGTGCTACCATGTCTCTCTAGGACAGGACATTTATGAGGGCTTGACTCATTTCCAGACAATGTCCCTCTCTCTCTCACAGGAAAGTAGCAGAATAAACGTTGCTACCAACAATACCCACCCCTCCCTCAAATACACTTCCAAAAAAAAAAAAGAAAAAGAAAGAAAGCACACTGCCTCAGGACTGGACTGTGGATATCCTGAACGGTATCAAAGAATAAGCAGTAATTAGCAATCAGAAGTCTGTGTGTGTTTGCCAATGAAATGCCACCTATGCTCTTATAGAAATGATCAACTTTTGCCAAAAGCCAAGTTTTCTGGACACTCTGTTCCTGCTTCACATTGTTAAGAGCTGTTATATAAAGGTTATTACCAGCCTCCAAAAGGAGCTGAGAGGGATCAATGAAACAACCCAGAGGCATTTTTAGACATAATTAGACCTCTGTGATAGGAGATGCACAATAGGGATGTGACTAACTTTGTTAGTTTGACTTTTAATTAAAGCATTTATTCAATTGTCCTTTTAGGTGTCACATTCCAGATAAAGAGGGACAGAGGACGGACACTGCACAGTGCATGAAATTACAAAAGACATCCAATTTAAAAATTTGAAATTTGATCTGGATTTAGGAGTCATGTAAAGCCTTACAAGGACCTGGGGGTTTTCTGGATCCCTCAGACTGAGAACAAGTCAGTGCCACATGCTGACGATGACGGTATCAGCTGAGGTTTGATGGGGACACAAACTGTTACTAGTCTGGTAACGCATGTGTTGAGGCCTGGTTGCTACAGAAAGTAGAGGACAAACATTCAAAGTCAAGACAGAAAATCACTGAGAGACAATAAACCACTGACATGACGTTAATAGCCTCTTTATGGGTACTGAAGTGATTAATACTTCAAAGAGACATCACTCTACTTTTTGCTTCAGCATGAGGCACATTTGCACTGATTAATGCCCCAAAATATTTCACTGATAACTAACTAACTAACTAACTAACTCCATCATGATAAAAATCGGTGATGTTGACTATGTTGGTGTCACTGTTATTAACTGCTTGTTATCACTGACTGCATCCTTTCATTATTTAAAGCTTCTCCTCCTGTGATTTCAACCTGCAGGTGTTGGAGCCACAAACAAAGACTAAAGTCAAGTAAAGTTGGCGACTACTGAAGACATTTCAGAGATGATGTCATCAACCAAACACTATAGCAATGATTTTCTGTCCTTTGTTCAGTCTTTGCTGTCTTTAAAAAGGATTTGTGTAGCAGCACAGTAGCACATGACACAGAGAAAACGAGACACAGTCAACATAAAGTCCTCCTTCATCCTGTTGTATATGCACCTTCGCTTATGTATCATAGCACACCACATGTGATACAAGTACATCTGTTCATTGTTTTAGGGTTGTGGGATGAGTGAGGAAGCGCCACTGGACTCTTTGTTTACATGAGCATAATAATGTGACTCTCACTTATTAAAGTGACATTTGCCTTAATAATCTGCCTCATATGTTTAAATCCTTCATTCACTGGCAGCAGTTGACTGGTTTGAAAACTGCAGTTCAGTAGATTAGCAGATTTGTTCTGTAAGCCTGACGCTACTAATAAACAGCTCCTTTTTATAGGTGCAGCAGGTAGTTTTATGTAGCAGACTGAGCACAATGTGACCTGATCATCAAAAATTTTGGTCCACATCCCAAAGAAAATCTAGCACACAGAGTAGCATTTGGACATTTACACTTTACTGGGAACAGTATTAACAGTTAATGGTCAAGGATTCTTGAATTCTTGATTATTTGAATACAAACTAACAAGCAGCGTGTAAATGGAAAACAGAAGTTCTGCTGAATTGTTTGGGATTTTGAGATCTTAGCATTTAGTCAGCTTTAGTCCACTTTAACACAATCTGTAGTGGTTTATGTGCACATGGCTGTCTACTTTGTATGGACCCATTTTGACTCAGTACCATTGTTGTGAGGACATTGTGGACCGCCCTCAGTGTGTGTCTGTATTGACAGTACCGTGTTAGGGTCACTCTCATTGATCGTGTCCTGAAATGCCTCGCAATTTAGTTAAACAGTCTGTTGCTGCTAGAGCTGCTGCAGCCTAAAAGCAAGCGCTTCAATTTCTGCTCATCTTCTCTAAACACACACACAAACACACACGCTAAATAAAAGCTGTGCATTGATTTGGGGAAGCTGGTGTCATCAGCGTGGTTATATGATCAGATGGAGAATCTACGCACCATCTGCAGCAGTCTATGAACCCATCCTTCCCGTGATGTACGAATGAAACATGCACACAAACTCCCACAGAAAGACACTTGAGCAGCTCAGTGTTTGCTACAAAATTTAAACTGGAAAACTTTCACGTGACTGTTCAGGTGAACACTGAACGAGATCAGAACAGTCAGCAATTTATTTTAGTTTCGAGTCGAGAAATAAAGACCAAAGAGAGCACATTAGATCCATCCAAGAAATGTGAGAAAGAGGAGACTGAACAATCATCTATTAGAGTGTATGTAGGTCTCAGGATAACTCATCCATGTCCATGACAGACAGTGAGAGGAGAAAACTGTGCAGTGACTCCTCCTGAATTACCTGGCTGAAAATGGTGATTTCATATCTGTCTTCTCCTTCACAAACTAACAGCTGGATTGGTTTAAACAGCTTCTTGTCTACTGTCATTATTACGGGTACAGATAGAGGTTTATGTCATTACTATTACATGACATTAAAAATGTGTAAATACATAAGCTTTATGTCATTTATGCACTCATGCATGTGTTTTAGTAAGGCAACTGAGAATCAGTTCTTTCAACAGTCATTCAGTCTATAAAACGTCAGAAAAAAACTAATTACAGTCAAATGTTCCAAAATCCCACAAAGACGCCTTAAAATGTTATGTTTTCCTGTGATATTCAAATTTGCGTTTACACAAAACAGAGAAAAACAAGCAAGTCTTTACACTGGAGGCTGCGGCCACCAAATGGTGATGGTTTTTTCACCATCATTCTTCACCTTAGGAAAAAATTCTACTTCTACTTGAGTAAACATGTACTCTATGTAGTAAAGGACTTTTGAGACAGTGTGTGGTAAACATTTCTACTGGATGAGAAGCCTGTGTTTGGGTTCACTGGATTCACATTTTTAAAAAAGTCAATAACAAAACAGTCCCTCTTGTTATTTAGTGTAATAATTAGCAAACTGTGAGTTTTACAGTATATTTTAGAAATATCTCTTTGGGTTTTGATTGGGCAAAACAAGAAATTTCTAGATTAATATATAAGCATTATATGTCCAGATCCTTCAGTTGTACAGTACTGTATGTGCAGCCTAAAAACAGCAGGTACTACATATCGAGTGCAGCTCGAGTATATAGTACTTCATCTAGGATTTGCTGCTGCAGGTCACTCTCTATGTCCGTTAGTGTGTTGAAATAACTTATTTTCATGATTGCAGCAATATATACTGTAGTATGTGCAGTAGAGTTACTCAAGTGTCGATTCAGACTGCTGGAAATGGTTAACCAAAGCCACACTATCTTTAAATCAACAACCAGAGACATATTTTGACTCTAACGTTGTTACAAGGAGACAGATAGACGGAGGGTTGTAAATAGGTTACATCGATCCCAATCAGTAGCTCCCGTGGTACTGAGAACAACTGAGAGGCACAAGCTGTCAGGGCTGACAGTGTGCAGATGACAAGAGGAAGAGCCTCACATGCTCCCAGCAAAGAAACAAGAAAACATATTCGACTTAGATGCAGCTGCTGATGTGAAGGTGAAACACAGTCACAGAGGGTAGCTCTGCTATCACGATGGTAAATTCAGAGAGGAGAGTTCATCCAAATACTTTTACACAACTTTCTTACATTCTGCAGTGAACCTGTATACTTGCACATAATATTCTATCCTTTATGCAGTCTATTGTCGTTTTCTTTTGTACTGCTGCACAAATAAATTGATTACTGAACTGAATTTGAATTTGAATTGAAAATCTAGTCCATGTTCTGTCTGCATTTCACCCACAGGACGCATGCAACAAGACAGCAAAGCAATTTCAGTGCATTCTGCAGGATTAGCACGAGAAAGTGGTTCATCAAAGTAGCCTGTTTCCTTCATGGACTGATAATGATGTCATCGCTAGCAAAAAAGGAAAAGCAGCTCAAGTCAACTCAGCTCCTGTGCAACCTTTTCTAGCGAGCCTGACATGGTCTCTGCCTGACGGCTTCTGCTACCTCAGATGACCTGACACCGTCCGGATCCCAGCGTCACAACTGTCCACGCTGACCCCGGAGCCCCTACCTTTGACTCGAAGGTAGAACAGCAGCGTGAGCAGCATCCCTCCCGCTGAACGTTACTTCTCTCTCGCCTTCACACCCTGGATCTCATGGTGGTCTCCTGCACCTCCTCCTCTACTCCTGTCCTCATCCTATCTTCCTCCTCCCCCTGTGCTCACGGAACAGCTCCGCTCATGTCTCTGTGTCGTTCTCTCCTCCCTCCCTTCCTTTTCGTAATTGCTTTCATTCACCTCCAGGCTGCTTCTCTTCATCGTCACTGCCAGACTTTACACACATTTCTGATACGACACATCAGAGGAGACATATGCAAAAATGTGCAAATGCTACAATAAGCTTAAAAAAATAATAAAAATGTCTTTGTGTGCTTATCAGGGATTTTAACCACATGACTGAGGCTTGATTACACACTGCATTTGCAGAATTTTGCCCACAAGATGGCAGAAGTAGCTTTGAATCCAAAAGCAGGATTCCACTGCACACTTTTTTTTAACCTAAATTTAAACCTTTTGGACTATTTTTAGTGGCTGCGCTGTGCCTATTTCCTGGATGACAGCTAGACTTTCCTAGATGCATTTATAGCACTGTTTTCATCCGGATACTGAGAGATCTGCGTGCGTCTCTGTGCATCACCTACAGACTGAGAGTCTGTGACAGTTATTGTTATGTTGTCCTACATAAGCCTGAGGTGACATAAACTGAAATAGAAGAATCTGTGGATGCAGTCATAATCCACTTTTTGGGTATCATTTCATAGTGGACAGATATAAGCACAGCCTCTAACTTTGACTGAATGTGCATGATAATAAGAAAATTACTAGATTTAAACCAAGAAAAGTCAAATAAATGTTATCAACAACCAAAAAAAGTATTATTGTATCTCTCCAATGTTATTTTTAACTGTTGCAGTAGTAGTAACTGATAAAAACATGGCCATTTAATCCTTTAAATGATGCTTTATAAATAAAATTACACTCACATTTAAACTCTAAATAAAGTCTTCACTGCGCCATCGGTGTGTGTCTTAGTGACAAGTCTTAGCTTAGGTGTTTGAATTTTTTAATGTAGCATCAAATAGTGTTTGAGTCAACTATCTAATGTGGACAAAATGACAGGAACAATCGCATATTGTACATTTGGCGCATAGTTTACTGTATGAGAACCAACATAGAGGCATTTGCTGTTCCACTAATGTTACAAGCTGTGGCCCTGACATTTTGTGCTACTGGCCTGTTTTTCTACAGCAGACTTCTATTACTGGGCACATAACTGGGATAACTGGTCTCTCCAATGCTGGATTGCGGCTTTATTTCCTCCAATATGAAGCAATTCAGCTCCTAAATTCTTAAATCAGAATCAAAATCACACTATTTGAAGAATCTGCAGTGTACACAGGAACCCATAACCTACAGTACATGAGATTATCCCTTCTTACTGTTGAAACCCAGTCATACCTATTTGCATTTATTGACTAAGCACTAAATCTTTTAAAGCATGCTAATTAGCTTCTTGCAGATATATCAGTGTGGGTGTATTTGTTAAAATAGGTGTAATTTATTCATTTAAAACCTCTTTCTCCGTTACAAAGTTCGTCCACCAGAGAGCACCGACAGATTTCATTTAGTTACCAAAGACGTATCTTGGTCACGATTCTATAAAAGCATAAATACAAGATTTTCATATCAGGATTGTTGGTTTATGTTATGTTAATGTTATGTTCGGCGATTTATCGTTATCAGATTTTTAGAGTCTCAGATATCAAGCTTAAAAAATCCTGTAAAAAGACTGTATTTTATAAAAAAGGACCAAACTGAATGTACAAGACATTCCTCAAGTTCATACTTTACAGATTAAACTCCATAAATCCCACCATAAAAACTTTGATTATTTTAGGACAGGCGCACCCAGAGCTCTCCCTCTTCAAGCCAAACACAGACTTGGACACATTTATGTCTATCCTTGCCCGCCAAAGTTGCAACACTAGGGAGGTTGTGCAAGCATTTTCTGCATTCCTCCACAGTGAGGGTGGAGGGCTATTCTCTGCACTGGACTCATTGCTTTATCAAAGCAACCTTCAAGACATTTTACTTTATCAGTACTGCCAGGAGCAGACGATGTAGTGCAGCCACTCATTCACTCTGAATCAATACTGTGGCACAGAGCAGTGTAGCACATTAAAATACACAAGCTGACTCACTTTAAAAGAGGTTCTCCTCTGAGAGTAACTGAATAATCGGAAATGAAGACAACACAGTCCCTTTGCTCTGTGTTGCTTATTGCCACTTACAGTAGTTTCAGCTTAATAAAAGTTTATTCATGTCAGCAGGGCTGTCATTTATTCCTTATTATATTTTCTACATGAGGTGTCAGGTTATCTTTTTATCCAGTGTTTGTTATATACTGTTGCTTAAGCTTCACTAAAACTCACCTTGATGCAAAAGATTTGTGCAGGTTAACTTCACCACACAAACACATTTTCAGTCAGTTGCTACATTGATTATCAGTAGTTTTCTCTCATGTCTCATCATTTTATTATTGAAGACGGCTGCTCTACCCACTGAGCTATCACGCCGCCCCAGTATGAAACATTCTTACGAACATCATCTTTTCGCTAATACTTCTTCTCCAATAAATGTCCTCTTGTTTAGGAGTCCGGGTGTATGAGTGGTACTGTTGTAGGAAGCAACAGTACCACTCAGATACCTTTGATCACTGATACCATGCACCTTTCCTGGGTATCAAAAATCAACTGTGCAGCTTGTACTGAAATGTAATCATGGTGTTGTAGCCTTCATGCTCAGCCAACGTGAGTCAGGCTGCACACACACACACACACACACACACACACACACACAATATATTAATGTTTGGCTGAATCCTAGACTTCCTGCTCATGATAAAAACCATTTCAGCTCCTCTGTCTAGAAAACCTTAAGTTGTCCATCTATCTGATGCTGTGTTATGTAAGGCTGCAGGGCTTGGTGCAAAATGCTTTGACTTCACAATATCAAAAGCAACACAGTGACCTGGTCAGGCATGTGACGCACTAAGCAGAGGAATGCAGACTACAAGACAGAAGCAAGAAAATGGCTAAATGGGCGATGAGACGAATACACAGTGTGACTGAAGAGACAGAAGGAGATTGACAGATGAGTGGGGGGGTATAATAGAAGACACAGGACAGAATCTGATAAATGGGAAAGCCAGGGGGTTTTCTGAAATGAGGCCAACAGCTCTTCCGCATACAGCTAGCAGCACTCAAACATGCTCGATATAGCAGCTTAGCATGTACCCTCACTGAGGTTGTACAGCTTGTTTGTGCCAGCTGAAGTAGCGTCCCTGTGGAAGCATTATGCAAGGGACCAGCCTTTTGTGGATTAGCCCTCTGAACAGATGTGCTCCAGGCTAATGCTATTCACTGCAGAGGTTCAATAGCAGAACATGCCAACCACTCCGAACACAGCTGCACAACAGAATAAGGTCAGCAGCCGAGGTAGAACAGAGACAAGTGGCAGCGGTGTTGTGCTGAATCCAGGAAACTAATAAACACTGAATTATTTCATGTTGCTAGTTGTGAGGATGCTTTAGTGTCAGGATGCTCATGCTTTAAATAAGTACTATGTATATCTGCAAGCAACGATAATGCCAATAATAATAATAATAATAATGATGGAAATTAATCCACAATACACAATCTTTACATTATTTATTTAGGTTATTTAAGTTCTTGTATGGCTGTCTATGTAGACTTTTTGATTTGAGAATTTGTGATTACCTGTAGGATTGTAAAACTTGGGTATCTAATCAGTTTCACACATGAATTTGTGACCAGACCAGTCCAGACCTAAACTCTACTGAGAATGTTTGAGATGTGCTGGAGAAGACTCAAAAATTAATGCAACACTGGACAGAAATAAATGTGGTGACGTTGCATGAGCTTATGGAAACAACAAGTAAAGAGTCTGCTGAGAGCAAGCCTGTTAGGCAAACAGAGTAAAACACAATTACAGGTGTGTCTGCAAGTGACATGCCATTTGACAAGTCCTCACAGAGATAAGAATTAATTACCAGCTCCATAACGGGCTGCAAGTAGACTCATGATACCAATTTTTTTTTTTTTTTTCCCCAATCGCAATTCACAATATTGTCCACAATAATCAGAATGTGACTTTTTCACCAAATCGTGCAGACCTGGAGCTGAACAACTGCTGCGATACTGCTTAGTATTGTTTCCAGTGATCACAGAAGCTCCAGTGGAAGTGTCTAAAACAGTTAACGTTTAATCAAGGAAATATATTGACTCGAGCTTTTTCATATATATAAATAGAACAATTTGCACAACTGTGCCACTGCTCTTGTCACTTGAAGATTCAAGCTGTGCGTGTATTTGTTGAGGTATCAACACTTAACAAAAGACAGCAGTTAAACTGTACTGTAGTGTAACAGCCACTGGACATTTGGCTTCTTTGTTGTGTGTCCTGTTTGGTGTTGAATTATCCAGTTCTAATGTCTTTGAAGATTAGCGCTCTGTCCCGATCGCGTCCCAGTGGTACAGAAACATGACTGTCTCCCTCACAGCCCCACAGCAAGTCAGAACTATTTTAGTAGGTGACATGTTTCCTCTCACCCTCCATCTCAGACTCACTCCCCTTGTTGTGAGGACAAAAACAACTCAACAATTCAATTTTTGCATGAACCATTCAACACACTGTAAGCTCATAAGCTCTTCCCTGAGAGATCCCAGCTGCATGGGCAACCCCTTCAGATGTGTCAGAGGGGAAAAAAAGGCTTTTGATATAAATGAATGAACTGCAATCCATAAATCCAACCACAATGAATCACTGCGACAGAGGGACTGTCTCTATATAAAATGTTCCAATTCTTATCTCTTATCATTTCCTTCCTGTAGATGTGGAAGAAAGGGATTGGCCAAAGATATGCAGGTCACAGAGAGGTTTAATCATCAGTTCTAAAGTAAAACACTAAAGGGTGATATGACCCAAATTCAAAACAGATAAGACAACTGCCGTGTTACTTAATGGTTTAGTTCCAACCCAGTTAGTAAAAATAGCGAGGAAGAAAGCACTTCTCCAAAGGACAGCTCAATTTGTTGGGCTTTTCCAGAACACAAGTCACTCTCACAAAGAAAGAATAAGAGTAGTTCAAGTCAGATTCTAATGTAATGTGAAGGCGTATCAACTGTGGGGACATAAAGATAGCTCCTGCTATCTCTCAAGCAACTTCTCACTCATTAAATACAGTTAATTTAGTGCTAAATGCAAGTCAGTACACAGTATTAGTGTTTATTGACACTACAAATATTTACTGTTTCGTAACCACGTGCCCAGTGGGAGCACACTCCATGTAAAAAGGTGCTGCCACCTCTGGTCTACATCAGTGGTTCATTTGGTTTTACGTAGCACAAACATTTGCCACCCGGGAAACTGAATACCAAATCACAAGCAAAGCAATCAAGCCTGCATGAAGAGGTGCACAATTTCTGCTGGTGTGCCAAGGGAGCACAAGTCATGAGGAGGGAGACGGCAGCATGGTGTTATAAAGACCCAGTCATGAGGCCTGCATTTGTTCTGTTAATACTCTGATAATATATTATGATCTAAAATAAATATGATTTATATGGCATCAAAACTATGAAACTATCAAAACTAACATTGAATAGTACCATATGTACTACCATAAACAGCACAGGAAGCAGCACAGGACGTTTGCATTGTGTTGTACCTTTAGAAAGCATCCACAGAATGTCTGGAAAGGCCCAGGAGTGTTATTTGTGATGGAAACTGGCATCTCTTAGTACAGCAACTGTGTAATGTTCTCACTGCCCACAGCACAAGAATGATAGAATATTTATTTGGGCTGATCGGGTTTCTAATAAATACCCATCGACCAGCAGGTGCTGATATATTCACTCTGTGGCCTGTACTCTGTACTTGACGGAAACACTCTAATGACTAGAATAAACACAATTTATTAACATGTTTGCTGGATTATTCTTCTAAACATCTACTCTGTTCTCTTTAGGAAGTCATCAAAGCCATTTAAGCAGAACAGTAAAGTCATGTCACAGTTTTAAAGCCACCGGAGAAAAATGACAGACTTTCATATCCACCAGTGGTGACATGAAAACATAGCATTATTCGAGTTATCCTGATGGGATAACACCAGGGCATTTTTCTACAAGCTACAAAACATTATCCCATGAGGATAACTTGAATAATGGTGCCTTCCATTTGAAGTGGAAACTTGGAAATTCCAACTTCCCAGTTGGGAGACGTCATTCCCAGCTCAAACTTCCAACCTCGAGGATAAATGGAACACACCATAATATTTAAGTTCTGAAGTAGAGGCCTGAAATAGACACAATCAAGCTGATTAATTGATGACTACAAAATCAGCCTTAAACTCCACTTAAACTCAGCAAATCCAGACTTACGGTATCAGTGTGAAGTGCGGTATCTTACAAATGAGCTTTCAGAGACATTTCACTAAGTAAGAGACAAAGGGCAATGTTGATGAAGACACACTGTCAGACGTTAATACTGTAGGATACAACTCAAAAGGAGAGATCAGGAGAAGTAGAATGAGACTTGATGACACAGACTAAGAGTCACGGGCCTGTCGGATGAGGGGAATCCAGCGAAGAAAAAGTTGGAGAGCTCAGAGGATGAGGTAGCACATGAGGACACACTGCAAGCTGTCACTGCGCTGCATAATGGGCAAACTGGGAGGTTTGTCTTTGATTTGGCAGCCAGCATTTGAGAACTGAGAATTCAGCCAGCCATGTGTGCTGATGATGTAATATATCAGGCATAGGTGTAGCGTTACCTAAAAATCCCAACCCTGCTGGAGGCTGAAATGTTTAATAAACTGTGCAATACAAATCCATGGGACAGAATTATATTATTATGTAGATGATTGTAGAACTTAAAGGACTAAAATAGTCAATTTCATTCAAAGGAAGTCACCAAACAGTTTTTTAAGTGTTTTTCATTTAATTAATAATCTATGTTAATCTCATATTGTACTGTCTGACACTTGTAATGATGCTGTCCCCGTCTCCAAAGAGTTGCTGTTAAATAAAAACAATAAAAGAAAGATTATCTGGAACATCCACAGAACAAAGTTCAATGGGTGACCAATATTGTTAAAAGTCCTGTTTTGGAATATGCAGACATGAATCCCATGGTAATTTGGCCAGTGACTGTTGATTTGTACTGGACTAAAGTGTTGTATGGTCAGACCAGATAACGTGATACTCTAGACCAGCTTTAAAGGAAACCATTTACAACTTTCTTTTTTACTCAGTATTTTAGAAAGTTTAATTAAAAGACCAGGCGACTCTTGGCTCTTCTGGAGCTACTGGATCATCTTTTTTGAACATGCAGGCAAATCAGCAAACACTCAGTGGTTTCAAATTTTGAGAGGGGTTTGCTGCAGTGAGTGGCCCTTATGTTGTCGCATAATCTGCCGAGCTTTGTGTTTTTCACCAGTTGACCTGTTTATGGACACACTGAAATGTCAATTTCCTCTTGCCCTTTTTACATGTCCCACAAAATGAAATCAATGTGGGCTCAGATGCCTTCCCTGGGGAGAGATTTCCTATTCCTGAAGATGATCTAACAGAAAACAGAGGTAAGTATATGAAAATGCCAAACTAAAGCGGAGTTAAAAAGCCTGTTGCTACAGGAGCCTGTCTGGCATTGAGTCGCAGGCCCACAGTACATACAGATCAGTAAAACCATGTAATGAGAAATCAATCTAGTGGTTCTTGAAGCTCACAGCTCGCAGCAATCACTCCTGGGAAATCAGGTATTGCTTTTCAGGAAGAGACATCGGATGATGTCCTGCTGCTGGGGCTTTGGTGCTGGCTTTGATGTCTATAACAAATCAATGAACAAACAGAGACACAAAATAAGAGTTGAGAGAGAAGTTGGAGCTAACAGGTCATCTGCGGCCAGTGTGTTTATCACATCGTGGTTGGGGCTACTGTCTCCATGTCAGACAACTGTGGCAGTGCAGAAACATGCTTTACATGCTTTACATCAAACATTCACACCATGATACCATAAATCAGGATCCTAATATTACTTGTTAAACTGGTTCAACAACAACATCCTGTTCTCACTGTGAGTATAAGAAATCCAAAATATCTCAGCTATGCCAATATTTGCTGAAATATTGAGGAATGCAGTGTTTACCAAAGGACATACTCCACCTAATAATTCAGATTATTCTGAGGTAGTGAGCTGTGATAAAACACACAGTAGCTCTTTTTATTTAGAGTTTCAGTTTTAGTCTTACATTAAAGTGAATCAAATATATGTGTGCTGTTAAAATCATGACAATCACCAACTCTGCACTTCTTCTCAGCTCTGAAAAGCTTTTTAGCCTCTTTAGCTCATTGTTTTACAGTCTTGCACAATACAAATCTGTTCTTTCCAGCAGCAGCAAGCAGCTGTTTTCAGTGGAAAAGCTCTGATAAACCTGCTGTACACTAACCGCTCGGCACCACACAGCAGACAGACACCGTTAGAGGCTGGCTGGTGAACACATGTTTCAGCTGAAGAGCTGTTTTACAGGAATCAATGGAGACCAAACCATCTGCTTAATAAGTTCAGTATTGTACTAGATCAGTGCATGGTGTGTGTCTGTGTATGTGTAAGTAGCATCCACAAACATACTTCATCAGCAAAATTTAAATGCCACCACTTTTCCATCATTGACCACCAGCAACTAATTACTGTATGTGACTCAATAAGATTTGGATTAATTCTCACAGAGCCTATAGGGATAGAGACTATATATACTCACTGTAGTATTTCAGCCCATAGAGCAGGTGCCAGAGCTGGAGCATCAAAATCAAAGCTAGATTACCTCACTGTGTGTTCATGCCTCATCTGCCTGCTCTCATAACAGCTCATGCTCTGCTGTGGCTTCATCTGATTTATGACCGACGCTGTTCAGCACTTTAAACATTACACTCTGCCGCTTTATTCTCCTCTCCCCGTCTGTGTCCTTCTCTCTTCCACACATGGACGCATTGTAGTCATCGAAGAATCTCATCTCATCTGCATGGCAACTGGATCATCAAAGCCATTACAGCCTGAGCGGAAAATCAATTGAGTGGTAGAGAAGTGATAAACAGTGTTTGAAAGACCTGGTGTCTGAGACCTGGAGGTAGGACACAGCTCAGTACCTGTCAATAGCTAAAGCGGTGACAACTGACATTGTGCATCGTGATTGTGACGCTAACGACTGTGAGGCCAGATGTAGAAAAATATGTAGAAGAATATTTACTGCAGAGCACCCCAACACTCCCCAAGTGACAGCCTGCAAACCCTTACGTGGGTGTTAACAGCAACAAGTCATTTCAATTCCTTACATAAGCAGACACAGGAATAAACGTACTCAACGGAAACATCACAGCTACGAAAGGTGTGACCATGTGGAACGATTTTTCATTTGGTAGCTCTCTTCAGCTCTGCTCATTAGTACTGATGCACAGGTTGATCTGCGAGTCCTAGAAGAGACTGATATATGTCTCATATATAGAAATAGTTATGAAGGCTACATTTTTAATCTTGTTATAGTCGCTGCAGTGTGTTTGACTGAGATAAAATCTATAAAACATCTTAGCAGAGGTGGTGGAAGCTTTTATTAGACACAATTTCACCGCATTTGACCCAGGGGGCTGTGTCAGTGGAATATAGACAGCTCCAGTCATTCAAGGTACTTCAGTGCTATTGTGGTTCATTCCGGCAGCGTGTGGCCAGTCCTTATCGGATTTTCCACAACAGTGAGCACCAAAAATGAAATATAGAGGTTTGTGATTGCCAGTTTTCATATGGTGGATGTTTGAGGCTGCATCCAAAACATCACAATAACCTAAAGGTCAGCACCAAAAATCAACAAAGTCCTCTTACTAACTTTTTGCGGAGCTTTCCACTGACAGGTGTAGTGTCACCTAACTTTTTGCATTGTAATTTCTGCAAAGCAAAACATTGCATTTTTTTTAGCCAAACTCAGTGTAAAGCCACAGACACAACAATGTTTATTTCTATTTTGGGATGTTATAATGCACTATATGCAGCTTTAATCTTAACGCATGATTTCGTCGGAGAACACTGACTAGCTATATTGAATCAAGGCAAGAGAAGAGGAATGGACCCCGGTGCCTTTTACAACTTCTTATAAGACATATTCTTGATTAGAAGTAGCTATAAACAGCGTGTGGTGAGTGAGAGTGATGTGAAAATACTAAGCAAATGGTGTCAAGTGCTGCTTTGTTTACAGTTTGTATATCTGCAGTCCTATGTCCTCAAAAAAACCTTTTTTCCCCTTAATGAATGAAATCATCATTAAAAAACTGCATTTTGTATTTACTCGTGTTATATTTGTGTAATATTAAAATTAGTTCAGTCATCGGGGCTGATCATGGACCAGAACAAGACATGGATGAATTCTTTTGTTTGCACTGTGACTGCTGCTCTGTGCAGCTCTTCAGATTCTCCACCGCACATTTTATTTAATGCCTCAAATTCCTGTTTCACTTAATTTTATCCATTATAGATTGTTGATATTTCTGCAATCAAAAGACGTTGTCTAGCAAATAAGAATGTTTTAATATTCAAGGTGTTTGAAATTATTTTGAGTGAAAATAAAGGATTTATATGGTTGGTAAATTTTACCCACTGGCACTTAAAGCTATAAATGCCTCTGATTTTAATCCTGATTTATCTAAAAAAAAAAAATTTTTTAAATATGGGATATTACAGAACACAGTAGTTTTGTTTTTATGGAAAAATAAAAATGTCCAATTGAAAAACAGTAACTGGTAAATTTTACCCTTTGGCGGGGTAATTCTAGTGTTAACAAGATAAGCAGTATGGGTAATGCATGGATGGATGTTTTCAGAGAGGGAAGCTCGTTTTCAGTGATAAAAATACAATATTTAATGTATAGTACACAGGACAAACAGTTCACTAAATTCAACACAGGAGGAAAATCCCAGAGAGACTGGTAAAATATTTGACTTATGTGTTTAAGGGAAATGGACCATTATAAGACAGCTTTTAGTCATACAGTCTTAAAAAAGACCCAGTCCTGTCTCAGTATAAAGTCTTCCACAATGCATCATTCTAGTCCGCATAGAAACCACAGTGTGTTAAAGGCAGAACAATGGCGCTCTGCTGTGCCACAGTCAACAGTCCACTAACAAGGCTACCATTGACCGCTTCAGAGATGTTGGCTCCGTGTTGACCCACCCAAACCTAGACGAATAATAAGAAAATAACCATTGCAGTAGAGAAAATGACATTACCGATACTGGCTATTTACAGGTGCTAACCCTGAAATGCCAAGGTTGCCATTTCTTTAGAATGTGTTATTTTGCATTCAACAACTGTTCTGAGCCTGATATAGATCGGCCCTTTTCAAAATGTGTCTACATTTTTAATGTCATATACACTACAGACATGAGTTTCACATATTGCTAATGCAGCCAATGACTGACAGCAAATTAAATCAGTTATCTGCAAATCAAATACTCTACATCCATGACAGCCAACATCTGCATTCATATCAATGCTAAAAAGCTTTGCAGCTGCACAGTTACCATCAGCAAGAAGAACATGTGGGTGTGCTGCAGTGCAGCAGGGAGGCCTGACACATTACAAAACCACTGTTGCTATTTCTGGAGCAAAAGATGCTTATAAGTCAAGAGGTGTGTTGAGAATTATGGGTGTGGAGCCTGGATGCTTGTCCTGTTGCTCTCATTAGCAGTAACCACAACTGACATCTGACATACGACGTTCTTATTCCTGCTAAATGAGCTGCTGACTCGCTAGAGGCATTTAAGCAAGGTGGGGGAAATACTTTGTGACATATCTGCTCAATACTGAAAGGTATCTTCTGCTGCCGACTCAGTCTGTCAGCATGAGCAGGACATTGACAAATGAGTCAGATGATGTTGAATTACAGGAAAACATGTCAACTCTGTGTACTGATTACACCAGTCAACAAATGTTCAAAAAACCTTTGTTACCTGAGCCTTTAGTTAAACTTTACTCGCTGAACACGATGGTGAAATCAGAATTCATTTATCACGTAAGGTTTTAGAGAGACAATAGCATTTCGTGTTATAGTATTATACCCTGCATGAGGTTGACCATGTGTCTGTCAACGTAAAAAAAACAATAGAAAGCTGGTTGATCCTTTCCTATTGTTGGAATACATTGATAGGAACCAAAACCAACCAACCTACTCTACTCTACTCTACAAGTACAGAAAACTACATAATTTTCATTAAAATGTACGTGATACAACAAAATGGATCATCTTTGTGATGAGCAGGTCGAATTCCATATGAATAACATAATTTTGCCCAGACAGCAAATATTAAGTTGACCAGTGTTATTACAGCATTCTCAGGAGACTAGTTAGGCTAAGAATGAAAGATTTAATCATAACATTATTTAGAGATACCACAGGTGGGGTAAAGTCATTATTTTGCTAATTGCAAACTTCCAGTGTAATCACAGTGATGACTGGATTTGCTCAAGTACTTCGGACCTGTTCTGTGGTGTTAGGGCCATGACACACCAAACAAACCATCGGCCATTGGGTTGTCGGACTATTTTGTGCGGTCTGTCATGCACCATTGGCACTGTTCTGACCCCCATTGGTGGCTTTCCAGCTGATCCAGTGAATGGGTGGTGGACCCATCAGTTAGGGAGACCACGCTGATTGGCTGTTCAGCTTAGCAAATCACTGCACGAGAAGAGAAACATCTGTGGTGAGCAAGAGTGGCATGAACAAAGTAAGCCAAAGCTGCCAAGTGGTTCTTAGTTTATGGGTTGTATATCTTCTCCTTTTTGAATGACAAACACAGACTACTGCCACCTGCTGGTATGGAGTTATTGCCTAGGGCAGGGATGGGCAATTCCAGTCCTCAAGGGCAACTGCCCTGCTTCTTTTCCAAGTATCCCTGCCTACCCACTGCTGATTACCTGGATCATGTGTGTTCAGTCCATCAGAAGCTGGTTAGATAGATACCATCTTAGATGATGGTGGAGTAGGGGAAGACAAAGTGAATCTGTATCTTCCAGCTTCTGATTGACTGAATCACTTCGTTGGTCCTGGTGCCACTTTTTTGCCCAGACAAAGGCAAAGTGAGGCGACACAACAGTCGGTTGTGCTTTGATATCTGCTTGTTGTGTCTCTGCCCTTATCTATTTCCTATCTGAGAAACACGTGTATGTACGGCAGACTCACTCTAGTCAAAAGGCAGAAGTTTAAATCATGATTCACTGGAGCCAAAGATTTTAAGAAGTGCAAAACGTTCTGGTTTTGTACAGTCTAAAATCAGTCCCAAGTCAGAGTCCCAAGTCAAGTACGTTGAGTGCATACCTCTGGGTGATAGTGATTTCTAGTATTAATTGCAAAAATTTGTCACTGTTTTGGTACAATGAGCGTCCATGCTTCATAGTCTTACTGCTCATATTGGAGATTTTTCTAAGTAAAACTGAAAAGTCTAATTAGCAGTGTATCTCTGCCTCGGGAGAAGAACTGGGTAAGAATGTCTACACATAATGTCACCGTTATGAAACAATTAGCCAACTAGTGATCATGGTAATGATTTAATACCTTGTGATGAAGATAATTTGCATCTCTGTTGTGAGACACTTTCATAAACACATAAAACAAACTGATGAATATAAATGTGATGTAATTTAGTCGTTAACTCGAGCCTGCTCTCTGTAGACTCACATTTGTTGTGATGATAGAAATTCCCACTGTAGTTCATTCTGAGCGATTCATCCAAAACACAATGGAGACGGAGGTAATTTCAAACCATGTGATTTGTGCTCGACATTTAGAGACACATTTTGCTTTGCAATGAAGGAAAGTTTCAAGGCAGGTGACCTGACATGATCCACCCACAGCATGCTGGGTATGTCTTACTGACGTGACACACAGAGGATACAAAAATTATTTCATGGGGAGTGAGTCATGATGAATCTAATGTGATTCTATTTCAGCTGTATGAAGTCATTTTGAAAGCCAGGTCTCAACGGCTGTACTTGAAATGAAAATTACAGTAGGCAAAGAGGCAACAGGGAAGTGTACTCACAATGTTGAGTAAACTAATGCACAAAACATGTTGTGATACTGTATTTACACCTAACCGAGAACATGCATGTGGGTCCAACATATTGCAACCAATCACAAGCCCAAATAGAGTTTTATGCTGTAAGCTAAGAACACAACTGGTCCTATATTTGTTAATCATTATTGAGTGTGGTCTGATGGGCAAAATGGAAATCTGCACTCAATAACGACAAAGTGAAAACAGCCCCCGGTGTTTCTATTATTTCTTCAGCCCCATTTATAATAAATGAGGCTAGCCTAAATAACAGACGCACCTCTCTGTATAAGGCAGCACAGCTCGACGGCAGCTCAATCCACAGCCTCCAAAATGATCACACGGCTGAGTCAGCACCTCTCTGAACCAGTCTGAAAAAAAACGGAACATAGTCACCTTCATAAAGGGAGGATTTACTGCAGGACTGCATTCGTTTTAATGAGGTGTACCTAATAAACTGACAACACATCAACAAAATACATAAAGTCTTAGACAGGTATGTGAACAATCACATACAATCATTGCAGATGCTTGTTTACATGTGTGTAATTAAAAGTCCAAGAGAGAATATTACAGAGGGTCTGACAGTGCAATACGATCCCATTAGATCTGACAAGTTTGCCACAGAAGTTAAATGGGAGAGTAAGCGTGAGTTGATGGGGAAAACCCCTCCACACTGAAAGTTCACTGTTACCCATAAGCCCAGGTTTTAACACAATACCAGCATTATTAATGAAGCACTGACCTCTGCCCCTGATCTTCACATACAGTATAAAATACACAACTATACAAAACGTGAACTAGACACCAAACATCAGTACAGCAGTTCAACACGGTTTGTAAAGTAGGTGAGACAAAGAGACACAAGTACTAGTTTCACTAAAATAAAAGCTATGTGGGTAAAATCTAGCATAGAAGGACAAATACTGGTTTGACTTAACATTCTCCCTTTGTGCCCCCCCTCACCCCTCCCTCTTTGTCATGCCCAGCGTGTCCCGGACTAAAGTAAGTCATCACTGCCACACTGGCTTCCTCACTCTGACAGTTGAGTCCTGTGATGCGTGAAGGACCTGCATGCTGACTCGTCTCTCCCTCTCTGCCTGCCCCCCCACACGCACACACACGCACACACAGTCTTTCGCTATCGCACACATACAGAACACAGACTACTTTCTTTCATTCTCCCAGCAGGGCTTAAAAGTGAGCCGTGCACTCAACAACGCCAATCCCTCCTTATATAGCAACGCAAAACACACACACACACACACACACACTGTGCAAAGATTTTGAAACTACGAGGACTAGCACACCTCAAGATGCAGTCTGTCACCAATCTGCACATGTATACAACATACAGCTCTGGAAAAAATTAAGAGACCACTGCAAAATTATCAGTTTCTCAGATTTTGCTATTTAAAGTTACATGTTTGAGTAAAATGAACATTTTTGTTTTATTCTATAAACTAATGACAACATAACTCCCAAATTCCAAATGCAAATATTGTCATTTAGAGCATTTATTTGCAGAAAATGAAGAGTTTTTCAGACCTCAAATAATGCAAAAAAAACAAAACAAAACAAGTTCATATTCATTTTTACACAACACATTACTAATGTTTTAACTTAGGAAGTGTTCAGAAATCAATATTTGGTGGAATAACCCTGATCTGCAATCACAGCTTTCATGCAGTGGTCTCTTAATTTTTTCCAGAGCTGTATATAGTGGAGAAACGAACAAGCAGCCATAGACAGACGGACGGATTTAAAAAAGCTACTTGAATATTAATTATCAGGATCAGTGGTGCCGTTTGTTTCTTTAGGATTTTTGACAGCTTGGTGCATTAATGGTGTCATTAATCAGTCAGGTTCACTCACATTCACTATTTGTGCTGCTCTTCTCTCCTTTATATGATAGTTACAGAGACACAGTGGGAATCCAACTGAAGATGTTGTAATTACATGATGTGCATCTTAGAACTGTGAAGCATTTCCACTAATTTGGGGTTTTGGACTGTTGGGTTTTCCACATTATTCTGTATATACTTATATTCTGTAAGGTCTTAAACCTTACAATGTAAAGTGCCTCGAGATGACTTTTTTTTTGATTTGGCACTATATAAGTAAAACTGAATTGAATTGAATTGGACTACACTAGTTTTGGGACCATTATAACATTTACGGGCTGTGAGATTGTAAAACAATTTGTGAAATCACATATATGCTTCTGTCACTGGTGCATTTCCACTGAACTGATGTTACACAGATGCTGCACTGAAAAACCATCCATCCCTGCAGACTAACTGTCACACAGACAAAGCTGAGTATTCGTTTTAAGACCCTCATACTTTCAGTTTGACCCCTATCAGTCATACGAGTTAAGCTCCAACAGCTGGAGTCAGACCAGGAGCTGGTGAGACGTCACACACTGACACGCTAACAGTGGCAGGAGAAACCAAACCTATGGGAACAGTACTGAGCCGAACAGCATTGGAGTAGAGGTAGAAATGGAAGATGATACGACAAATCTTGACCCAGAAAGGATGTGCCACATACAGCTATTACCAAACAGCTGTAACTCAGCGTCACACACATTCAGAAACTCTTTGAGTAGCCAGAGAACGACACTCATGCTCACCTGCTGTACAAATTTGGAAGCCTGAAGAACATTTTCACCTTAGTGAGCAACTTCCTTTGAAATGAATGAAGCATCCAGGCTGTAAACTTACTGACCAGCCTGGAAGCTTCTACTGGGTCGACTGCAAACATCAGGAATAAAGATAGAACCTTTGGCAAACTCATGGATGTTCATGGGAAACACTTGAACAGAAACAACAACCATCAAATAAACACTGTGCAATGAAATCCACGTTTCCCCTCAGAGTAAGTGTGTCATAGTGGTGAAAACGTAGCTTTAGGTTAATGCTGACACAAAGTCTCCAAAAGAGAATTCATCATTTAGATCAGTAAGTTTATTGATTCCAGGAGGTATTAATATAACTGAGCAGCAAACACAAAACAGGGACAACTTCTACTACTTCCAAAGTGCATGAAGAAGAGTGAAGATTTTAAAACTCCAGCAACATCTATGACACTAAATGACAAAGAAAAGCAGCAAATCCTTATACTTGAGAAGCTAGAACCAGTTCAGCTTCTCAAATATGTTACTTTAAAAGTAAGAGCAGTTGTTTGGATGATCAAAATGCACTTTCTTAAATGTTCCTATGACTTGTTAGAGTTTGTGTAGACCCATCTGCCCAACAAATAAATACAGAAAATGTAAATGTTTGTTCTACTTGTTTGTTTGAGGCACTGGGGTTAAGATGTCGACCATGAACCAAATCATTCACAGTCCTACTCCAGTGTCTGCTTAAGGACCTCTGTTGCATGTCATGTCCATTTCCCTCTCCCATCACTTCCTGATACAGAACTTCCATGTATCTAGTGATGGGTATCTTATGAAGGGATAGATTGCCAAAAAAAAAATACATTTACATAATTGGGTTAAGCATTACATGTGCTTGAAATGCCTAATATTGTTTGCCCAGGTAATGGTCCACAGCCCTCATAACTCCGGTCTGTCCAGCCAAATCTAATAGGTGTACTCCCAGAAATCAAAACTGTAAAACAGCGAGAGTCCTGCCAACAGTCACTCACTCTAGAGGAAAGGAAAGTAAAAGCACAACTGTTACAATTTCTATATTGACAAATGTGTAACACACATCAATAATATTCTCATTCCAAAATCAGACATGGAAAATTAAAAGTGACTTAACTCCCCTGTGCGGCACAGTGGCCACATCAGTTCAGACAACACACACAGCCCTTCTCTATTTTTCAACAGCATGACAATGAAGACTTGTCCTGAGAAGCTTTAACACAGTGATCAACACTTTAACACAAGAGAACAAGGTCAAACAACCAAACGAACGACATTTTACTTTGAACTAACATGTTCTAGCACCAGAAAAAGTGCTTTCCAGTTTGCTGCAACAATAGCACCTTAAGTAACAAACAAAGCTAACCAGTCCTGCATTGCAGTCTAGTTGTATTTTAAGTGGATTAAATATTATTTCGATGTGAATCATTGATGTATTTCACAAAGCCTGTATGCAATGCATATTCTAGTTTACTAGAGATGTGGATAATAGAAGATAAGAAAAGAAAATCAATGAGGTACATTTCTGCAGAGTATGATTAAATACATAAAACATCAAATCATTTCCAGCTACTTACCCACTGTTGGCACATCATTAAACAGAATTTAAGGGTTTGCCATGTTATGTAAACATGGTGTCTTGGCCTGGACCAGGTGAATGGGAATTCCTGCTGCTTTACTAAAGTGCTTCCACCAATCCCCAGCCTACAGTATAACCACTTCCAAGCTTGGTCAGCACGACATACACCGGATTAAAACCATTTCTCTTCCTGCCTTACTGCCTTACTGCTACCTACATGCTACACTAGCACTTCTGTGTTTAGAGGCTAAATATTTATGGCACAGGGCTCAACCTTCTGAAGGATGTTATCACAGTTTCAGATTTAGGAAAGGTGAGAAATAACACGCCTTTGTACCCAGACAGAACCAAACCTACCGCTTGATTGGTTCCCATAAGTGCAGTTTATTCTAAAAGTCATCTCAATACATTTTGTTCATATAGTCATATTTTTAATTACAACTTAATTACAACTACAATTTTTTTTAATGATTAGAAAAAATACCTCAAAATCAGAAGTGACAGACACAACAGATCATCAGATCAGAAGTACTGGAGCACTTATTGAATTTGTGAAGTACATTTCTGATATCCTTTACTTCAGTAGCCTATTTTGCAACGTTATATTTCTACTTCACTATATTTACATTGAAGTATATAACTTACTGTATTAGAAAAAAAAAAGCTACACTTCACTTTGCAGATTAATGGTTCACATAATAGATAACTGAGTTTTGGACGGTGTAGTTCATGGTACTGTTCAACTGTATAGCATTTTGATGAGACAAGGCTGAACAACAGAAATACCTCTTTGTATAATGCAGTGGAGTCCAGCAGCAGCACAAACTGCAGAATCACCTCAACAAGCTACAAAAAAAGTTAGGTTAACAGCTGCATTAGTAAAAACTGTTATATAATCTATAATATTGTACAACTAACAGGCTCCTTTCTGCACAACAAAACTAAACTGCAGCACACAGGCAAAAACAGCGATCCAATGTTATTGAATGGATTTCTCTCAGTTGCTGCAGCCGTTACTTAATGTCTAATGCTGACAGGTGTGATCGATATCGTACCATAAACAACAAATGATAGACTTTTCTTTTACTATCACAGAGGAAATTATTGGTCTCTGGCTCAGCACTGCCTGTGAAACCACACATTATACTGTAGCTGTGGCTGCTAAGTAACTTTACAGAGACAAGACTTGTTAAATGAGGAAGTTGTGTGACATTATGCCCCTGAACAAACACCTGTCCTTGCCTGGAAGCTACTACATTCTGCACTGTGTTGTTACTTGAAGCCTGTTGTGTTTTCACCCTGAGGGTTTGGCCACAGTTTCAGTGCAGCGATTAGTTCCTGCTTGTTTGTTACGTAACACTATTGTTACAGGAGAACCTGATGCATTGGTCCCTATTTATGTGCTGCAAGTGACACTAAATTAATGCTGCACTGCTGCATTAATGTAATTCAATTTGTTAGATGCTGTCTACCAGACAACTTTAACCTCATTGATTCTATTATGTTTTAGCGTCCCATTGTTTAAAGATGTTTTAGCTCCAATTATTCTGGGCAAAAAAAGACCAGAATAATATTTGAAACCAGTAACATCTGTACTTGAATTGAATATCAGAAAAATCTGCATCTGTATGTTGCGCACATAAGCATTTGGTGTGTTAAGATAGTACGACAGTTTTCTGATTCTCCAATATTTAGATTTGTTAAAAGTCACTGCTTTCTGTGAGTGTTTGCAGGATAAACGTCATGGCTCGGCAAAGGGGCGAGATTTGGACAAAACCATGATACAGTGAGGTAAGAAATGATTAATAAGGGACTGCATTGACCTGCTAATGCTAATGGAACGGAGGCTAACCCAGACATGACGTAATGACCTCAGCTCTCAATAGGTTCTTCTTTTGTTGTTTTTGCTTTTTGCTAATTGCCTAGAAGAGGAAACCTACTCCATGAGGATTAACACCAACCAGCCAGTGCTTCACAGATCGCAAGTGGGAGTTCCTGAATGTGCAGACCCTCTCTCTGGCCCCCTCTCAAGCCCTAAGACACTGTTGGCTCTTGTATCATAGATCTCATTGTGGATCTGTTTGGGTGTCACAGAACCAAGACAAGTAAAGGCAATTTCAGAATGAGCAGCCTGATTGTGCATCTGCCACCCAAGATGGCATCAAAAAGTTTCCTTGAACAGAGTGAGCGAACAAATGAGTACGGGGGCGATGAAAGGAGGCAGAAATCACTATCAGGGGAATCAGGGTTGTTTTTATGTTGTTCCTTGAAGGCTCCTCTGTGTTTACAGCTGGCAGCTCACAGAAGAAAGTTATGACCAATTGGAAACTTGACTAAACCTGCAGAAATAACATCAAACATTTCCCTTTACTGTTACCTCTAACATTTCCAGTTCTAGTCATTTAGAAATGTGAGAGTCAGACAGAAGATGAGGGATCAATTCCAAAAAAGCAAAAGATCAGTCAGATTATACATAATGTCATTAAAAATCAGACCATGTTGTTTCTAATGAACCAATACTTATTTACTTACTTATATATTTTACATTACCATTTAAACAATGTTTAAATCGATGATATCTCTACATATTAGTGAAACCAGTTTCAGAAAACAGTTCCCCAACGTTTGATATTTGTATGTGACAAACCTTACCTTTACATGTACACTATGAGTATTAGATTAAAATTCCCATATCACTTTGTACTGATGGCTGTAGGTAACAGGGACCAGGACTATTTTAACACTGATTTCAGTGCCCGTTTTATTTTGCGGTGTTGTGGAGGTAAATGAATTCACAACTGACACAAGCAATCCGATTAGATCTCTGAGTTGAGGCATCCCAGAGGATTACATCAGTGGCTACAATTTAAAGCAAGAAATTACTATGGTGAAATTGGATTTTGGAAATAGCTTCCCCATCTTTGGTTCCGAGCCAAGTGCCAGCCTGATGAGCTTGCGTAATCCCAGTTTGCCAGCATAGAGCGGACCGAGTGCAAATGATGCATCGTGGCAATGAATCATGACAACAACCAAAAGTCTTGCTTTAACCGGACTGAGTTGCAGCAACAATCATTTGACAGCATTTTTGTACCTTGGCTCCCAATAAATAATAATAATAATAATAGATACTTTATTAATCCCCTTGGGGAAATTGTGGTTGGACAGCTGCCAGACAGTACATATTGGCGCTAGTACGGGTTTCGGTGTCTTGTCGAAGTACACCTCGACATGTAGCCTGCCGGGACTGAGAAACAAACCACTCGGGTTTGAAGACGACTGCTCTACCCACTGAGCTATCATGACGCCCAACAGTACAGACTGTTCCTACAAATTCACACTCTAATCAATTTATGGCTCATAGAAGCACTAAAACAATCACTTTCAACACTAATTGCAAATGCAATCTGTTTCAGCTTTAAGTCTAATACCCAGACCCTGGAATTGTTGTGTCCAAAAGCCCATTTATAATTGTGATCGTTTTCTAATGTGATTGGTGATTCTAGGTTGGGAAACATTCTCTCTAGCTTGTCTGCAGTGTCGGTGAGAACGCTTCGTCTTCCAGCAATGAAGGCCATTCTAAACAACTCCCTGCACCATGGTTATGTATTAGGTAACAAAACCAGACTGTGACAAATTCAGAGCCTTTAGTTTATGACCTGTGCTGTTAGACACTCGTTTTTGGAAAGGTGTGCGTGTGCACGGTGTTATGACGGTAGATGATGGGTTAGGTGTGTACCCGGCAGGTACATGGTATGTAGTAGTATGAGGAAAACAGATACAGCTCCTTCAAAATAGAAGACTAGTGACTCAAGCTGGTAAATGCATCATGAGATGTTTCTTATACAACAGTCAGTCAGTCACTGAAGAAAGCAGTCCATTGAATTTGGTGGTCTCCATTTAACCAGTTTAACCACTTAAAGAACCTGATAATGCAGTCCCAGTGGGCCTGCAATCCCGTGCAGCAGAGAACCAGAGAGAGCTGCAGTTGCTGATATACACTGATACACTGTCACATTAACTAACAAGAGGAAATGGGAATTGGAAAATGATGCATCATTATGTTGCATTACATATCAGTGGCTGCATTGCAGAATGAATTCTTCAACTGAACATTATCCATATAATTATAGCTATTAATAGGCCAGAGTCCAGTCAGCAAAACTGACACAGAGGAAAGTAACTTCCAACCAGACACACACACACACACACACACACACACATGCTGCCACAGTCCTACACAAGCTCGTAAATAGTTGGAAACAGCATAGTGATCAATACACAGGATGACTCAGATTGCACAGAGGAGAGCCACTACAGCTCAAAACAGCCCTAAATGCCCCCAAACCACATATAGCCTCTGAGGTGTAATAATACTCCAGCCCTGTACTCACCTCCCAGTGCTGCAGAGAGCAAGGCAAGGACAGAGAGACTGAATCCTACTGTGCACTGTCACTTCACGTAGATAAGGAAATATTCAGATTACAATGGGCTGAGCCTTTGCCACCAGCCCAGCATCAGAGGGACTCGGTGTAGAAATGAACACATGGTGTTAACGGACAATGAATCACAGGAGGGCGAAAGAAGGATGAGCACTCATCCTGGTGCTGGAGAGAAAAAATGAACTGCTTTCCAGATGAACATTGGCCTTCTTTCCTCAAACAAGTAAAGATGAATTACTTAATGAATTCCCACAAACTTGCCCTAATATCCCACAATAAAGAATAATAACCATACATAATGTGAGGTGAGAGGCAACAGAGGTATTTTTGGCCACTCTCAATTCCCATTTTAATCATGTCTTCTCAATAGAGATGTGTTAATTCAGCAACTGTCGTTTTTATTTATGTTAGCGTTGTGTCTGGGAATCACAAATTATTTAAACCTTACATTTGTACATAAAGTCAAATAGTGACACACAAATGGCCACAAAGATGCTCACATGCACAGCTAATTGAGTTTTTGTAAGTGGACTTAGGGAAATATGTGTTAAATTGCTGCTGCTGCAGTTTATGTGTCAACCACAAATGTCTGATCTGCCTTTTGCTACTGATTATGGAAAACTCAGCTAACATGAGCACAATGCATATGATAGGTGCTCATGTTAGCATGAGCTTAGTGACATGTTCAAACTTTATGCACACAATAAAGTAAATATGTGCTGTCTCCAAGCCAAAGCTGAGGTAACTCTGATGACATCACCACAGTTATTTTTTCAGATTTGATAAAGGCCGAGTAGAAGTAACCATAAAAAAAAAAAACACTAATCCTGGTGTGTAAAATTTCTCCCTTGAGGCTTTCATAAAAAAGAACGGTGCTGGACTCCTATTTTTTGTTTTTTTAATACTCTTTGTTCTTTGAGCCTTTCCTCTGTAGCGGTGAGCACAGCTACCAGGTAAGCAATCCCCTGGAACACCTCCACACACAGGTACATATGCAAATATATTTCCTAACTGACAGAGACGATGATACGATATGGTTTGTCTGACGTTTAGGTTGCATTAGTAGATTTTTGAAGGTCAATCTTTCATGCTAATGTTTGGATTAAAGCTGCCATCACTGCTATTTTGTCACAATATTCAATCTTCATGAGACTAAAAGTAAAACGGAAATAAATTCTTGTCAGGATGGATTAGCCTCTAAAACAGCATTTAGACCATCAGTCAATTTAGGTTACAGCTTCCAATACTACCTGTATTCTAGTGTTCTACTTGCATTATATCCATTATATTATGGGTGGACGCCACTCACTACAACACATCTGAATACATCAGTACTGGCCTGATATAATGGCTAAATCATACACCGCCATAACAATGCAACCACCACACATTCACACACAGACACACAAGCACCATGTCGCACCCGCTGGCAGGTGCAGCCTCCGAGTGGACCGCCAAACAGACCGCCTGCCTTCCAGGGCTACAACACAGTGAAGGAAGCAGGAACATGCACCAGCCATGCTAGCACAGCTAGCAGGTTGCATGCACACAAGCCCTGCCTGCAATGCATGACATGACGAGCGATTAAGGCATGAATCAATCACACATGCTAATCGTGGAGACAGACACATAGATCTTTAACACACACACACACACGTCCACACACACACGCAAGAATCCAGACAAGGACACACCCGTCCTAATCCTTTGTCTCAGGTTGATGAAAAGATGGATGGATAGTAGGATGCAGAGATAGACAGCTCACCGGTTTGCCTTCTTCCTTTCTCTCCACCTCTTTCAGCACATTATCCAGGGTAAGTGTGCGTGTTTGTGTGTGTACATGTGTGTGTGTATGTGTATGTGTGTATGTGTGATGGGCTGGCGAAGATACACACTGCTACATCCCCTCCTCTCCCTCTTTCTGACGATGCCTCCCTCTTTCTCTCTCCTCCCTAGGATTATTTAATTATTTCCTCCCTGCCTCCCTCCCTCCCTCGCCCTTTCTTGCTCTCCCTCTCCTCACAGCTGACAGAGTCGCCTCGCTTTGCTCAGGGCTGTTTAATTCTCTCTCTCTCTGTCTGTTTCTCCCTTCTGCTTCTAGAACTTGTTATCCTTGATGAAGTCGTAGCTCCCCGATTTTGCTGCGGCAGCCAGAGCCAAAAATACAAGAATAAAAGAATAAAAAATAAAAAAACGCCTTGTACATTAAGACCTGATATCTGCACGGTATCTCTCTCTCCCCCTGTTTTTCACTTCCACACTGTGTCCCTCGCCCGCCTCTGTGTCTTGTGCGATGCAGCAGTGTTGCAGGCTCCTCCCTGGAGAGACAGCGGTGCCACACAGCTGAGAGAAAGAGAGAAAGAGAGGGGGATGCTGGGTGGAAAAAAAACTGTGGCAGTGGTAGGGGAGGGGAGGAGGGAGGAAGCTGTAAGGGATTGGTGGGGGCTTGGTCGTGGAGGTGGTAGGGTGGGGATTCTGCTGGAGAATCCGGTGCAAGGCAGGGTAGCCTCCGTCCACTGAGCACATCATCCAGGATTTTTAACACTGCCACTGCCTCCCATCCTCCATCATTCTCTCCACACAGAGGGGGGTCTGTTCACTAAACACACACACACACACACACACACACACACAATCATACTTTAAGCCTGGAGAAAAAGCCAGAAGCAAGCTTTCAAAGGGATCCTTTGTTGTCAGCTCTACCTTTGATAAGGACTTCAGTCAGTTTATCATAAATCTTTCCAATAAAACATCTCTTGACTTATTTTGGAAACATAAACATAAGAGCAGAAACATAAGAGAGGAGATTTGTCCTTCATGGTTCATGTGGGTGTGTTATAATGGCAGGAGGTAGAGGAAGTGTCAAGCTGATGGAAAAATCACTGCCAATTTGTCTTTTAGTGGGGGCACGGTTGGTCAACACTGATACATCTTGACAAATATTGGCTGGTTCAAAAAAGAAATGTGGTAGATGATGGATCCAGATGATGAATCTTCATCAGTTAATAATTCCCGTCATTTTTATTTATCCAATACTTCAGTTTATGAGCAAATACCTGCAAAGCTAATCACATTCCCATCAGTCTCAGCTGTACTTCTATTTAGTGTTAATTAAGAGATGTAATCATGTTAACATGCTTGACCAAGATGGCGAACATGCTCTGACAGTTAACATTATTACTGTGGGCATGTGCTCTTTACAGCATGTGCAGCTTCACAGTAATTCCTATATCCTGCATACTAATCTTCTTTAGCTTTTGCTATTGTTACACATACGACACAGATGTGAGGATTTCAAATGAAAAATAAAATGACCTCTTATGATGGACACTACACTCTTCTCGACAGCATCCTTCCCAAAACACTGTGGGAAAAATACACTTTACTATTGTCAGTTATCAAAGCTCGGTTAAATGTACCAAAAACTGGCTGAGAAATCAGGTGGGATCTCAGTACTCACGTTCAATTATGTTTTGACCCATCTTTCACCCCCACACACAGCGGTTTCCAGCTGTGCTGTCATTAATCTGCTGCGTCTCATGATAGGTGACAGCATTCTCCAGCTGGAAGCTACCTGACGTGTTAAGCTGCTTTCTATCCTCACACAAGCAAAGAGTAAATACTCGGCGGCTCGAGTCTCATATCTACATTGTGCTTAGGTTCAGCTACTGTGGTTGGTCCCACTGGCTTCAGCTGAATGCCACGGCCTGTCTAGTCTGACTACTACTTACTCAAAGAGAATTACCGCTCTTTGCCTTACTCTAGCTTTCCTTTTCCTACCTTGAAACCTACCTTCAGCCAAGCAAAGAAAATATTGTTGATGGCTGGTATGCCCCAGCCTAGTATCTGCATTAATGGCCCCTGTGGGAGAGCCAGGTCCACTGAGCTGTCCAACCATCATCACTGTCCCACTCATCTAAGCAGTAGCCACCACAAACAATAGCAACCCCTCTGAATAAAACACCAGTCTCACCAATAACACATCTTCAGGGTCGCCTATATAACTGATATTTCACTGAGTGAACTAAAACACCAAGAAGCTGCTTGGGAACCTCTGACCTGTAATTCTACTAAGTTTTTATACAGGTAGTGTTCAACTCCATTGCAAACACGTTTTAATAATTGTCAATGTATAATGAGGAAAAAAAAAAAATATTTTTTTTTACAAAATCCACCTGACAAGGCGACATAGGTTTTTGTTTTAGTGATTTCGGTTAACTGACCCTTTAGTGTTTCAATATCTTCCATAGAACATAGATAAAACATATTCTATCAGTACAGAGCCTGGAAAACACAAACACATTAAAAAAGCCTCCGTCCTCCTCCACTTATTCTCCTTCTTTCCTCCTCCTCCTCTCTGAAAAGAACAACTCTATCCTTCTCTCCTCTTTCCACTCATGTACATCTACACCGGGAGAGTGACGTCTCTGAGGAAACACAGCACAAACCTACATTTATTATTGTTACGTGCACACGATTATGCATCATCCATGGGGAGGAAAGCTTCACACAACACACACTAAGTTGGTGTGCATGTCAGGCTGTGTGTGTGTGTGTGTGTGTGTGTGTGTGTATCCTTCATTACCTACCTACAGAACGACAGCCACACTCTGCTCTTCACACAGTAAACCAGTGGTCTGCTTCAGGTTACAAGCACACATCTCCCCTCCCATCAAACACACACACACACACACACACACACACACACACACACACAGGAGTGCAGTCCACAATCTGCTGACACATGCTGTCACAGCAAATAGACAGCGAGGGAGAGCAGCAAACAACATGAGAGAGAGAGAGCAGCAGAAACTATAGTGACTCGTCATCTTTACACAATAATAATCTTGTTTAAATAGCGCACACCGTGTGTAAATGACACAAACATACAGATTTATTACTGTTTATTTAAATCATTTTTTAACACACAATGTCCTAGATTTTTTTTTTTTTTAAAGTCACTATCATGCCTCACATGTGTGGGTTATGCATGAGATGTCTGTCAGTCTGTTCAACAGGTTCACATCACATAGGTTGACCATCACAGGCCAAACTAGCGTGACATCTGCAGCAGGTAATAATGGTTCAAAGATTCCTAAAGCTGCACAGACACCGTGAGACTTTCATCAATCGTGTATCATGTGCTACAACAACATAATGATAGTATTAACATGGAGCTGCAGATATCAGAGCACTCTCTAGAAACCAGCTTTAGCCATAACATGTCAAATACACTTTACCAATAATAGTAAAAGTCTTTATAACACATTTGACAGCAGCCATGCAGGAGACTGGACCGTGGAGGTGCTAACACTGCAAGACAGCAGATCAACATCAGGTCAATCGGGCCAAATTTCATCCCAATTCTAAAATCATTCAGGCTCAAAAGAATCAGGACTAAACTCTGACTGAATCCATAGTGTCTGCCCCGGTTAAAACTGACCTCTAATCTAGACCAAGCATCTAATACAAGAAGCACTCATGCATGATTCCGTCTGACCATTACATTTGAATATTCCAACATATTTAGTGACCAAACTCATGCTCTCCAGAGGATTCTGTTACTTTCTTCACTCAAATCTCTGCACAATAAGGCTAGTGGTCAGGTGATAGGTCCACTTGGGACAAGGAGAGCTTTGCTGGGGTCACGGAGCTATAGTTGATGTGCAGGCGACTCTTTTTTATCACTAATTTGACCCTCTGCTGTCTCAGAGGTCAATACTGTCAAGATTGTTTACAATTGGTCAGCAGTTTGAATTCACAAGTTCACCAAAGCCTCCACGAGTGAATCCACTTATTGCAGCGGTTCCTTTGTCGGTGTTACCGGGTCCTTGGTACAAACTTTCCAATTTGCACACAAGATATCTTCTACTCTAATAAGAGAGCTGCCATGAAATTGGCTGAGCACAGTCATGCTCCCAAGAGCACAAACCCTGTAATTTTAATGACCATACGTCCTGAACCTCCACTAAGCCATTTCAACGAGCAGTGTAAAAGTAGTAACTCTCAGTATTATTATTTTAATAAATACAGAAAGGATATGTCAATGTTGATGTTGCCAACATAACTTTGCTATTACAGCAGTAACCAGTGCTTCAGTGCCATGTGACTGAAGCTGTACATGCTGTGAGTAGCCGTTGTGATGCACATGTTTCGTTGCTTCAGACTAAGTCCTTGTTAATCAGGATTCCACCTTTCCTGGCACCAGGAAGGAGTAAAACGTAGACTGTGTTTCCCTCAGGCCAAAGTGTAAGGAAGGGGTTCCTGGAAAAGTTCTTGGGGCATATATGCAGTATGAAAGCATTAGTTCTGTCATGGACTGGTGGGTTATACACGATGTAGAAAGCTTCTTGTCCAGTGTGCTACGACGAAAGTATTAACGGTTTTACAAGTAAAACCATGACCTGTAATGTCCTTGGTTCGAGGCTGACTGAGAACCTTTGTTGCATCTTATTCTCCCCTGTTTCCTTTCAGCTTTCTATTAGTCTAGCAAAATCAAAGCAATAAAAAAGCACAATATGCTTCCAAAACAATGAAATACCCATTCGTAATGCAAATAACAAAAGGTCCAAAGCTGTCACCAACAATGTGAGTTTACAGTACTTGAAGCCTGAAGCTCACACCATCAGAACATTTTGATCCGATAACAAAGTAAAGAAGCTACAGAGATGTTAGCGGTGCCAAACTTTCATTAAATGCCAGAAAACAGATTTCAAACACAGATGCAATTCAAAATAATAGGCCGCAAATTATGTAATCATTTGAAATACATGTGCACGGCACATGCAGTATAAAGACAGACACAATGGCTCTTATTTTTAAAGGGAAATTAATCGAATCCATAACCTTCAGGTGTACACTGTTCTTCCAACCTGTCCTAATGTGGTTCGGATTGACTGATTTCCATTACAAGTTCATTGATGGAAAAACTACTAAGCAACTATCTAGCGCACACATCTTAGAGCACACAGGAACAAATTCATGAGCTAAAGCACATTTAAAGACATTTTATACCTGTAGTCAGTGTTCTGAGGTCAAAAGACAAACTGTGTGTACAGAGTTGGACAAGCACAAGTGTTTCCTTTGTTTGTCTTCAAAAATTGATTCCACTTGGGAAGTTAGGAATCTAGTTTTTCCCACCTGGAATACACATCAAAATTGCCTGTGTAATTCAGTGTAGTGTGAGTCCTGAATCATCAGTAGCTGAGGGTTGGTACTGAGCACTGTCTTCTACCCAACATCCATCAGATTAAGAAGAAATTAAGAGAGGTCACGCCCACCTCCACTTTGTCCTTCTACAGCAGATGCTTAACGTTGTCTAACAGTGCTAGTCCCACTGCATTGGATCCTGTGTGCTTCTCACTATCATGTTATTAGGAGACTTAAAGGGGGACAGAGAATGAAAGCAGAGTGGATCGACTCACTGTCCTCTCCGGGGCAGGGCATGCCAGGCTGCTCCGGGACACTGGGGAACACTGGAAAACACAGAAAAATAAAATGAAACCTTATTTGTGCTGTTTCCCATCACCAAGCAGATGTGGACAGGTCATGACAAAGAAAACCCCAAAGGCCTCATAAAAAGCTGTGTCCTGAGGAACAACATTGATTGAGCAGCAGAAACATCAGTGCACAGCAGTGACACTAATGACAAGTGTGCAGCTCAAAAAGTCTGAATCACTTCACTCCTGATGAATTTGTCTCTTCTGACCCCACAATATGTGGCCTGTATCTAGATATGCAATCCAGACACTAAACAATCTTGGATTTACATGAATTTAAAGTAACAAACTCTTTATATATTATTGTCCTTCACCATAAAATCAATTCAATTCGATACACAAAGAAAAACAAGGAAAGCACTGATTCTTAAATGTAAAGGTGCTTGCTAAGGTAGTGGGAGTGACCAGGATGGACAGAATTAGAAATGAGTACATCACAGGGACAATTCATGTTGAGCAGTTTGGAGACAAAGTTAGAGAGACAAGGTTGAGATGGTTTGGACATGTGCAGAGGAGGGATAGTGAATATATTGGACAAAGGATGTTGAGTATGGAGCTGCCAGGCAGGAGGAAAAGAGGAAGAGCTCAGAGGAGGTTCATGGATGTAGTGAAGGAGGACATCCAGACGGTTGGTGTGACAGAGCAGGATGCTAGGGATAGGGTGAGATGGAGGCAGATGATCCGCTGTGGCAACCTCTAAAGGGAGCAGCCGGAAGAAGAAGAAGAAGAGAAAGGGGAGGAAAAGCAACAATCAGCTGCATTCTTCTCCTCACGTCTGTGATTTGTCCATTATATAAGAAAACAGTGATAAAACTGATGTATAAAACCACAAAGGAATCTCATGTGCCTGGTAAAATTTTCAAAAAGATTCTAGACAAGAGACTGGTGTCTTATGCAGAGGGAAATCATATATTTTATGAGGAACAAGCAGGTAATAAGATCATTTTTGCACTTAGTTGTACAGACACTCACCACACAGAGAAAATGCAGGATGTATTGTATATTCATTGATTTCTCCACAGCACCGGGTTGAATCTCTGTTGCTCTGAAATCTGTGTATTCTAAACTTAAATCATGTGTGAGAAGATGGTTTAATAGGCTGTATACAACGATTCCACTGTTGTTTAACCTCTTTTAACCTCCTCAATGTGTAGCTGATACAAAGAGGTTCAAATCTGTTCTAAGATGTTTAGATCTACAGTAGATCTATAATCAATCTGTGATAATGACAGTGCTTGTAAATAGGCTGGATATACTGTATGTATACATGTTCAAATGGGGAAAAAAAAGGTTTTCACTTTTGGGTATCTGACTGTACAGAGATGTGGAACTATGGGCTGAATGTCCAGAACGTCCTGAATAAATTTGTGATGTTTAATTTTTATTGCTTATTATACTAATATTATATTAAAGGGTTAAAGTAAATTAACTTTTGTCATTTGTAATTTCCTTTTTTTGTGTAAATTGGTCATGAAATTTGATCTGATCTTCACACAAAGTCACAAATATCAACAATATTTCTAAGCAGATAAAAACAGCCGCGTGTGCAGTCGTATATTTTAAAATGAAAATGAACTCACCATGTAGCAACAGTCCCGATCTCTTGGTTCGACTGTGAATACGAAACGCCTCATCCAGCTCCATCTGAGACGAGATGGTACAAGGGTCCCCTACACACACACAAACATTATTAAGACTTTTTATTTAAAATAAGATTAAGATGAGATAAAAAGTTTAATTATACAAAAAAAAACTTCATCTACTACAAAGATGTCTCTATCTAGGCTATTATTTTTACAATCCACCCTTAAACGCATATAAAACTATTGAACATTTGTCTTGGGCACAATGTGTCACATCTTCAGTTAAAACCTTTGGACCATCTGTCCAGGATTCGAATCTAAGAGGGAAACGTGAAAACATGTTAAGTTAAACCGGTGGCTCCCAACATTTTGTTTCTGTGACCACTTCTTTCCGTCGCTTGTTGAAACACACACACACACACAGCGAGGTGCAGAACCACACGAGTCTCAAAGTGCTTCTATAGAGGCCTGGAGAAAGTACATTTCCTCACATTTGATTCACATGATCACAGTGATTGTGTACTGGATTCTGAGCAGATGACTCGACACTGTGCCTCAGTGCATCCTGTGTGTACACAGACAGCAGCACGAAGCTCCCTCTGTGACTGATGGTATTCACACTGCAGCAGACGTTGTTGGTCTTGGAGGAAAATTTGTACGGTGTGGGCATCTGGATATGAACACAAAACAGTCCAGTGTGCGCTGTGATGTGGCAGTGATGACTTTTCAACTGGCCAGAAGCCCAGGAAACACACATTCTGGGCACCATTCTGCATTTGTGGGTCGGAGTTTAGCAGCTGCACACAAGGGCACAGCGGACGCCTTCGGGATGACACAGAGCACACACAGACTAACGTACAGTACTAGACTGTGAGGCACACCCACCTTCATCATCGATCCACTTGAGCGTGATGGGCTGCTGCCTGGTGACGCTGCACATAATTCTCACCTCCTCGCACAGCTCCACAAAGGTTACTGTGGCAGCCAAGTCTGCGATCAACATGTCCCTGAATACACACACAGAAAATGTCAAGATTGAGTCACTTCATCCAAGGACTCAACATGGCAGAGGAATTAGAAAACTTGCGGTCAAGGTGCAGCATGTTAAGACAACAGGTTCAAGACAGTGAAGGATAATAACAAATAGATAATATTTAATCCACTGATTTTGGACCTGGTTTCTAGTCGTAAGATGTACAGTATTTATTCAGGCTGTGAAAGCAGATTTATAATAAGCGTGAAAGTTTATTTTTGACCTTGGAAATACTTTGCAAAAAAAACAAATCTTAACACAGACGTTGTTCTCACCATCCCACGATGAAGACACAGTGGACAGTGCTCAAAAATCATTGCAGATTATAATCATTTGTAATATATCTTCTGGGGGGTTTTTTGGAAACTATTTTTCCAGGTCTCATTATTGGAAGCATTTTGGGAAGTGAAGGAGTTTTTGGTGAGCACCTCTCAGCCCCTGCAGTAGCTTCACACTGCAAAGTATCTTGAAGACAATGCACAGCTGAGCCAACAGTTTATAGGAGTGATAATGAGAGTTTTAGTGACATGTCGGAGTCCTCACACACTAATTTAATGATCTGAAGCCTCTAATCACCTCCTCTACTTTCTGCTTTTTTGTTAATATGTATGAAATCATTAAATGATGGAAAGTACCATTAATATGAACCAGTACAACTAATAATAATCTGTTGAAATTTCTGTTCACCTCCCAGAATTAGAGCAAGAACATATGTTATTTCTGGACATCACCTAATTTGGAATAGTAATTTTTATTTTTGGCAGTTTGAAATGGGTTAATAATATTTTTTAATCATGCAGTGGGTGGTTATCTAAATCTTTGAGGAATCTCTAAACACTTTTTACTGTCCTCGATCACCAGACTACAGGTTACATGAGAGATCCAAACTGAGACCATGGTAACACGTACAGTATCAGTAGCAGGTTTAGTGATAGTGGTAGTAATAACAATATTAGAAGTACTAATTAACAGCCGCACTTAAGGTTGGGTGATGTCTGTCAAACCGGCATGTGACAGTGTCTACCGTGAAACATCACAATGGATGGTGACGGGTGGAGGCAGGTGACTGTGAACACACCATCCAGCAAGTGTGTGTCAATGAGCCAATCACCAACAAGGAGCCACACACACACACACTAGCATGATGCAGAGTTTTACTGACACATTTTGATTAGTACAAAACAGTACTGAGGCTCGATACCCTGCACTAAAGGTCTGTCCCCAGAGAAGGAACCTTATAGGAGTCGAGGTACGTTGTGGACAAGTCACAGATATTAAAATACTTTGCACTAATAAGATGTAAACCAGACGGTGGGTCGGACGGTGGTTAAAACCATTGACCATAAAACAGGAAGCACAAAGTGACTGAACGTCACCGCCTTCAAGCATCCTCATCACTAGGTGAATATTTTAAATGAGGGTGTTTCACCTGCAACATGCTGCACACACACAAGTGCAGCGGCTACAGTGAGTGTGTCTAACAGGTTCCTCTGCGTGCGTGTGGTCAGGTGTTTAAGGCAAGTGTTTGTTGGACTCTGACAAGGTGGAGCAGAGACAGCTTGCTTCCCAGCAGGCAATGCTCCACATGGGTCAATGTGGAATGAAGTCAAACACACACACACACAGAGAGAGAGAGAGAGAGAGAGAGGTTATGTCTGTGTATTGCTTTGCCAGTGTTACCTCGTATTGATGTAATATTTGTCTTGTAATCAAATTAGATCTGGTTGAGTCAACTCTCATTTATTAAATCTGATGTCTGTCACATTTATAGTATATTTGCTTTTAATTTTGTCAGTGATCTTATTTGATCCCTTACTGCTTATTATACTTGTTGACATTTAATCGATACTACACTAACCCAAATCTTAACAACCCTCGTCTTTACAGAGATACTGAGAGTGCAGAGTGTAAAGTGCACTAATGCTCGTGTCGCTGAGGGATCGGCCAAGTACAAGAGCATAAACCTACAAATCCACCTGATGACCTTTGATCCCTGCAATCAAAAACATTTCTGTCGCCTAAAGCTCAAGCACAGTACGACGGACTGTGTGTTGATCTCTTGATAACACACACACACACACTGTTGCTGGGTTTGCACCTGCTATAACTGACCATTAAACAAATCAGCATTTTTCACCTTTTGAACGTATTATAGGAAACACAGGGTGTGTTAACATTGCTTACTTTCTGTCAGTGGTGTGTGTTTACTGTTACTTCACACACAGCATCATGCAGACACTGAACTTCACGTATCAGCAGATCATTTGCACGTCGTTTGTAGTTTCAGTCCAGGTTTCACACTAACTAACTAAGCTCCACATCCACAGGCCCACAACAAGTACGCAGTTATTTTATAATAATATCCTACTTTAAACTGATTTTCCTGGGGGTGCTGGATGCTGTGTCATTCAGCAGGGTTGTGTCTTAAGCTTATGTAAAAAGTGAAGCTGAGTTTAATGAGGCCACATCACCGCCCGGCCCCCGCTGTGTACTCACTCTTTTTCTAAAAATACACAACCAAAGCTGAGAGTTGTGACCCGATTCAGAGTTCTGACTCCGTTCTACATCAGTAAACTTCTACCTGAGTTGCAGAACTCCTCCGTGTCAACAAAGGTATTTTTAACTACGTGCTCCTGGATTAACAAACTACTCAACAAGGAGCCTTTTAATTCTCAGACTTATAATATACAGTATTTAATCAGTTTAACCGTTTCTGATCTCATAATCATGAGAGGCTCAGTATCCTGTGGACCCTGTCCTACCTCAGAGATGATTAATCAGTTAGTCAGTCTACAGGAAATATCTAATAACATTTATATTTCCTTCACTTTTTAATTCATATCTGACGTAATATCATAAGACTGTGGCCACCATCATCGCCCATAAACCTCCACCATATGCTCCCTGTATCTCAGCAGAGCAATGTGTGTCAGATTATCATCGTTTCTCCACCAGAGATCAGTGACGTGGACTCGAGCTGCAACAATAACTTTAACCAGAATTTTTTTTTTCTGTTATGGACAAATTAAGCAATCAGAAGACGCCACTCTGGCCTCTGAGAGGTTTCAATACTTACATTTTCACTATGTTTTCACATATAGCAAATAATATAAATGATATGTTATATACAAGGAATTATCAATTATCTCTAAAAATGCCAAACATTTTACTCAGATACATGTTATCACACATTAGAAATCTTAGGTTAATAAGATATCTGAAGTCTAACTTTGGTTAGAGTTAGACCTCTAAAAATGCAGAAATTATTCCCTGATTGATCCTAAATAATTATTAATTGCACTGATTCATCTCGTTTAAGTCATCTATGACTTAAACATGTGGAACAAATACATCAACAAAAGACGCAGAAGTTACACAAACACTGTGATACTCGTATGAAAAGTTCATTGGTAGAAGCCAGATAAATGCAGCATTACAAGAAGTCCAGTCTAAAAAAGACTCAGAGATACCATGAACTGCACCTTGGCTGCAGCCTCCAACGTGCATTATAAGTTGACAAGAAAAACCACAGTGCTACTGCTGCAGTGTTGACAATGTGCTGCAACTGTGTTCAAGTGTTTTACTGAGCGACAAAGAGAAACGAGCCCATAAGTCGAGAGAGGAAGAAATGACACCGGACAGTGTTTGGAGGTGACGAACAATAGATTTAGTTTGTTCCAGTTAAGCTTATTACAAAAGGCAACGCAGCCACAGAGTTTCAGTGTGTTTATGTGGTGAGAAGAGCTGCAGGGATATGAGTCCACAAACGGAGCAGGCGGGTCACACTGAGAATATGATCCAGTGATGAATGACACATTTAAAGCTCTAAAGTCAGTTCAACTTTGTGCTCAGTGACACGATAACTGAGGCAGAGACTCGTGAAAGGAGGACACAGCATATAAACTGTCATTATCATAGATGTTACTTTACAGCTTTTAGTACAGTTATTGCATATTTATCTTTGAAAAATGTTCATCCTGACAACAGAGCAGAAGATAAGAGGAACTGACAGGTAAATACGTTGAAGTAAATAATGTTCTATACATTTTTAGGTGTTTTACAGGTATAGGAATTAAAATGCAACAAAGCAGTGGGCTCAGGCAAGAAAACTCATTACTACAATACTTTAGAAGCACGTGAACGCACCACCAGACACCTCCAGCAATAAATTATGACTGAAAGAACTGTAAAAGCTCATTATATGGTTCAATAAAGTAAAGTATTCACAGTTCTCACTGTGGGAAAAACCTTTAGAGGAAATTATTGTGTGTGTTACACAGTGCAGGTGAGCTTCAGGTGTGCAGGAGCTAGTTCAAGACGACGAGGCGACACTTTAACACATAAATACGTCAAAGTGTCAGAACCACAGGTGTTTCGGCCTTTGTCACCGCTACAGGCCGGTAAACGACAGTCTGCTCAGTCCCTCCCCACAAATACTCACCCACAGAAGTGCGCTTTAACCTTCACCAAGCCCGAGTCCCGGTCCGTTACGGATCCGTTTGACGCCGGCATGTTCATGGTACGGTTCGGTTCGGTTCAGCTCCCAGCAAACCACAAACACGGACCGGACCGGACCGGACCGGACTTAAACCAGCTGCGGGCCGCGACACGGTCACGTCGGAAGATAAAAGTCTACATAACCCGGTGAGGAGGGGACGTTTGGTGCAGCTCCACCCGAGGAAAACTTATCGAGCTTCTTTCAACTTTCTCCCCTTTACACATTAAGAGGTTCGGCGGCGGAGGAGTTTTTGTCAAGGTGGCTTCAAATAATATGAGTTTCCGGCTTCACGTCCTGAAATAAAACACGCACTGATGAAGAGTCACTGATGAAGATGCACTGAGACTCAGGAGGAGATTAGTGCTTTTATTTTGAAACGGAAGTTCGTTAGCCCCTCACAGGAGCCTGCGGCTCACCTGACAGATCACTATGGAGACCGAAACTCACATTCACCTGTCCTGTTGTTTCTAACAGTTGTTGACTGTCCAGCAGAAACAAAACGTGTAGAAATCGTGTGTTTTGTGACAGTAACTTTATTATGAAACTACTTAAGGTGGCATAATGGTGTTTTTATGGTGTTATATTCAGTTATTCCCATGTGCTCGTACAGGTGCTCTGTCTGTTAATTAGCGATGTCCACTAGATGTGGTGTTAATTAAAGATTTTATGCTTTAAATGCTTTCGCTCCGACTCTCATCACGATAAGGCCCCAACAGAGGGAGACTGAAAACACTTTAATGAGTACAAGGTGTTTTTCCACTAAAATAATGCGGTTGTTGAGCGACCTCTGCTGGTTGATTAATAAACCACGTTTGAGTATTATTCTCTTCAAACTAAGCATTTTCTATTCCACTTATTTTATCACATAAAGTTAAAAATTGATATTTGTAAATACTGTATTTTAACAAACTCCTAAGAGTCATGATAATTCATCTGCATAACAAAGATAATAGCTGTTATAATATTGTACATAAAGTGTAAATTAAAAATGAGACAGACTATGTAAAATGATCTGTTCTGGTTTGATTTGGTCTATTTTTATTTTATTTGTAAATAAAAAATATTATAAAATATGTCACAGACTACTTCACAAGCATACATTTAATGCAAAATTGCATTTCTACCAATACAGATGAGATAAGAATTCACTTTAATTCAGTTATTTTTATACTGCACCAGATCACAACAAAAGTCATCTCAAGGCTCTTTACAGTGTTTAAGGTTTAAGACCTGACAGAATATAACTACATATAGAATTATGTAGAAAACCCAACAGTCCCATTTGAGCAGCACAAAGAGACAGTGGAGAAGAAAAACTCCCTTTAGTGGAGGAGATTTTGACCTTGTTTTGGCCTAAAATTCAACAAAACCAATGAAAAACTTAATCAGCTGTGTCATGAAACATCAGAAAATGTGTTGTTTGTTGTCTACATGAGATCTTACCTGATGAGTTCAATCTTTTTCCTTCCTTCTGACATAGTAAACTTCAGATATTATTAAGACAATTATTAAAACAGTCAATGAAACGCTCCAAATTATTGTTGTATTTGAACGTTGTTCTCCACATTCAGCATCAGTTGAAGTTGTTCCTGGTCTTAACAGTTGAAGGTTTTTTGTTCCACATCTGAATTGACAGAGAGATATTTTGTACATTTGTAGGATAAAGTGAATTTACTGCTGCTGTAAGAAACCAGGTGTGAACACGACTGATGTGAAGCTTCACTTACTGTGTGTGTGGTCGACAAGGTGTAAATGTCCCATCTGAAAATGTTCCATCACTGCAGTCGGAGCAGACAGTGTCTGTGGAGGATGTTCCTGCACAAACACAAACATCACAGTCTGTAAGTTTAAACTAGTTCTGTGTACATATTATAAATAGATAATATTATATCAACGGTAACATCTGACTAACTATTAGTAACTATAGACACCAAAAAGCTATTGTTCGTAACTAAATGAACTACAAAAACTAAAGATTTGTTTCTCCAACTGATGAAAACATGTAAAAAAATAAAAATAAAAAAAAACAACATTTGCATAAATGATGATAATGATGTCTAGTAAAAGTCTGATAGGGTGGAGAATAAACGTGCTGCACATACTATACTGTGGTGTAAAAAAAGAGATTAGTGTCCCACTGTACAAAAGTGTGATCGGTTAACAGGCCTTTGTAAATAGCGCCATCTGCTGGGGAAGGGAACAAAATGCATGGAAAAAAGCAGCTGGCTGTGTGGGCTCAGAAATGTAGTTCTGAATTACAAGAAGTTTGTAGTTTATAGTCTAGTTATAGTGTGGAAGTAAACCTCTTATTTCCTTTCCTTAGTATGAATCTTAATGGACAAATAAGTGACACTACTTAATATGTTGCAGAGTTTTTGTTGCTCATATTTGCCCTTCATGTGTGTCATAATTTACTATCTCAACTGCTAATTAAGACTCCATCATGTCCAATAACTTTCCATGCTTATTCATTTATAGGTTTAATGTCAGGTTTGTGTGTATCAGGTTCTGCATTTTATGGTTCTGTGTGTTAGTTTGATGGAAAACTGTGATGTGGATAACATGTTGTAGAATCAGGCAGGCTTTGGTCACATTTCACTGTTAGATTTGTGCATCAGAGCCAGTCAAAGTAATGCTGTAATCACTGTTGTGATTGTTTTGCATGTATAGATTATAAGAGCATTGTGTAAGTGCTGCCATGTCAGATTCGGATTAAATACCTGGAAAAAAGTACTTGACTGACAGAACAATAAAGAATGTCATCCATAACAAGCCATTCTTTAACCACTGACTTTAAAGGAGACATTCGTCTTATTATTACAGTCAGTAATAAACAGTCAGTCCCACTAAGAAAGTTCTTGTTGCTGTTAGAAAACTGAGGAAAAATTATAATACAAGTCCGATAAGGAGGAAACAGCAGGAGAATCCGGGGACAGAGCCAGAGATCAGGGAACCAGAGAAACAGCAAACTCACAGACTTTCAGAGGAGCAGACAGAGGCGAGGTCCAGGGTTCCAAACCGGGTCAAAAACGAAGACCTAAATCAGGGAGTCAGGTATGTAGGCTGGAGCGTAGACTCAGTGAGCGTGTCTGTGGCAGAGAGCGGGTGCTGGAGGTGTTGCTGATAAAGGAAACAGGGGAAAACATGTGAAGGTAATTATCACTGAATAAAGTAAAGCTGGGTTATTAGGAGTGTGGAGTGAACAGGAAGGGAAGCTTCAAAATAAAAGTGGGGAACCGGGAGTCAAGCTGGCGACCTGACACAGCCTGGCTACAGAAAAGAAACCCGGGCTCGTTCTTATTAGCTTCTAATAAAGAGGAATAATATGTGGTTCTAGCTTTATTGAGTTTTTTTTTATACGTTATTAAACTGTATTTCCACGCTCGGCAGGATTAATCTAACTTAGTGGAGCATGTACTCCTTTCCAGTTTTATTCATTTGTGAACTGTAACATGGAGCTAATAATAATAATAATAGCTTCTTTTTCAGATTGGAAACAGTATTTAGTATTGTACACAGTGAATCTGCAGCATTATCAGCATGATAATCAGCCTGTACTGGAGTAAAGTTAAGACGACCTCTGTGTTTATATATGTCACTGAATTAAAAGAAGATGGAATCATATCCTTAAATTTGGTGACAGTATTTTCAGATAAACATCTACTGTAGTGGAGTTTTTTCCTAAGTGATGTAGTCTCAATTTTTTTGGAAAATTCAAATTCAACTCATAAGATCGAGGGTGTGATTAAAACTGTGAGTGGGTGTATTTACATTTTGAGTCTAACAATGAATTAAATGCAGTGTTGAGACAGTTGTTATCAACATCTACATGAATGTTAAAGTCACCCACTATAATCACTTTATCTGTACTAAGAACTAAATCAGATAGAAAGTCTGAACTCTGAGATCATCAGAAAATCATGTTTTTATGTTTTAATCCTTTTCCACTTCTACCTGTTGTTGTTTCAGCTAGTACTTGCAGATCTAGAGTAGGGTTTGTGTACTGCTGAGACTCTGCAAAGCAGCAAAAGCTGTGAAATAAATGCAGTGAGGCACAAAGTAAAGTTAACATGAAATATTCAAGTACAAGTATATAAAAAGTGTACTTGGGTGTAGTATTTGAGTAGATGTACTCAGTTACCGTGCAGCTGTGAGTACTCCTCGCAGCTCGGCTTCCTGTATGAATAGTAAATGTAAAAACAAACCACGTGGTGTGAAAGCAGCAGACTGCTGCAGCTTCTTTTGTTCAAATCAATCAAACCGGAGACGGACACGGAGCTGCTGAATCAGGAAATTACCGGTACGTCGTTTATTCTTACCTTTAACCTTTAAACACACGGGTTCTGTTCGTTTGGGATTCACACAGGCTGCACGTACACTAACGTTAACCTGAAAAAACAAAACAACCACGACTAATGTAGGAAAAGTTTGTGTTGTAGCATCGTTTCGTGTCTTTATTTAGAGCCGCTGTTAGCTTGACGTTACAGCAGCGACGTAACGTTAACGTTAGCATAACGAGCCGCTATTTAGCTCATTTTACACACGCTTATTTCAGCCGGAGTTCAACAGAAGTTCACATTTTTGTACAACATAAGAACAAACTTTGCTTAGCTTGTGTATGTGTGTGTGGCTGTGTAACTTCTCATGTTGTGTGTTAGCGTGTGAGCTAGCTTGCTGTTCAACCATTATGTGAACAAAGAGCGACAGTGGTTAGCTCGTTAGGCTAACGAAGCTAACAGCTAAAGACGCCGACGTTACGAATGTTTTTACGTTTTATCTTTTTATTTTATTTTCACTGGATGATCATTAAATAGACAAATATTAAATACAATGATTCAAAAACGGATCAAATGTTCAGTTTTAAACGCTGGTACTTGACAATAGAAGCAGCCAAAGCTGTGTATAGTAAACTTACTTTATAAAGATAGTAGCAGTAGTTTTTGTGATGATCTATTATAAATTAAAGTTTCCAACAATAAAATCCTACAAATATGATACGACAAATGATTTCTAGATGAATCTCCAAAGAACATTAGCAACTACTTTAGTCGGCTGAAGTAATTTTTCATGGAAAAATGTCAGTGGTCATTACAGTATGTGGTACTTTGTGTACTGCTGGTAGAAAGAAACCAACATGAAGGTGTCACCAGGTGATGTCAATACTGTTTAAAATAGCTCTGTACGCTTATTACTTTTAAATCCCACAGATGGTAAGTAACTAATTACATTAACTGAAGTACTGTACTTAAGATTTTTTTAGGTACATTTAAGTTTTTATATTTTCTGCTTCTTACTTTATGGTGGATAAAGTGTGCTTTTATATAGATAGATATGTGCTTTTTACTCCACTTTTCACACAATTTCACACTAAGTACAATAACTGTTAGACGTCCACAAACTATATACTGAAACCTTATAACTACTATAAGTAATTAAAATAATTATCAGATTCAGATCGTCATTCACGTTAAAGTGATCGAACAATGTAATTTATGCCATTCTTAATCCTTTTACTTTTTGTAGTTTCACTTAAAAGTGCAGCACTTTTAGTAGCAGTGGTAGGAGTATTTCCATTTTATGTTACTATTACAGTTTAGAGGCTTTTTTCTACTTTATAGTCCACTACATTCACCTGACAGCTTCAGTTACTACTTACATTTTACATATGTAGGTTATTAATATCAAATTTGTAATATTTGTAGTGATCGTTCCATGTATTCAGGTTGAAGCAAATACTACAACGATATTAGTGACAGTTGGCTCACTAATCTTAATACTAGTCTCTGACCAATTGTGGAAAGCAAGTACCTCAAAACTGCAATTAATTGCAGTACTAGCTGTACTTAAATATGTATACTTACATTCAGACTATATTCAGGGTCAATGGTTCAACTCCCAGTTCATCCTGACCTCATGTCAGCTTGTTCTTGGACAAGACACTGAAACATCGTAGTAGCGCCGTCATGTATGTGCAACTGTTCAGCAATGGGGATCAATACAGTATATCAAAATAAAAAATGCTGTACTTTTATTTGTAATGGATTATTTCCACAGATGGAATTAGTACTTTTACGTTGGCAAATAATTTGAATACTTCCTTCACGACTGATACGGCCAGATATTTATTCAAGTACTGTAATGTGCTTGTAACTGTACTTTTACTCCTTTTTATTGTTGGTCAGATCATATAAGTTGGGTGTAAAATAATGTAACCTGTAACATACAAGTAAATACATCAATTATTATAATACTACTATACAATATTCTGAAAATGAATCATATTGTATAATGAAAGAAGGACATTTACTTCTAATGGAGTACTAATACACTGTGATATTGCTACTTTTACTTAAGTAAAATATTTTAGCACTTCCACCACTAGTAGACATGTAGCCTGCTCCCTAACGTTATCAGGTTTTTATTGTTTCTTTGACGATTTCTGTCCACGTGCACTCTCACTTCCCGTCACATCTTATTGTCACTCTCTGTATAAACTGACCTCTGCCTCTTTCTGACAAAAACAGCTTCTGTCTGGGAAAAGAAAAAATGCCACGTAAGAAGGTGACCGACATCTCAGGGAACGGTGGCGTGAAAAAGAAGAGGACCAGCGGCAAAAGGAAAGAGAGGGACTTCAGCAGCGATGACGAGTTCGACTTTGAGCAGGAAAACAACAAGAAACCTGGGAAACCTGCAGCCAAGTCTGGTCTCCAGCCCGTCACCGTGGCAGACGACGTCAAGGAGAAAATAGTAGGTTTGATGCAAAACTAATCACAAACATGATTATGTGTAATTCTTTGTTTTGTCTTTTTATTGAATGACGTTACATTAAGTGTCTCATTGTTCTAACAGAGTAAGAGGTATAAATAGTGAATTTGTACCAAGTCAGCCATTTAGTCGGTTATCAGCAGCTTTTGTTTTGCCCGTAATGAAGGACAGACTGACCATAGAGAAAGGAATTTAGTTTTCTTCAACATCTGTTATCTGCTTTCTGATAAAAGGAAATGTTCTCTGAAGAGCATCAGTGTTTGCTTAGTGATTTCTCACGATGAAAATGATGTTTGATGTGCTCTGAGTAGGTTAAAGTCAAAGCTTCTTAACATACCTACACATACACAACATTCAGCAAAAAGAAAGCAAAACTAAGGACATGCCTTCAAACTCTGTGATTTGAATGAGACAATGTTATTTCTCCAATGTCACAATGTTCCTTTAATCTAATCACTGATGCTGCAGTTGCGGAAATAACTGAGTCCAGACAACAACATATGAGCTGATTTTATGTCACTGACCTTGTTGTTTCCTCCCTTATGCAGAAACTTGAGTTGCCAAAGGTAAAAGGTCAACTGCTCATCTTTGGAGCAACCAACTGGGATTTGATTGGACGAAAGGAGGTGCCCAAACAACAAGGTAGAAGATTTGTACAAGAACTAACATGCAGTATGAACTTTGACAGTAACTACGATTAACATCTATCTTGTATTGGCATCGTGAAGTCGCGTATATACAGTATGTATACCTCTATACTGCTTTCTCCATAGCACAGCACATGTTTCATTTCAAATTTTTATCCCCTTTGACTACCATAATTATCTGTAAATACATTTGTCCTCTGTTTTAATTCCTCAGTATTGTATTTGTTGAGAAGATGTTAAGACACATACATGAACATTTGTTTTCATGTATAGCCTTTTCAACTGTTTTCATGATAAAATTTTGAAACTTGACTAAAGTTAGTGCAGCAAAGCATGATATTAGACAGAGAGCTGAATTAGGACACTGATGCAGTGAGAACTCCTATAACTACTAAAGTGTATAAACATCTGTGACCAAATTAGCTGACAAAAATACAAAAGTCTAAAATACCTCTTGGTAAATTGCCACCATATCACCATAAGGATGATGATTCGTACATCAGCAGAGATTCTAAGAAAATTGGTGAATACCATAAAATCTCTAAAATCTCTTGCATATTAGTTTATGTAACGGTACAAGGCAACAAAAGTACATATGCCACTTAAAGAAAAAAGTTCAGATTTGTCTCCTCCTGGTTATACTGGACATGATTCTGTGTAAAAATGTATTTAAATGTGTCTCTAAAAGCGAATATGTAGTAGGACTGTGTGGTAGCACGTTTGTCATTTAATTGCATTATTCTTTATTTATTTCATTGTTGTAAATCAGTCTTTACGACTTTGCGCTCTTCCGTGGGGCATGAATGCAGTCAGGAACACAAATATAGAGGCACACAGAATGGGGTCAGCTTGAACAGGAATCACTCTGTTACAATCTCGGCAACAGATGAGAACCACAAAGGTACGGTCACATGCTCAAAAAAAAACTCCAGGCTCAGATGTTGCAGGAGACTTTTTTTCTGGGCACAGCATATGGGAAAGAATCATGAAGAAGGAAGGAAAGAACAGTTGCCGTTGCAGACGTGGACCCAGTTTACGCAGTCAGGAAACGGTGGTGAAATTTTGGTCATATTGCACAGCCCTAATCTGCAGCTTAAGAGGTCTGAGTTAATGAAATCCAGTGAATTTCCACCGAAATAAAAGTCTAGTATAAAATTCCCCCCTGAGTTGCAGAAGAATAAAAGCAACAAAGATGGGAATTCTGTACTAAAAAGGCTGTGGAGAGGAAGGACGGTGGCTTCTGTCCCCATCACTTCCATAGAAGGACTCTAATATTTTAAAGACCTGTATTAACAGAATGAATGGTCACAGTAAGCAAGACCTGATTCATTGTTCACATGTGCACCTGACTAGTGTTTTAAGACAGACTTTAGAAATCAAGAACCCATCCTTTTCAGAATGAATCTAGTCATTCTTGCTCAAGGCCCATCGTGAGGATTTGATGTATGTGTTCTCCGTCACCTGTGTGTTTTCCTGACCCCTCGCTGTGGTGTAGAGATGAGATGTAGGTTCAGCAGTCAGACAAAATCGATAAAGGACTGATGAGGATTTGCATTGAGAATGAAATGAGTAAGGAGCACCACATGCTAGGTAAACATGTGCGTCTTTGTTTGGGATGCACAGACCACGTATGTGTTAAAGCCGGTGAGATCCCTTTAATTGATTGTGACACTAATGTCTATTCATACGTATGCATGTTCTGTGCTGCCCCCCTGCAGCGGTCCCACTGATGCCCGGGGCAGGCTGTGCATCGCCTTGTTCCATCCTTGCCTCACTACTCTGGTACACACTGATAAATCAGCTTTGTTGAGGCTGGATGGGGGTTGGGGGGTGTCAGCAGGAGCAGCTGCATAGACAAAGACCAACTCTAGATGGGTGAGATGCTGTGCCTGCCAGAGCATCGAACGCACATTCAGATCATTCTTTTGTCTTCTTTCATTTATGATGGTTTAGTTGGGTATTTTTAGCATTTGCTGTGGAAGTGTAGCAGCAGTTTGTCTTGAACTGGACTGCCTTGACTGAAAGTAAATGAAGACGGTGTGTCTGGACTTGTGAGACTTGTACAGCTTAAGAGAAATATAATATATGTTAAAAATATATGTTTTCCATAAAACCAGGATAAGGCTGGTGCTGTTTACAAACCTTGTCTGTGGGTCTCAAATTCAGATTCACTGGTTACCATGGCCTGTATCCGTACTGTCTTTTGCTGATTGTCTTGAAACTGTGTTAAAATTTGCATTAAGTTTGGTTGGAAATCCAGATATGGTCAGCACAATGAAGCGATGCACCTCTGGATATTGGAAATTGGAATTTGTCCTCTGTACACCACCACACTAAATTTGAATATAAACACTTACTGTGAGATGTGATTGAAGTCGAGGCTTTCAGCTTTAATTCAAGGGATTTGGCGAAAGTGTGGCTTTAACCGTTCATGAATTGCAGCCATTTTCACACATCTTGTTCACAGAATCTCTGAATTAAATGAGGTATTAAGTGACATTTAAAACATTTAAGATTCTGTATGGTGTGTGTATGAAATGGAGATCATCAGGTTCTGATGCACTTCCTGCTTGTTTCTAGCTGCTTTCCGCAACTTGGGCCAGAATCTGTGGGGTCCACACCGCTACGGCTGTCTGAGTGATGTCCAGGTTAGCTGTGTGGTGTCCGGTCCCTGCGCTGCACACAGTCTCCTCATGACCACCGAGGGCAGGCTGTGGAGCTGGGGTAAGTAGCAAATGTCAGTCATGATGAAAATAATGTGCAGGCCCCGCCCAGAAACACGCAGTTAAACCCAGTAAATGTAGCTGTGATTACTGTGTCATCACATAATACTGTGGATTTACATGCAGGTTTGTGTCTCAGTGTTTGAGCACAGAGTTTTTGCTTTCTGGCTTCTTCAGGTCGTAATGACAAAGGTCAGCTGGGTCACGGCGACACCAAGCGCCTGGAGGCTCCCAAGTTAATTGAGGCTCTGGCAGATCACGTGATTGTTGCTGCAGCTTGTGGACGCAATCACACCATGGCACTCACAGGTAGACTCAACCATGATGTTTTCACTCCAGGGAAAAGCCACAGTTGGTACTGATCTGTTGTCGTGGGTCCTAATAATGCAACACAAAATTAGTCTGTTATATCGGCCAACTGATGGAATCTAGTTTTAGTTTTTCTGTGTCTTTAAACATACTGTAAACAACAGGTGACACAATGTGAGCGTTGGTGAATAGTTCATGTTCTTCTTTCTCCTCAGAGGATGGAACTGCTTACTCCTTTGGTGAGAACAAGCTGGGCCAGCTCGGACAAGGTAACCAGACAGATGCGGTCCTGAGCCCAGCACCGGTAAGTTAATACTGTAACACACTGTTATCACACTGTAACTGAATGCATCCATATGTCTGCTGCCTGTTATTAAAAGGTGGGTAAAAGTCTTTGATTCATATGAATAAAAATGAAATATTAAAAAACCTTTCCTGATGCTGGAGAAGAGCACAAGTTTGACCTGTTGGAAACTTACAGTCTAATATTTCCAAAGTAGTGTGTTTAGCTTTAATCTACAGACGCACAATAACTAAAAAAGTACTTTTGCTCCCTTGACAATAAGTTTTGCCTCTTACTTTTCCTGCACATATATTTCCACAGGGGCTGCCTGTGACCACACCGCGCTCCCTTTTCTGTGTCTGGTTGTATGTTGGCGATTTAGGCAGTGGTGGTTTTTGCTATGACTGAGACAATGACTGAAGCTACAGCTATTGCTTTGTCTGGAGCTGTGGCTGCTCTTTATAGTTGGGTAGAATTGTAAAACCAGAGGGTCATGCCGGGATTTTAACTTGCTGCTTACATCCGATATGTTATCGTACATCACAGTAGTCCAGGAATAGCTCCACCCAGTGAACACAGTCACATCAATGCACTGTCCCTGCATCTAGCAACTGTGACACCCAAGAAAAACTCACAGCCTCTGTAAGAGCAACGACTGACATTTTTATAACCATACCTAGAACCTTATCATAAGCACAACAATAGCAACATCCAGAGCTACATGCCAGACCACACCAGGTCACAGCTACGCCCACAGTAGAAGCTAGTTCTAATAGTCCTGAGAATTTACTATCTTACCCCCCAGTTATAATAACAAGGATATCATAGAGGATATTACCACAGCAAGAAGCAGCTGTCTGTAAAAGTAGTTTCACCTTCTCTCTCTCTCTCTCTCTCTCTCTCTAGATCTCCTACAATGGCCAGCCCCTGGTGAAGGTGGCGTGTGGTGCTGAATTCAGCATGGTGGTGGACTGCAAGGGAAACTTGTACTCCTTTGGCTGCCCAGAGTATGGACAGCTAGGTATGCTCAAAAAAGGCAATCACATCTGTTTCTTTGAATTTATTGATCTGTTGGACAAACAGGAGTGTGTTAGTGGAAACAGCATTACTGATGCATCTGAAGCAGCTCTTTTGATTAGTGCATAGAATAAAACCAATAAGCTGTGAAGAGTCAGATTCTTTAAATTCTCTGTAAGTGGCTTGAACAGATTGTTGGTATCCTTCAGAAGAGCATTGTAGTTACATTTCAAGCAAACTGTCGCTGTCTGTCTTAAAAAAAGTGCTTGATTGTCTCGGAGGGGTTGCTAAAAATAAAATATATTAAAGGTTCCAATACTTTCATCAATTTATATTTGTCTGGTAGATTTCTCCTATTTGAAATAAATAAAAGGTAGAAGGTTCGTAGACCTATCAACAGAAATGTTCTTGTCATTTAGTTAAATCTCTCCTTTGGAGCTTGTGCTAGATTTAAGTAAATACAAAAAGTTGTTTTTCTGCTGATTTGCTGCAGCTTATTCATAGAAACAAAAATTTCATATGGTTAAAGACTTTTAACTGTGTCTGTATGTGCAAGGTCATTTAAAATAGTCTCATCACATAGTTTGTCCTCTAAAAAACACTGAAAGGCATCATCCAATACACCAGAATGTGGTATCATCCTCAGAAACATAGTACTGCTCGGATTATTCTGTATTATATATTTGTATAATAATGACCCGTCATCTGTCTACTTGCAGGTCACAACAGTGATGGGAAGTTCATTGCTCGCTCTCAGCGCATCGAGTTTGACTGTGAGCTCATTCCGCGCCGCGTCGCCATCTTCATCGAGAAGTCCAAGGATGGGCAGATCATGCCGGTGCCTAACGTGGTGGTCCGAGATGTGGACTGTGGGGCCAACCACACGGTGAGAAAACACAGAGTCTCAGTAGAGCTTAATGAAATTACACAGAAGGTGAAAGGTTGGTTCTGACAAAGCCAGTAAACAAATGCTTTCATCTTTTATACTGAAATCCTGTGTGTGTTTGCAGCTGGTGCTGGACTCTCAGAAGCGAGTGTTCAGCTGGGGTTTCGGTGGTTACGGGCGCCTGGGTCACACGGAGCAGAAGGACGAGATGGTTCCCCGTTTGGTCAAATTGTTTGACTTTCCTGGACGTGGTGCCACTCAGATCTACACAGGCTACCAGTGCTCCCTCGCTGTCAGTGAGATGGGTGAGATTCCAGTTAATTTGATGTCAGACTTTAAGAATCGTAATAGTCACAGATTCTACCAGGAGTCAAAGTCATTTATATAATAAATGATTGATTGTATTTAGATGTCTGATTGCTGCTGTATTCACAGGAGGACTGTTTTTCTGGGGAGTGACGAATGTTTCCAGAGAGTCGACCATGTATCCCAAAGCTGTGCAGGATCTGTGTGGCTGGAAGATCCGCAGTCTGGCATGCGGGTGAGTGCGAACATCACTTCGTCGTTTCTCTCTTTGTGACGGTATTTTGCTACTTTTTTGGACACTAAAGGGACATTTTACCAAATTTCTTATCCTTGATACACTTGACAACCATCCAGTAGAATCCAGACACTATTAAGAGCATGTGATGAGTTGGATGTTTGAAGCATACTGAGGTCTAAAAGTCTGTTCGTGACACCTTCACAAGTTTTCCTCCCAGATTAACGCACATACCCACAGGGAGTCACAAATGCTTTCTAGTTATGCTCTGCACTGTGGGACTGGGAGACGTTGGCCCATTTTATTAAGTCGACCTTTCTTTAACACAGCTTTTGTCATTCATATTAAACTCTGAAAGGTCGGCAACATGCGTGTGTGGACTGACTGTGTGGTTTTTATTTAACAGGAAGAGCAGCATCATTATTGCTGCAGATGAGAGCACGATCAGCTGGGGGCCCTCACCCACATTTGGAGAGCTGGTAAGACCTGAGGCCTCAGCCTCGGCTGCATTAATACACTGTTCCTCAATCCATCGTTACTGTACAGTTAGAATAAGGCAGTGGTGTCAGTAGGAAGCTGTGTTACAGTGAAGCTTTTAGTGTCCTCTGGTCTCACTTCTGTTTCAGAAGCTTTTTAACTGTCACTAGATGAAGTGAATAATGACATGAGTATTGTCTGTTTATGTGCGATTTGTCCTTCAGGGATATGGAGACAACAAACCTAAATCTTCCACCACCGCTCAAGAGGTTAAGACCTTGGACAGCATCTACATTGAGCAGGTAAATGGAAACTACTAATATGTCACTGTCACTGAAAGAATGTCCACACTAGTCAATCTAAATCTGAAAATACAGTCAATATGTTTCTGGTTTGTTATTTCAAACGCTGAATTTGTCTGTTAGGTTGAATGAGGAGAACTGTGCAGTTCTGTGTACGTTATACACGGTGACACTTTGAGCTAAATGTTAAAATAAGAACGCTAAGATGCTAAAGTTTGTCAGGTTCATCTTAATTTAGCATATTAGCATAGCATTAGAAGAATGTCAGATTGTTCCAAAAATAAAGTTGGACTGTTCTCAGATTAAAGGCTGAATGCTCTGAGATTAAAATCTGAGTATTCTTAAATCAAAATTTGATTATTCTAATATTAAAGTCAAAATATTCTGACAAAGACTGAAGTGGGAATGTTCTCAGGTTAAAGTCAAAATGTTCTCAGGTTACAATTTAAAATTATTAAAATTATTATTATTAAAAATAAAATTAAACTAAGATTGAAGTCTGAATACTTTTAGATTAAGTAGAAATACTTTTAAATTCTGAGTATTTTCCAGATTAAAATCTGTATATTCTGAGGATAAAGTCGGAATATTCTCAGGTATTTGGTCACAAACCAAAGTTTAGGATATAAAACATTTTTGACCTGATGATGGTTCCAGATGAAAAGTCATGCACAGTAATGTGTGTATTTTATGCTGCACAGGTTCAAATAAAAAAAAAGAAGAGAAATCAAGCTGTTGAAATAACTCTCATTTTCCCTAATTGCACAAATCTGTTTCTCATTGACATGATTACAGCAGAGAGCAGACTAATAACTGTCCGGTGTTGTTTTTGCAGGTGGTGATGGGATACTCTCACTCTCTGGTTATCGCCAGACAGGATACTGATCAGGAAAAGGAGAAACTGAAAAAGCTGCCTGAGTACAACCCCCGAACAATCTGATCAGACCAGCAGCAGCAACACCTCAACCTTGTTCACTGGAGCAGAGACCAGTGGCGCTCAGCTCGAACACCGGGCCTTTGGTTTTTTTTGGTCACAGTGGTTCAGGGGGAGGGAGGCGCTCACAGGTCCAAAAGCAATCCACATATCTCAACTACCAGCAAACTGGCTCTACACCGCTGAAGGCGGACGAGAGCTCAACATGTCTTCACTTCACAACCTCGAGTGAACCTGCAGCTCCAAGCACTTCACACCCAGCAGTCGTGCTTCCCAAAACCCTTTTCCATTTTGTAATACAGCCAAACTTTGTGTCTTCATGTCTCTTATCTTGTCCGTTTTTTTTTTCTTTTCAGTATTTGAAATGATAGTTGTCACATTTACGGGTGCTACAGCAGGACCCTCAGGCTTTTCCTACTGAGGGCTTTTCAGAGACCAACACTCCATACCTGTGCCTTTTTCTACGTGTGTGTTCAGGATATGGAAGTTTTGTGTTCAGATCCGTCTGATTTAATGTCGTATATGGCAGTATGAGCAGCTGTGTGCAGTTGCCACAGATTACAATCAGGATTTGGAACTTGATGTTCTAATTTAGTGCACTCCACTCGATGTTACATTCCTTTTTATTGTCTCCTTCAGTGTTTGCATCAAGGATGCACACCTCAGTCCTCCCAAGACCCAGTGTCTACTAGCTCTTGTCTCTTTGCTAATTTGAGTAATAACTGTTTCCGACGCTCAAAGCGGTTTCTTAAGCAGGTTTGAACTTTTAGAACCAGCAACACTCTCTCTGGAAATGGTTCAACATATCAAGGCGTGTCCTTGTTTTAAATACAGCAGAGGTGTTTTCCTGCTCCCTGTATTAAGTTCTTTTTTTTATGGTGAATTTTCTCTGGGTTGTTTTGTTTTTTTCATTGGAATGGTTAAATAAAAATTCATGTAAGTTGATTTTTCTTCACCTCTGTGCTATTTATATACGTTTTGTGTTCATGATAGTCTCAGTCTGAACAAAACCTGAACATTATCACATTTGTGGAGGAGGATTTGCTTCAGTTTTCACCGTTACTTTCGGCTTGATGAACCTAATAAACATGCTAAACAATGAGCATGTTTAATGTCTGCTGAGCTGTAGCCATGTTAAACGTGAACCCACGTGTCCTGGAGCTCCATCTTCATCTCAAAGAAAACACCCAGAAAAAGTTTCTGTACTGTAAACAACATTTATTTAAATGTACAAAAAAAAATTGTCGATCTAATCTTCATCCTCCTCCTCCTCCTCGTCCTGGTTGATCTGGAAGTAGCGGAGCTCGTAGCTCTCCTTGGTGTTGGCGACGACGCGCAGCCAGTCACGAAGATTGTTCTTCTTCAGGTACTTCTTGGTCAGATACTTCAGGTATCTGCACAACGCGGACAAAAACATTTTCAGTACAGATACGACAAATTCAAACCTTTTCACAGGTTGCTCAGTCTAACGTGTCAACTGCTGAGGGTTGGTGACATCATGTACACCAACACATCAAAAAGCAAACAACTAATACTGAAACTTGTCACGTTGACACTATTGGACCACTCTGATTCCACTTTAAGACCTATTTTATATCTACAACTTAAAAACCAGTAGTACTTTATCAAGAGTCAACTTAACGTTAAAATAACCGATGTAACCTTAACGTAATTAAGACCTATCATATCAAAAATGGATTTGACATTTTAAGGCCTGAATTCAGAGTACTGGATTGTGGACTTGTTAAGGATCCACTGGAAATGTATCACTCCTGGATTTTCTGGTGCCATGTCAACACTCGGTATAAAGTGCATCGTCGTCTTCCATCTTTTGTAGCTGACACTAGCTACAGAGAGCACTTCACCAGCAAGTTACTCGCAGAATTAATGTTCACTAATGACAGCTGAAACAGCCTCATTTAACCAGTAAATGCAGCGTCGGCACTGACTTTTTGATTTGGGAAATCTCAGTGGAATCAAATGCTGCAGCAGAGGTTTAAGTGTGAACTCTGCAGAACTGTAACAATTTATCACTAATCAATCTGTTAACGAAGCATTTAGTCTAAATCGAAAGAGATGTCGTGTTTTTGTTTAAACTCCAAAGATGTTTAGTTTAATATGATATAAAATCGGAGAAACCGATGCACATGTAGACTTGGTTATATAAACGGGTTGGACAAAATACCCGAAACAACACTCTGTACAATGCAGTGCAGTTCATGAACAGCAGCACAAAGTGCAGCCTCCAAAACGAACATACAGGTGAATCAACACCTGAAACAGTTTCAACAAAACACCATCAACACAAAGCTGTAGCTTCGACTGTGTCGAGTTGAGTCAATCGGAATCAAGGAACATGCTTCATTTTTTCCAGACAGACTGATGAGAGAGATGCTGAGTGACAGGCCCGAGTCACAGATATGAATCCGAACCGGACGTCACGATTTCTGCTCTCTATGCTGTTTTTCAGCATCTTCCCAAAATGTGACAAGACAGTTTGTATAGCAGAGAGCTGAGTTTAATCACCTCAGCAAACAGATTTTCACAATTCACAAATAAATTTTGTCTCATCACCTAATCAATCATCTTAAAGCTGGCAGGGCGAGTATGTGCATGACAAATGCTGCAGTGTGAAATAAGTGGATGAGATCGTCACACGGAGCACTGCCTCCTTCCTAGATCAAGTCTGACTAAAACTGAAACTAACAAAAGTGGCCTGTAGAAGACCAAATAAGTTGCTTTCCTCCATGTATCACTTAGAAATTCTGACTTTACGTGTAAGTCACTTTAGATAAAGGCAACTGCAAAATGACTACAGGTGTGAAAATGAGGAGGCATCAGTCCGAATGATCTCTTCTTTTATGCAGCTACTCAACTCCATTAGCTTCCCTGTCGTGCCATGTTCACGCGCACAGTGTGAAAATCCAATTAGAAGCTTGGTTCCACATATACGTGGAAGATAAGTCTGGGTTCTCCAGCATAAATCTACCTTGGGAAGTCAGGTTCCTCTAATGACCTACCACAATTACAGAAACCGGGTTTCTCATTGACTAAGAGCAGTGGATAACGATTAACTGGTTTTTACCTTTTGGAGAAGGGAACCTCTGAGGACACTGTAATCTTGCTCTTGCTCCTCTCGATGGAGACCACACCACCACCCAGGTTGCCGGCTTTCCCGTTCACCTTGATGCGCTCCTGAAGAAACTGCTCCTGGAAACAACACATGTGGAAACATCACACAAAGGAAAAACTAGAAACTACACAAGGAAAACATGACAGATGTTAGGTCTACATGTGCAGAACAGTTGATGATGTTGATAGATGTTTTGTCAGTTGTTGTTTTTTTTTACCAGTGGTTCTCACTAAGATAAAATACACAAACAGTGGAACAAACTGACTGAGATAGGAGCTTTTTGCTTAACCAAAAAAACAAACAGATGCCAATCTAAACTGATGACAATGAGGTATTAAGGCAAATTATCAAAACAAAACTGGCCCTAGGAACAGTGGACGCTTTAAATATGATTTCATAGTTAATTTTCTAGTGTACTTAACAGATTTAGTTTAGTATTTGATGATGGGCTTTTTTTGTTAACACTTTCTGTCTGCATGCCGATATGATCAGTGCTCTTCATATCTTTACGAAAAGAGCACAATATTTTGATTTCATAATAATGTGACATATTTTAAAGTGTACACAACTGTGGGAAAAGTCCGCAGTAACTTAAACACGCAGAACAACGCACATGACGAGATGTCGACTTACAAAGTTGGCAGCATCCATGATGCCATCTTCAACAGGATGGGTGCAGTCCAGCGTGAATTTCAAGACCTGCTTCTTCTTCTTGCCACCTTTACCGGTGTTCTGCTTCTTCTGCTGATAAAACACATAAAACACATTTATTGCTGGACTGGACAGAAGCGTCAGGTAAAACAACAGGGTTGTGATGTTGTATAAAATGGATGTACTGCTTATTGACAAACGCTCATATCTAACAAAAAATACTGCTACATGAACCTCTCATAAATGGAGACAAAAAAAAAAGAAACTGATAAAAACATGCTGTCAAAAATAAGGATAATCAGCTTTATTGTCATTGATCATATTTTTACGAAATGAATACGATTTATCTTTGTAAATATTTAACACATTTCTATCAGAAGTTACGTTACTGTTCAGGTAACAGGGCTGCAGATTGCAGCTCCGGGAGCCTGACTGCAAATAATAACCTCTTATAAAAACACATTTGTGCAGCTTAACTCGCTCTGTCGTGCAGACTAACCGAGTTAACAACGTGGTGAACTGTGGCTCCTGTCGACGCTAATTTAGCTAACAGGCCACAGGAAAAACCCGGCTACCTTTCTCCTCATAAAAACATTAAAAATCCGAACCAAGGCTCTGTATTATCACAGACACTGTCATTACAACATTGTCATTTCATCCCGATAATTTCCTCTGGCTTTCATACAAGTTAATCTGTAGTTTTCCAGGAATTATTCACACGCGACTGTACTTACAATAGGCGCCATAGCGGAGAAGCTAGCAGAAAGGAAGAGCCAGCCGTGCGCATGCGCCACACGTGCAAATCAAACGGCGAACTATCGATTGAATCCGTGCATCTGACATCGATTAGTTATTTAGTGTAAAAGCCATGTAATCCAATCCACACATTGTGGTAGTGGTGGAAAAGAATCAGATGCTTTAAGGGAGGCTTCTTTTACCCCAAGTCAGCATCAAGACGTCTCTTCCCAAGATGTTTCACAATTATATTGATGGATAACTTGTTTGATTGTATTGTTTAATACTTCATATAATTTCATCATGTCACTAGGTGCAAATTAGCTGCTGAATTAACCCTGACACATCATTTCCACTGATGCTGCCAACATCAGTGTTGATTAATGTGTGCCGTCCCATGTAAATTAATAAACAAACTACTGAGTGACTTAAATAGCAACACATGCCTGTAAATAAAGACAATGGCAGTTGAACGTTTATGAGAGGAGGAAGCCACTACTCTAAAAGAATAATAAATAACCTTTACAGTTTGCTCAAGGCCATGTGGACAACTCTGCATCCTAGCAGAAGAACCTTATCTCATCTATGAAACATGGTGGTGGCAGAATCATGGTCTGGGCCTGATTTGCTGCCTCTGGACTATGACAACTCACCATCACTGATGGAGCTATGATTTCTCAGTTGTGCAAGCTAATTTTAGAGGTAGTTGTCAAATCTGTGAACTGAAGCTCAACAGAAAGTGGATCATGCAGCAAAACAACGATTTTAAACACACAACTTGTTGTATATCTTGTGGTTAAAGCAAAAGAAATGTAATGTTTTGGCATGACTGAGCCAAAGTCATGATCTTAATTCTACAGAAATGCTGTGGAAGGACCTGAACCAGGCAGCTCAAGCAAGGAAGCCAACTAACCAACCTACCAACCTTTGCTGAGTTGAGGTTGTTCTGTGAAGAGAAAAATTCCTTCAAGTCGATGTAAAGGGCTGATAAACAGTCTCTGCACAATGGCACCACATCAGTTACTGAAGGCAAAGATTTAAATACATTTGCCACGCACAAATATTTATGATTGGATAATAGCCCACAACAAATAAATGAATGTGTATTTTTTTGTCTTCCATGAAAATCTATTAATCTTTTATGTCATATTTATGCAGAAATTGAGAAAATTCTTCTAGATTTTTTTCTCTAGGTTCACAAACTTTCAGATGCCACTATAAGTCACAGCTCTTCAGGTGTACTCATTTGTTTGCTTTTAATACACCGTACTCCCTTTTTACTCTAGTGTACTGCAACTAATGCATTTCTCAGGAATCACATTTAATAATAATCGTTACTGGGATGCATGTAAGCAGTTCAAACCCAACAGACCAAAGTTCACTTGCTTCATCAAACCAGCAAAACTGCAGCACATTAAACATTAGTTTTTCATAATGGAAGAAATAAAGACAGAATGCTAATATGCTAATAACTGATTTTATTTTATTTCACACGAGTGCTGTTGAGAAAATCTGCTTTGTGAATAAATGCGTAGTAATCAGCCAAAAGTTTTCAGTCAGACTGACAAACTATTTAATACAGGCCTGTGATAAATACAGTAAAAGTGCAACAAATCCAAAACTCAGCTCAGGTGTGTCGTGCTCCAACAGTCCGCTCATTAGCTCAGATGCTTTATACATAACTGTTTCATAATCTGTCCACATACACGCTACAGTGCACAGATATGCTACAAGTGTCTCCTTTAACTCAGACTGCAAACTCTTCACCCCAACACACACACACACACACACAGACTTCGTCTGCATCTGAGAAAATAAGTATTTACTAGATTGTACCAACGGCTGAAATGAAAACAAATGAACTGGTTGAACTTTTGTGAGTCCTGAGAGGTGTGTTAGTACGACATGTTCTATACCATCATGCTACAACTGTAGCAGGACAGTTACACAATGCAAAGATAAAATGATCAAAAATGATGTGGAGCAATGGTAACAAGCTAAAACGTTAGCATACAGTAGTCAGTACAATGCTCAAGGTTAGATTATGTGGAGGTGTTTTTACAGATCACAGTGCAGTTATGGACAGTAACGTAAAATAAATACTCAATATTAATAGAAAATCTGCTGATAATCTAATTTCTTTATAGTCAAAAACCCCATGTGCAGAACGAAACCAACAATGATTGCTGTGGTCATGAAGGTGGTGGACACTAACAGGCTGGACAAACTAGTCAGGAGGGCTGGTTCTGTTCTGGGTGTGGAGCTGGACCTTCTACATCTGGTCCAAACTCCTCTCAATCCTGGACAATCCCTCCCACCCACTACACAGTGTCCTGCCTGGACAGAGGAGCACGTTCAGCCAGAGACTGATCAATGTCAGGTGCTCCACAGAGACACAGGAGATCATTTCTGCCAGTGGCCATACAACTGTACAACTCCTCCCCCCTCTGTGTAAGAGGGAGGGATGATCACAGTCATCATCATTTATGTTATCACTGTTTGCTGCACTACATTCGACTCGTATGGACGTATTTCATGCATCTTTTTCCTTTGTTCTTACTGAGTTTTTTATATTTGTGTTGGTGTGGTTCTTTTCTTTTGAACCGAGAGGAGCAGTAATGAGGCAAAACATTTTTTAAAATAAAGAATAATTAAGTTTTATGAATCTTGAAATGTATGTAAAGTCTCATATATCTTATTTCTCTGACACATAACTCCAACGTTGTTCAAGAACTATAAACAACATGAGTGAATGAACCACGAATTAACATGAATGAGCCTCAGTGTTGTACTTTGTGCTGTCAAAATGATCTTTTTTGATAGTACAAATGTCAGTTTTACTACTGTGTGCACCCAAACAAATTTTAATCACAATGTGCTCTAGAATTAATCGTTTGTATGCTTGAATTCCCAGAACATAACACTAAATATGTTTTTTTTCGAGGGATGTTATTGATTAACAGGCAAAACCACAAAAGTGTTGCTAGAAAAAAACTCCCAGCTCTAGTCTTTTAAATTTAAACATGTTCAAATCTAAACCACTGTTCAACGTCTTGTTCATTTAGTTCTTGCACATAAATGATAAATTTTGACATTACTAATTGCGTATGATTTATTTGAGAGCACAAAATATTATTGTGGGCAGTTATTTTTTCCACTGTGGAACCTGCATTGTTCTTTAACTATCACAGTACACTGTGTAAGTTTATAATCTGCAGATTGATGTTTGCAGTGAGTGTGGTTATGTAATTGTTGTCTTCAGCTTGGGTGGCATGGTCTGTAAAACTTTGTTGAAAACAAGTTGTTGAGCCTTTAAGTAAGATAATAACATTGCTGATTTCCAAATGACCATTAAAGTGTAGATCTGACCTTAGCTGAAGCATCTGCTTCTGAGCGTCAACTGTTCTGTACATGTAGGTCTAAAACAAGATGCATCGAGGTTTAGTCATTTGCCAAAGAACATAAATCCACAAGTCGATAACGTGCACTTTCCAGTTTTATATTCAAGACAACCACAATGTTGCTCAGTTAAGCACTTTATGCACCATTGTTAAAAGCAGTCGATCCTGGACTGTAATCAGACTCAAACTGGGAGATCGGTGCCAACATCCAGCCCCAACATTGTCTCGTTTTTTTATTATAGTAGCAGTGAATGGACTACATGTGTCATGCTTTTCCACCTTACTACCATAATTTTAACTTTGGCCCTATAAGCAGAGACCTTTGAACGTACAGTTGGACTCTACTAGAAAAACATTTTGATATTGATGTTATCATGTGTTTGTATGTGAGCTGAGCAGTGAGACAATCTTCCAAACACAGTGTATCCCTTAATATTCTTAATAAGATTTATTTTTCTCAAAGCCTGTTTAAGTTTCAATCATTAACACACACACACACACACACACAAGTCGTCATCCAAACACTACAGCGTCACAGGGCCTCTCGTCTTCTCTCTTTTTACCAACAGAGCATCTTTAGTATCGTACTAACGTCTTGAACACGTCTTGGGGAGTGGACAGCAGCACTGTGAGGCCTCTCAACACCTTTACAGACATTAACAGCTCAGTCATTTGGTTGGTTTCTAACACAAAGTGACGGGAGAAACGAGACGCAGATGGAAATAAAACGACACAGTGATGTTTATGGTAGGAACTTATCACAACACAGAACAAAAATGTAGTAACTTATACTTTAAACATAAAACAGAAACAGAACACTTTCTGTCTGGAACCGGCTTTTAGTTTCTCCAGTGAAACTGAGATTTTAATGATCAATCATGCTCCTGTGTACAGAAACATGCCAATGAATAGTCAGTTTATGTGGACCCATAAGAAGAATAAATAACAGGTGCACTGGAAAGAGATATTCATGTTTCTTTAAAGGAAAAGTTCACAATTTTTCAAGTTATAACACAATCATCCAGTGGCCATGTGAACACTGGAAGAGCTTTTGTTTGCTGTAATCACTTATGTGTGTAAAGCTAATATGAAGTGTCAGCAATCCAATTAAATCAAATGAATCTTCCAAAGTTAAAAGATTTGTAAGTATAAAGGTCCAACTTTGTTACCCTGTTGACTTTCAACAATTGTTCTACTAAAAATGCTGCAAAATCTTCACTTATTAAGACTAATTTGTGAGGTAGAAGCAAGAGGTGTAATAATTCTTAATGATTATTTGAATCTGCGCTGCGGGACACACAACACAGGAGTTGTGGTCAACTTTGAGCACTGACAACGCAAGAATGGATCGCCATCAGTCGGGGTTTGTCCCAGAGGCTGATAACAGAGAGAACTGCAGCACTGATGAAGAAGAAGAATCAACACTGTAAACATTCACTCTTTGTGTGAATTTGATTTACCTGATGACAATGTAAAATAAATGGTAATTCATAACAGGAAGAATGATCACAGCAAGCAAAACACGACACACTTGAAAAACTGTCAACCTACCCTTTAAGTTGACCAGTTTTGTAGATGTGGACGTTTCTATGTGGAGTTAAAGGATAGTCAGTGATTTTCTATATTTATGTCAACAAATCCCATAAAAAGACTAAAACCAACAACGCTTCTACTCACGGTAACATCCGAGAAGCCACAATCTGATTTAGTGCTACGCACGTGTGCCACTCAGCTGCACTGACATGTTTCTTCACGTAAAATGTGACTATTGTATTAATAGTAATATAATTCATCATTTTTTTCCTTCGCTCTTTCTTGCAGAAATCCTTTTTAGAAACTGTAGCTGAGAGTTTTTGGCACAAGCTAAGATCAGTTAGTGAGTAGATGCAGACACACTGTTGGTTTTACTCTTTTATGGGATTTGTTGAGAGTAACAAATGTAGAAAATCACCTTGTAAACTATCGGTTTTGTCTTTGACACTTGTCTGTTTTGTTTTGGTTTAGGCTCGAGGACCTCGTGTTTTCTTGAAGGTGTATATGGAGACATAAAAAAATCACAATAATATGGACAGATTATGTTCAAACTGATGCCGTGACCTGTGACTGAAGTGTTTCAGCCTGAGCAAGTCGACCTTAGATCACTGCCGGACTTATATTCAGTCACCTGTAAATGTGGGAGCAACATTTAAACAGTCTCTAAACCCCGACAGAAACCTACACTTGAATAAATTATCAAATAAAACTATTTAAAGTTCACTGCTCCCTTTAACATTGTTTGCATTGTGTTCTGTTGGATAAACACAGGAGCTATTTAGGCTTTGTATTTATGACATTTTACTGTAGTTAGATATTAGAGAGTATTGGATTGGACTTGGTAGAGGAAGATGGTCACAACCTTAATTCATATACAGAGACTCCCCAAATTAGATCTGTACAACGTAAGTGAAATTGGTGAAGCAGCTTTTAAAGCATTTGTTTGGTTTAAGTTTAATGCTGCAGCCTTCAAAACATTGTTTTTAAAGAAAACACTTATAGAACCTGGGATTTGCCATTAAAAGTGCAGAGAACAGTGATTTCACTCTCTGCTGATGTGGGGGGGCCCAGTGCCCATTCAACGTAACAGATCATCAGTGAAACACTAAGTGTTGTCAAAGCACGTAAACATAAAGACAACAGAAACGGGTGGGGTGGCTGTTATTGGAATACATGAAGTACAGTGGAGGTTGTTTGGTCTTTAACTGGATTTTGGAGGTTGGTAGAAAAACAGCAGCCCAGCTGCCTGCTGCCGTCCCAGCTGTCACGGCCTCTGGTTGAGAGCCTGTCGCACCCAGACAGATTCAGGTTTCCCTCTGGAAGGCAGGCGCCATAGCAGACGCCACACACCCACCGGGTCTGACCTGCTTCAGTGCTGTGAGTCTGTTACATCCAGCGCCTGGGATTAGTTGACGCGGATGCCTGAGATGAAGGGCAGCCCCGTGGGAACCTTCCTCTTGTACTCCACATAGTCCTCGGCAAAGAAATGGACGAGGGAGAGTTCCTCCTCCTCGATCCGCTCCCGGAAGAACCGCCAGCTGGCTGTTGTGTAGCCCAGTATACACACCGGGTTACACAGCATGACCTGCAGCAGTCAGAACAAAACGTAGGAAAAGTCTCTTCACACCCACAAAAACACATCACAGCACAAACACATTACAGAGCACGGGGCTGTAACAGGTTTGTCTTTTCATTCTTTTCTAAAATTTCCTCCACGTTTCAGTATAAAGTGGTTCTAGCTAATTAACTGATTACAGTGACATCTTCAGGCTCTTCCGATGTCACTGTATCCTCAGGGTTTCTTCCTGGAGTACTTTCACTTTTGTACTTTAAGTAAAATTCAGAGATTTGAAGTTTTTCTACTTGTGTTGGAGTATTTTTCTAGCTGAATACTTGCACTTTTACTGGAGTTTGTTTGTGTACTTTCACCACCTCTGGAGTTTACTGTGGAAGAATGTTTGACAATTCTGGGTCAACTATTTTGGCTTTTTCTGTCTTTTGCAGCAATAACTGTATTTTAAAAGTGACAGCAAGTTATGGAAAAACTGCAGTACAAGTACAAGATTCTAAAACAGAGCATTGTTGCTAGACGTCAGCTTGTTTGTAATTATGGGATCATAAGTGAACGCTGGGCTGGGTGGTGCTGTCGTAGCTCACCTGTGTTCCTATGCTCCAGTAGAACCAGCCCACGTAGGAGGGGTGTCTGAAGTAGGAGTAGACCCCGCTGGTGACCAGCACGTGGCTCTGGGCCTTCTCATTCTGGACGATGTGGTTGAAGTTGGAGCCGGCAGTCAACATGGCCGCCTTACGCAGGCCCTCTCCACACAGCACCATGAGCAGACCAACGACGCTGAGCCAGGTGAGCTGCTTCAGCTCTGACACAGAAAACCGACTGTTAAAACACTGGTGAACACGTGACAACTCTCACAACGCGCACATGTCACGAGATTCTACAACACGTCACGAAGGGGATGTAGAATCTGAGGTGAGCCTCTGCTTCACTCTGCATTCACACGTCTGAAATATTTTATTCTTCAGGTCATGAACACCCTGATTTAACTGGAAACAAGTTTAAACATTTTCTCTCCTTTAGTTTCTCAGCTTGTCGCTGTCTCTGGTTGCTGCTACAGAACACTGGAACCGAAACAACCCGACACAAAAACAGTTTCTTCCCACACACCATCATGCTGATGAACAATTAATCAGCCACATATTATCAGTATCAACCACTGTGTAATAATCCCTATAAACCCCCAAGAACATCCACTGAGTCTACATATTACATATGAATCCTTTTTTCCACCTCTTTGTTGTGTTCAGTTGTCGTTTTCCAGCTTTGTTCTGTGCTGTATTGTGTGTAACTTCATTTTTTAATCTCCTGTTGAAATACGTCTCTTCTTTCTCCCTCATTGAATCTGCGTGAGACACCAACCTGGAACTGTCAGCTTCTCCACAGTGAACTCCACCCATGACGAGACGGCAGCGAGGGTGTACTCCACGCTGTGGTTGAGCAGGAACGAGTCCAGCGACAGGCTGTGAGGGTTGATGATCGCCGTCACCAGGTACTCGGAGTAATGGAAGAACGACAGGGAGCACAAGTACCTGCAGAGAGGCAGTATTACTACACAGCCCCAGGCCTCAACTACCAAATACACTTCCTGCTGTCACAATAAGGTGCAAGCCTTAGTTCACTGTGTAGATTTATCAAAGGATTATCACACCTAAAGTTTCAGACAAGTGTAATTCACTGTGATTTTATGGTGTAAAAATACAAAATAAAATTGTTTTTTCTAAATTCTCTTTCTTTTTTAACACAATTCACTGTTTAATAGTTTTTTAAAACTTTTTCTAAACTGCTACCATTTGGGGTCACTTGGAAACGTTCTTGTTTTTAAAAGAAAAGCAGATTTTTATAACAAATCAGAACCAGAAATACAGTGTAGACATTGTTAATGTGAATATCTGTGTTTTAAATATCTACACAGGTGTACTGTGTCCCTGTGGTACGTTGTGTTTGCTAATGGAAGTTTATACATTTAAAAGTCTGACTGGTCATTAGGAAACGCTTTTGTAATTATGTTAGCACAACTAACACAAGAGTTCACTCTGCTTTTGTCACAGCTTATTCTGACCTATTTATTAGTTAGTTTATTATATTTAGATATAATTCTGTTTTCTCTTTAACATGCTCAGAAGCCAGATTTCTACGTACTAGAATTGTGCAGAGACATTAAAAGTGTTCTCTGATCTTACATTACAGAGACGCTGTAATGTTGTTTATAAGGACACGGACAGAGGAACCAATGACCTACATTTCTACACAGCAGTGTCGCATTAAACTGATCTGTTTGTACGTACCAGCCAAAATGTGTCCACGTGGTTTCAGAGAAGCTTAAAATTAAGCCACAGCCAAAAGTAACTCCCAGAAAACAGGCTCTCACAGCGACCTAGAGGGAGTCAGTACGCTGAGGTTAACATAAGCTAACGTTACAAACACAGTTTCTGAGTAACAGCAAGTTTCAGAGGGCAACACAGACCCACAAACCAGGAGATCCCACCACAGTCATGCTTTAACATCTTAACATTTTATTTATGTTTTACATGATGTTAAAACCACATAACAAGTATTATATGGAATCAGATCCGATCAATATGACAGACTAAGAGCAGTGAGGAAAAACACAACTCTAAGGGCTTATTGTATATTGTATTGTCCTCCACATATAACATGATATATTTTATGTGACTTTGACTCAAAGGGAAATGTTGTACTTTTTACTCTGCTACATTATTTCACAGCTTTAGTTACTAGTTACTTTGCAACTAATAAATCATGTTTTATTATGTATCAACCACTATTAAGCATCACTTGTGCTGTTTTTATTATTTAGACTAAGTGAGATATTTGTCCTTATTTTTTATTAATTACTAGAAAATTGTCTGTTATATTTTTTACATCTCAAAACTCCTTAAACAAATCTAGACACAACTTGAACAATGACGTAATCAACGCCTATTATTTATTATCATGCACTTGAAATTAAACTTGATAAAAGAATTTGAAGTGGTACTACTATTTGTAAAGTATGGTCTGATGTAGTTTTAGACTTGAAGGAAGGTTGTTTCATTGCACAGCTGCAGAATAAAGTCATACATAGTTTGATTAATGACATTAGTCAATACAAAGAAATTCTATAAATGTACCTGAACTGAGTTTTTTGAACATGAGGTCATTTTATAAATTTAAATTTTTTTATATATTTAAATGTGTACTATATTTTTCGGAACCTGTAACAGTTCCACACTTAAAGACAGAAGCATAAAACTAACAAATAGAAATCTTAAATTTGGTTGTTTTTCCATAATCTTCAAACACCAGTTTATAGTAGCTCGATCTAAGCCAACATACAGTATGTATTTGGTAATCAGAAACATATTGGTTATAAGTAATGTATTACTTTTTCTTTTATTTAGTAGATTATGCCGAATTTCTAATTGGAACCTGGTTATTCGTCAAGTACCTCTAATCCTGTTTTTGAAGCAAATTACTTTCACCACAGTCCAAAACAATCCTGAAATGACAGATTTCTGAACCGGCTTCTGTGTCACCTTCTTTCCACGGTGCATGATGAACGTGTTTATAACGTTTAATTAATATATATATATATTAATAAGTGACAAGTGGAGGGTAAGCCTCTGCAGCTTTACCTGGCTTATGTTTCTATATCGAGCACATTAGCTCCAGCTGTCTGGTTCCTCTTAGCTAACAAGATTAACTTAATGGATCGCTAATGTTAGCTAGCTAGGTCATTTAGTTAGCCAGCATAAGCAGGGCAACATTAAAGTTTAAATGGTGAATTAAAGTATGTCAGACTCCGCAGGATTAACGTGTGGTGGATGAAACCCTGTACTCCCCGACTCCATAAAATATATGTTTTTTTTAATTAAAAATAAGATAAAATGCAACCTGTAAGTTTGCTACCTAACGTCAGTGCTTACCTTGTATATAGGTCCCCTGTAAATGATTAGCAAGAGGCCGTTGATCACCGCTATGTGAATACAAATCGCTATTTTCCCGGACGTTTCCGTCAGATAATCAAAGACCCAGTCGAGATGTCCAAACCAGGTTCTGATCAATGGGATCACAACCACACTGAGTCCTAAAATAAAGCCTTTTATACTTACTCTTCCTTCTAGCACCAACTTACTGCCTGCCATGTTGGTAGTACTGTGCTAAAGGAACTATCGCGATAACTCAGTGACAAGTTCGTGATTTCCATTAGTATGAAATAAAAGACAGAAAAGCAAAGTGAAATTACTTTTTAGTACGGAAGCCCATTACCGCCACTAGAAAATAAATAAATAAAATAAAGTACAAATAACAAAAAAGCATGTAAATACGTAAATAAAAAAATTAGTCAAAATTATGACATAAAACGTCAAAATATGTCTTACATAACTGAAATTATGACATCAATCAAAGATAATAAGTCAAGATTATTTTGAGTTAAAGTTAAAATTCTGATTTAGTAAATTAAAATTATGATAAAAATCACTTTTATGAAATAAAGTAAAAAATTATGACTTACTAAATAGAAATTGTGAAATATAAACTCAAAATATGACTGAGCTGAAATTATAAAATAAAATGTCAAAAATTATGATTTACTAAATCAAGATTATGAAATAAATAAAAAAAACTCGAAACCATTTGATGTTAAAAAATTTGACTTACTAAATGAAAATGATGAAAAAGTTATACAAATTATGACAAAAAGTCAACATTTTGATAAAAAGTCAAAATGCTGACTTCCTAAGACAAAAATGATGATATAAAATAAAAATTATAAGACATTTACATTTTGACTCAGTAATGACATGGCAGGTCTATGGTTTGAGGCAACTTAATTTGTTAAAATGGACTGAGCTAAAGTGCTTTAAATGAGGCTTTACCATGAACAAAATACTTCATTTGCTTGCTGATTTTCATGGGATTGTACTAATAAGCACACAAATAACTATCAGATTTTAAAGAAATTTCTGAAAGAAGACATTTCAGTTCTTGAAAAGTGTTAATGCTTTGTTTGCACTGCTTCTGTTACTAAGCACAGGGCCCTTTTCTGAGTCACCTTACATTTCTTTCTTGCATTATATGGTTACTGTTGGGTGCTTGTGCATGTTCATGTGTTTGATGAATACTGAAAATGAATTAAGTAACTCTAGGCTTTCTTTTACCAAATAAAAACAGATAGCGAACAACTCAAAAGGTGAATACAGGGGCTCTCAGTGGAGCTTCTGGACTCTTTCCAGTAGTCGTGAATGTTTGTAGGCAGTTCGGTTAAGACAGGACCCACGTAAACAAGCATCGGCCCCAGTTAGGAGATTCATCTCTGAATGTCATGCAACATAGTTAGGAAATTCAGGACAAAAACTTCCATGAAAAAGCCAGCTTTGGAAAAATGAAAAGCAAAATGCAAGAAATGGTGTCAGCTTCACTGAAAGTGAGATGTACAGAGAGAAGGCCCCTCATCCATTTAATGAATTTAGATTAAAAAAAATATAAAAATATTTTATTTCTTCATATTACACTACTTTTCACAACATTAATTTAAGACAAAGCAGATATTTATTGACATGTACATCATAAAACACTTCTGGCCCACGTCCTCTTAAATTAGTGATTTACTCCACCTCAGTGTCCAGTCTCACTGTCTAGATCCAGAACACGGGGTCGTGAGGTTGATACTGTTGTAGACTTAAAGGTTACAGACGTCATTTATATTGTTTAACTTTACATCTGGTTCACTGATCCAGTCTGCAATTCACGAGTCCATCCCAGCCACGGTGAATCAGCCACATCTACACAGAGCGAGTCCAGTTCATGGTTCTGTCAGCAGTACAGTAAGTGTTGATTTGTCGGATGTACAAACACATCTTCCTGTAACTCAGATTCTACTTTCTTTGGCTGCTCGAGAAAAAACTGGAAATCTTGCTTTGTGTCCTCAAAGGAGGCAACGGTGAAGCTGAAAGTAAAAAATAAACCATGAATAAAGCAGTTGGAGGGTCTCATCGGTGTCAGAAATAATGTAATTTTCATACCATAAACTTTGACTGTTGTGTTGTGTATATGTGGTGAATATACAGAGGCTGATGAACCTCTTTTAACATACTTAAAAGTATGTGAACCATTTCAACTTAACTAGTTCTCTGCATTAATGTGATCTGATCTTCATCTAAGTGACAAGTACAGACAAACAGTACTGAGACATCAACTATTCCAAGATATCCTGTTCAGCGGCAACTGGACTGAGTTCCTGAAGATGTTTCACCTTCCATCCAGAAGGCTTCATCAGTTCTGACTGACTGGCTAGAGCAACAGGTTTATAAATCCCTGTGGAGTAATTGAGTTGTTCACACTTGATGGTCACCTGTGGTTTGTTGTTCCACCTAAACAACAACAACATCACAGCATGATGTGTTGTTTTCTGAGAGCTTTTAGCTTCACTTTGTCAGACAGCTTCTATTTAAGTGGTTTCTTGATTCCACAGGTCTGGCAGTGATCAGGCCAGGGTGTGGCAGGTGAAATTGAGCTCAAAATGTGGTTAATCACAGTTCATTCATGATTACTTTTTCAAATAGGGCCAGGCAGGTTTGGACAGCTTTTTTCCCTTAACAAATCAACTAAATGAAGTGGGCAAAAAATACATTTTCACAGCACTGCATTTTAAACTCAAGGAAGAGTCGCAATTTATCCAACGTTCTTTATTGGCTGTTAATACAGATACAGGTATTTGTTTTATTTTCTACTTTTTGTTTTCCCTAATAAAGGGTTTGAGCTGCTGCACTCAGACACTATTTGACTCAATCACTGATTGTTTTTTTTGTGGGGGACACTCGTTGTTGGCCAGTAAAAGAATGTGTGATCGTAGTTGGCTTTAAGATCTCTTATTTTCTGCCTAATTTAACGAGTAACTTTTCTCAGATTTAATTCTGTGCTTCGTTACATCGTGGTGTTTCACATTCACACTTTTAACCACTGAGAGCAGATCTCAGAGCAAACGAGACGCAGAGGTTTCAAGCTTCCTACGGGAAGGATGAAGATGAACGCCTCCGTCCATTCAGGATTAAAAGCCTGGATTTCAGTGTCAACCTTCCACCGTTTAGCACACGTCATGTCACACTGACTCACAATGTCGCC
>JAUMHL010000028.1:2782129-2794894 GCA_032362345.1 Sandelia bainsii
AGTGCATTTTAGGTTCATCCTGAAATTTCACCCGAAAGCCGAATATCCCTAACTTTTTGTGAGTAGTGTAAGTCTGGTTTAGACATCAAAGTCTCTCCAGTATAACTATTAGTGACTAAAAACCTTTTAAATAAAGACATAGAATGATTAAAATGTTGAACAGCCTATCACAAAGGATCTGGAAGGTCTCAGTGTCTGAAACTGTGTCTGTTCCCTCTGTCACGGTCTCTGCTCGCTGGTCTGCGCCATATATGGTCATATCCTGTCATTTCTCTCCCCTCACTCTGTTCTCACCAATAAACCTGCAATCAGCTCAACTCCACTCACCTGTTCTCCTCCCTTTAAAACCAGGTCTGCCAGCTCTGCTCCCCTGCCAGATTGTCTGTTTACCTGACTCTCAGAACAGCGACTCTCCAGCCCTCTAACTTGGACTGGACCGCTGTGTATGACTCTGATTTGGATCCTGATCCTGCTTCTGATCCTCTGATATTGTGAGTACTCTGTTTGACCTGATTATCTTCTGTCTCTGGGATTTGGATTTGGATTTGGACTGTTTCTGTGGTCTCCTGGCTCCTGCCCAGCCCTATTGTTACCACTTACGTGTTCTAACCCCTGTCTCCTCTCTGAATATACTCACCAGTCTCATTGTATCACCTAAGTCAGATTGGGGCAGCATGATAGCTCAGTGGGTAGAGCAGTCATCTTCCAACCTGAGGGTGAGTGGTTCAATTCTCAGTCCCGGCAAGTTACATGTCGAGGTGTCCTTGGACAAGATACCGAAACCCTGTAGTAGTGCTGACACAGGTCTAGCAGCTGTCCAAACAACAATTTCCCCAAGGGGATCAATAAAGTATCAATTATTATTATTATTATTATTATTACTCCATTCAAGCATACTCACCTCCACCATGTGCTCCTGGACTACACTACCCATCAACCACTGCTCCCCTCACTTCCTGGTTCACACAGAACTGGTTCACTACTCACCTCTCCATTCGCTGGTTTCCTCCTCTACTCACCTGCCAACTCAGTCTCATCAGTGAGTACACAGTCAGTATATATACTAATAATACTAATAATAATATACTAATACTTACCGTGATCCAGGTCTCTTCATTAATTCTGATCTGTGTCGAGACTCACCTGAAGATCCACCTCGCTCCTGCTGACGTCTGCTGCTCTGTTTCTGGTCCTGGTTCCTCTTGCAGTCATTCATATTTCATTTTGTACGACAAACCTTTTAAACCTTCAGAATGCCTCACGGGCACTTCGAGTCCTCCAAGCCTTACACATCACACCCTCTGAATATATTTTATGATTTCATTATTTTTTAATTTTAACCGTGATCAGATGCTTTTAGAAGAAAATAAAGGCAAATGTTTTATGAAGGCAGGAAGGTTTGGATCAAGTCAACAATTTCTCATTCTGGAAAAGACCACAGGAAGAAAACAGAGAAAGTAGCTCATACTTTTATAAACCTCTTCACTTCACTGTAACTTAATGTGAATCTGTCTCTTGAGTGACACTCACATGATCTGGCCTGAAGCCAGGGGAATTCTGCTTTTCTGCTTTCCCTTTTACGTCTGTGTTTTTCACTCTGCTGCTGCTGCTGCATCTGTCCTGTCTGCAGAATATGTTCAAATACACTCTGCTGATGTGAGCACTTTCAGAGTTTACTGTTAGTTCAAATGTACTAACATCTATATCTCACTTATACTCATTCACTACTCACTTCAAGTGCTAATAAAAAAAACAGCCAGTTTAGTCAATTCCATCCATGCACCCAAATAACATTTTACATTAATACGCTGTAATTTTTAGGTGTGTGTATATATGCAGAAAATCTTAAACCATTACTCACAATAAGTATGCAAGATCAGGCAAAACTATACCAGAAGAAAGAGTCTGCTTTCACTGACCTGACCTGCTGCAGACGCTGAGAGCAACGACAAGCACAACTATACAGACATCACACTATCTGGAAGGAAAGACGTGTGGACATTTATTACACAAAGTGTTATTCTTTTAGTAAAAAAATAAAAAGTACATTAGTTAATACAAATCTGACTATTTAAGTCTACCAATACTTATTTACTACACATGCAGTGGGGTCATTCTATAATTCGGGGTACATATCATGTCCATGGGCTGTTTTCACAAAATTTACTATTCAAGCAATAGGAAAATTTATACTGGATCATATTTCTCTACAAAAAGTCAACACATCCTTTATTTTCCAATAAATGTATATCCTAAGCTGGAATTAGCTGTTTTGTGTTTAAAAACATGATTTAAAAAGGCTGTAATGTCAACTGTGTTACCCAAGTTAATCTAATCACAGTTGACAATTTTGGCAGTTTATTGTCAGAGTTTATGCTCATATTGAGTGTTGTTGATAAAAAACATTCATTAAGTATTGTTAACTACATAGTAATTACATAGGAATTGCTTATATGATAGGATATGAGTCTTATGGCGTATGAGGATAAAATAAAAAGACACTTTAAAAAAAAATGTTCAGGTTTGCTATATGTGAGTTTCCACAAATTGTTGTTAACTCTTGTAATGTTTTTTAGTATATGTTCAGTTGAACTCATCTTAATGTTATGACACTTATTTTTGTGCAATAAAAAAATAAAGTCTTTATCTTAAAGAAATTTCTCTTTTGTTCTCCTAATGTGTCCTGTCAACTGAGTTAATTTGTCAACTGTGTGACTTGTGGTATTTGTGTCATAAATCTTTTAAATCTTAGCTGAACTGTAACAAAAAAGATGAGGTACATCTCTGAAGAGGGAAGCTGAGGGCTTCATCAGGAAAATAAAATCGTAAGCTTGTTTTATCTTATAACCCTGATGCACCACAATCGCCTGTACTTCTTCCTTGTTATTCACTAGTTTTTAACATACGTGTGATTCAACTCACTGAACATCTTGTTATTGTGTAAAGAACTGAGTTATGAGACATTTGACTGTGGCCTCTTGTACATTTTACACATTATTATTATTTGACTTGCAAGTCTGACGTCTCCATGCAGGTGACCTCTGTAAACCTTTACTATTTAAACCATTGCTTTGTTCTCATTTGGTCCATTGTTCATGTGCAGTCTGATGTTCAGTCCCAACTGTTAGCTCTGTGTGCGTAATGGAGAATAAAGGAAAATGGCAAAAAGCAGAGAGCTTTGCTGTGTTAAGTTTGAGGTGTAGGAGAATAACCTTTGTGCTGCAGCATTAATACTAGTGTTAGATCGTTATCCAACATTAAATAAGTTGTTTTCTTTGACCCATCAGAGTCGACTGAAGTTTTGTAAAGTGCTTCAGTGCATGTTGCTGAGTCAGTCTTGTTTGTTAGTATCAGAGTTCAGTGATTTGCTCCACTAACAGTGTGATGGTGACTGGGCTGTCTGCTTCTCAGGAGAGAAGCAGAAAACACCATCACAGAGCGACCTGATCTCAGTCATTCTTCTGTTGATTAAGAAGAATCAAACATTTTGTGAAGAATAGACTGTGTCTTTCCTGCTGCTGCCTGATTAACCTGCACATGTTTTCCTTTTTGGTAAAATGGAATAATTGTATTGCTTAGATAAAAAACAAGTGTTCTCATTTACTGTAGCGCACACATTAAAGATTCAAAAAGAGAGTAACAAATGTTCCTGGGATTGTTTGCCCTTCTTTTTTGTCTAAAGACCAATAAAAACATTTAATGACTTGACAGAAAATTTCATCATTATCCATTAAAATCATGATAAAATGTTTGTTGTCTACATGAAAATCTTACCTGGTTAAATATTTTTTCTTCCATGTGACAAAGGAAATTGCACATACTGTTAAGGCAACTGATAAAAGAGGCACTAAAATGCTTATCAAAATTATTGTTGTATTTGAACGTTGTTCTCCACATTCAGCATCAGTTGAAGTTGTTCCTGGTCTTAACAGCTGAAGGTTTTTTGTTCCACATCTGAATTGACAGAGAGATATTTTGTACATTTGTAGGATAAAGTGAATTTACTGCTGCTGTAAGAAACCAGGTGTGAACACGACTGATGTGAAGCTTCACTTACTGTGTGTGTGGTCGACAAGGTGTAAATGTCCCATCTGAAAATGTTCCATCACTGCAGTCGGAGCAGACAGTGTCTGTGGAGGATGTTCCTGCACAAACACAAATACACAGTATGAAAGTTACAACAGAGATTCTGGCTGGCAACCTACCACTTTCTAGTCAGTGATGCATGAAAATCATTTGTGTCTTTTAGAAGGTTTTAAAAGTTAAATCATGTTGTGATTTATGCTACCAGAACAGCAGCTTCAAGAGCCATGAGGCTTTCAAACCAGTGGTGGTACTGTAGATTACTGTAATATGTAGGACTATCTGATTTGAGTCAGAGATGAACTTGGAGATAATCAGGTGATTCTGTCATAATTTTTTTTAACTAGTAACATTGTAACGTGACTTTAGCGTTCTCACGCATGATGTTCACTCCAACTGACTCGGTCATTTTAGATGGTAATAATACAGGATCGCTGTAATTAAGTGTCTGATCAGTCTCCTGCTCTCCGACGGGGCACCGAGCCCCTCCCACTTCGCTGTGACTGTCGTCGTCTCGCTCTGTCGCGTCTCTCTCAGCCTGAATCTATCTCTACGCTCCGGGGCAGGCAGACCCTCCCATATCAGTCTCATTTAAAAAAGTGGATCGTTCTCCTCTCTCTCTCTGTCACCTGAGAAACACGCCTCAGCTGGTCCTCCTGCTCCGCTGCTGGAGTCAGACCTCCCTCATCTCTGATGGAGCTACCACACTCAGCTGTCAGAGAGAACATGTTGTGTCTTTTATACAAGATTTATACACGTTAAACTAGAGCTGGACTAGACAGTTAGGTCATGTTAAAGGCTGCTTACGTGCTGCCTTGCTCTACAATGATGCGACTGCCCGTCGCTTCCTCCTCCCGCTCCACTTGTTCCAGCCTCATCATCATCACCTGGTTTTAAATATTTTCTCATAAAATCCCTCAAGCTTCTACTTTCCTCTTCTCTTCTTCTCTTTTCTTTACTGTGCACCGGACTTATGCTGACCGGACATTTAGACAATTTACTGGAGAGCAAATAAACTCAAAGTCAAAGGTTGTTGTCTGTGGCCAAACCATTTCTGTGTGTGTGTGTGTGTGTGTGTGTGGGGGCACTATTTTTGACACTATTTTAAGGACAATTATGAGGGGAAAAAAAAAGCTTTATGTCACTAAAATATTACATATTTATCCACAAATAGGCCCATTTTGAAAAATAATAATTTATTATAATATAATTTATTGTGTTGAAGGGCCCAGTTCTGGGCCCCCCCCTCTACCGTGGGCCCGGGACAAGTGACCTGTTTGTCCCCCCGCCCTATCGATGTCACCATTCAGCAAACAATCTTATGTTATGTGGTTCTGGAGGAAATTAAAAACATAAAGAAATACTTTAAGATCGTGTACTTTAGCCACTTATTATTAAAGTATTAATCAGTCCTCTTTATGGTTGCTAACTGAGGATCATATTCTCTGCTACTATATTCAAAACATCTCAAAACACACTTAAAAGACCCTTTAGTGTGTGACATGGTAGACCAACGGACATGTGACAAACTAACTGCAGCAGCAGCAAGATGTCCCTGTCACTTTTAGTAATAGTTTGTGTGGCACCATTTTGAGTGAAACTTGCATTCAGACATGTGAAACACTCACATATGTATATATGAAACATTCGCACAAGCACATATGAAATCTCAGTATATCCAGAAGGCATTTCACTGTAACCTAGTCTGGAAGAACGTAAAGTGAGCGGAGCTCCTGGACTTATATTATCTTATCATCATCATCTTATGTTTTATAATTTTAAACTGGTTGCCAAGTAGAATTTCCTTCATAAGATTTTTCTGAATTTTGCAGTCTTTTCTTGAATAATCTCTTAAATGTCTTTTTCTGAAAGTGAAAGTCTTCCCACTGCTCCTGCAATCAACACAGAGCCGAAGCGGCCCACTTATATTTATGCAGCCCACCGGTCCGCTGCATAAAGGGGAAGGGCGCCTTTTTCTACAGTTAGAGAACACACAGTTAAATGTTTCAGAGCAACTATCTTCTTTATTAACTGCTTCAATCAGTGATAGAAAAGGAGAAGGCATGGTAAAAGGTAAAATGATAAAACTGTCCACTGTATCAGAGCAGAGCAGCTCCTTTGGGTCCGGATAAAACAGACATAGCTGTATGTCATCATATCTTTGTTTCTGTTGGAAGACACACACCTAGATTTCGGTTGATTTGACTATCAGCCTTGGTATCAGTGGATACCCAAAATGAAAGGACTCTTTTTTTACATGTGGCCTCTCTTTTTCAGGAACACCCTGATCACAGTTACACACATTTTTACCTGGAAGCTGCCCAGTATATTCAGAGTTTGACCTGCCACTGAGCAGCTCCACTGGGACAAGTTTTAGGTAAACTTACACTTGACATAAATCAAGAAAACCAACCTTTCTCGCTGATGTACTGTCCTGGTTCACAGCTCGTGTGTTTCTGTGCTGCCTCACAGTCATCATCTGAAGGCTCCAAACAGTAAAATCCTTCCGTTGGTTCACAAACCGTATCTGCTACTGCCGTACATGACCTCTTTATCTTCAGACCAGAACCTGTAAAATCATGGAGGTTACATGTAGAGATAAAACACGTGTTTAATATATTGTTGCAGAAACCATGGAGGGATGGACGATACCACTGACTTTTGAGTAGAGGTCAGTTCTATTATTAAAGTCTCAGATCAGTCACACTGATAAAAATTGTTCTTACTGCTGTTTGAAAATTAAGCAAAACACAGAGTAAAGAAAGTCTAAGTTGATATTAACAGTTCATCCAGTAACTGTAACAAACTGAACTTCATCATCATTTAGAACGCCCTGTCCCTTCCCTGTGTAAAAACTGCCTGTTGTAACACTAAAGGTGTCTTAACAGGTTGTAAAGTATTTCAGTCTATAATTCTAATCAACAAAAAGTCAGTAATGTATCGTAAAGTCATCAAAATGAGTATGCAATGTCACTATGACTCTGTCAAACTATTTCAACAAGTTTCTCAGTTCTTACACTGTGGAACCTGTGTAATAAGCCTACTTAAAGTAATGTCTTCAAATCTGGAATTAGACTTGGTTACCATTAATAATTAGGAAAGATGAACAAACATCTACCTGCATCACAGTGTGTACATGGAAAACACTGTTTAAGTCCAGTAGGTTGATTCATGTAGGTTCCCTCCAAACAGGGCAGACAGAAAGTACTTCTGAACTCTGTACAATCTGTTTTAACTCGACTTCCTGTTGAAAAAAACAAAGATTTCATTGTTAAAGTATCATTAACACCAGCATAACAACGATGTATGATATTTCTGAAGTGAAATGTCCCTTTACCGACCAGTTGAATCTTACCGGCGAGACACATGGGACAGCACTCGTTTCCTATCTGATACTCTGCTCGATGACATGTGAGTGTGTGTCCACTGAAGACTTTGATCACTAGTATCTGTGAGGAGAAAAACACAAGTGACACAAGCAGATAAAGATCAACTTAAAGGCAAGATTAACAGACACCATGATGAGGTGGAAGAGAAGGAGCTGAGAAATAAAGTGAACAATAATGATAACTAGAGCATGAGAGAAGGTGAGTGGAGGAGGATGCTGATGGAGAAGTGACCCGAGAAGCCAGACACAAATGTCAAAAGTCTGGACACACCTTCTCCTTCAGTGGTGTCTCTTCATTTATAGTATCTCCAACATTGTACATTTGTACTGAAGACATCCTAACTATGAAAGAACACATATGGAATTATGTAGTCAACAACAATGTGTTAAATAACCCAGAATGTTTTATATTTTCGATTCTGCAAAGTGGACACCTTTTGCTTTGATGACAGCTTTGCACACTCTTGGCATTTTCTCAGTCAGCCTCATGACATGGTCACCTGGAATGGTTTTCCAACAACCTTGAAGGAGTTCCCAGCATAGAGTCCTTGATGGCTACTTTTCCTTCACTCTCCGGTCCAACTCACCCCATATAATTTCTCATTCCTGGGATAATTAAGGTTATTCTATTCTATTCTTTCATATTCTATTCTATTCTATTCTAACCGTCTCAACTGGATTCAGACTGGGTGATTGTGAAGGCCAGGTCATCTGATGCAGCTTTAGGACAAATAGCTCTTACATAACTTACAGGTGTGTTTGGGGTCATTGTCTTGATGGAAAACAATTGATGGTCCCACCAAGTGAAAACCAGATGGGATTAAATTTGGTAGCAATGCTGGTTAAGCGTGCCCCTAATTTTGACTAAGTCACCAACAGTGTCACAAGCAAAGCACCCCCACACCATCACACCTCCTCCTCCATGGTGACCCTAAGAGGAGTGAGGGAAACTTTGCATGTGCAAATAAACAACCCCTCACTCAACAGAGGGGGAGGCCTCTCTTCAATTTCAGAAAAATCAGGCCCAATTCACACCTCCACACTTAACGACCCACTTAATGGGGGTAGGAGGGGTTACCAGGGGTGTGACTGTTACGTCTACCCACAACCTCCCCTTTCATTGTTTTACTTAACGAGCCTATTCAGGGAAATGGTGAAGTGAAACCAACCTGGAGGTTAATTTGTGGTCTCTACCAACTTCCCTCAGACTGAAGAAACTACTTGGATGATTAGTGAAACGTTTCAACTTAACAAGAAAGAATTCCAGTTGCCATAACTCAACTTACAGATTCCACTGATCTAATGTCCATTTCCTGTGTTTCTTGGCCAAAGCAAGTCCCTTGTGCTTGCTGTTCTTCCAAAGTAATGGTTTCTTAGCTGCAGTTCGAGCATGAAGGTCTGACTCACGCAGTCTCCTCTGAACAGAAGACCTTGAAATATGTCTACCACTTAAACTCCAAGATTCATTTATGTGGGCTCTAATCTGAGCTTTGGTAAATTGGCAGTTTCGGAGGCTGGCGACTCTAATAAACGTATTCTTTGCATCAGACATGATGCTTGAGACGATCCTTATGAGAGCAAGTTTCATCATAGTGTTTGATGGTTTTGGCGACTGCATACATTCAAAGTTCTTGATTTGGATCTACATTGGAATTTTCAGACTGACTTACCTTTATTTCTTACAGTAATGATGGACTGTCTTTTCTTTTTACTTAACTGAATGTTTCTTGCCATAATATGGATTTGTACAGTAGTTGTTTTAGCACTAATACAGCTATTGACTCTGTACCCAGTGTTTCTCTGCACAAGACAACTGATGATCTAACGCAGTGGTTCTCAAACTTTTTACACTGGGTACCACCAAATATTTGTCTCTCCCAGTACCACCATTATGACCAGAGGTGGGTAGTAACGAGTTACATTTGCTTAAGTAAGTTTTTGAAAAAAATGTACTTCTAGGAGTAGTTTTAATGCACCATACGTTTTACTTTTACTTGAGTAGTTTTGTGAAGAAGAAACGCTTCTTACTCCGCTACATTAGACAACACTCGACTCGTTACTTTTATTAACCATTTATTCTACACATTAGTTTCACCAATCAGACGTAGCAACAATAATCACATGACTTCGTTTCACCACCGGTAATAACGTCGCTAAATTGATTGATAATAATTGATTTTTAAATTCCCGCTGACACGCAGAAGGCAGACAGCCGTACAGCACTTCACCCGTGAGATCACCCGTTAGCTCACTCTGGATTCAGAAATATTACATCCTGATCAACCAACAGACTTCAGCGATGTCTGTGAATAAGTCTGTTTCTGTCCCTGTGACCGTGCGTAAAAACAGTCTGAGAGATCAAAGAGGTGAAGTGTGCGCACACAGCTGTCTGCGTGTCAGCGGGAACCAACTTCAATCAATTTAGCATCATTATCACTGACCTGTGTTTTGTCTGCTCACGTGTCTGAATTAAACGTCCCCAACAAAACTGGACATGGTTCTAAATTATGACGGACATTCAGACACCAGATTTCTGCTACAACATCATGTGAATGAAAACACTGTATAGTTTAAACTAACACTTGTAACTCAGGATGCCGTGTTGTGACTCTAATGCTGTTAGTAATGTTTATGGAGATGTAAAGTGTATAAAAGTCTGACGTTGTCCAGTGAGAGGAGACAGTTCACCTGTAAACTATAGTAGTATTATGTCTTTAATGTTATTATTTAATTTTCGTAAAATAATCTCAGGTGTTCCTGCGTACCACTAGAGGGAGCCTGCGTGCCATAAGTGGCACGCGTACCATAGTTTGAGAACCACTGATCTAAAGCACATCAAGAAGGCAAGAAATGTCACAAATTAACACCTGACTAGGCCGTCTGTGAACTGACAAACTCGTGAGGCTGACTGACACTGAGTGTGACCAGCTGCCAAAGCTAAATGTAGCTACTTTGAATGATATAAAATATGAAACATATTCTGGTTGTTTAACACGTTTTTGTTTAGTACATAATTCCATACATGTTCCTTTATAGTGTAGATTTCTTCAGTGTTAATGTACGATTTTGAAAATAATAAAATACAAGAGAAAGGGTGTCTAAACATTTGACTGGTAGTATAGGTGAAAAGAATCTCATGTCATACTTTCCAACCCAGCACTATTTTTTGAAAAACACCTTTCATTATCACAATCTTGTTCTTAAACTCAAAGGAAATTTAATCCAGGCTCATCATTAAAGCTTTATTTATATCTACACATCAGAGTTGCAATTTCCATCCATGTGTAGATCCACTGAGCTTTTCACAATTGAGGAAATATGGAACCTGTCTTAAACTTGTATTAATCATTACATGATCAAAAAGCTGTTATGTTCCAAACCTTCATGACAAATTTTCTATACTCACCAGGTGTCTCTAAAAATGCTGCACATGTGCAAACACTCTTACAAACAAGATATCACAATCCACACATAATCTGGAAACTGAGCCATGGCAACTGGACTGTTAACTGAGTGTTCTTTCTTGTTAGGTTGTAACTAACAAGAAAGTCAAGTTGATGACAAAAAAAAGTCGAGTTGATGATAACGGATCAGAAAAATGACGATCAATTCTCAACACAGTGATAACTGAACTGTATTATTTAAAATCAGGAATTAGTATTCGATTAAATTAGTAACAGAGACAAAGAATCAAGAGTCAGAAATGAAAACAAGAAGAGCAGAAGAAAAGACTTACAGTTATTTAATGCAATAAACATTTTTTACCAACAAAGATGCAGCTGTCAAATGTTTTCTTCTGAAAGTCATTTTAACGAGCAGGTTGACAGGTTTCGTGAGCTGAAGACACCATCTCACATTTAGGAAGAGGTGAGTTGTAACATCCAAATCAGAAGAACACCTGGAAACAGAAGGAAATCATATAAGACTACAGCATCCAGTAGGAAACCTGCAGATCTGTGACCAGATCCAGAACAGTTTTGTAGTAACTTGAGTCTATGTTTAACTTTACTTATTTGCAGCACTTACTAACCCTGATGGAGGTGGCTCAGACTGCTTTCCTCAAAGTTCATACAATGAGAACCTCCTATGAGCTCCCTGTTTTCTTTAGCTCCAGTCTTTCCCATCTGTTTCAGAGATCACTAGGGGTTTAATGGTTTAAAGATCGATTCTTTTACTGAATAAATGCTGTTATTTATAAGAAAAGACGATTTTAGTCTCAAACTAACTGTTAAGTCACAGATTACTCTCAGATTACTAAAATAAAATCTGCACAGATGTTTCAGCCCTGACAGTCTAAATATGTGGCAGATCAATAATCAAAATGTCTTTCTTGAGTTTCTATTGATTGATTAATGTTTGCATTTATAGTTTAATCAGCAAACTGACATGATGACAGCTTTTCATTACAATTTTAACTAATTTCATGTGAAATAAATGAGTCATATGGAGGCTAAACCATAAACACATCATCTCCTGTGGAGCATTTTAACAACAAACATTTTATTTAATCTGTATCCGACCTCACAGGATGTGAGGATTTGCAACATCCGGTACAAACGGTAACTTGATTGCTGCTAGAAACGTTAGAAACTGTCCGACTTCATAGTCGACTTTTAACTACTCCCTCTGCTGCGGCCGCCTGCTCTCGTCTCTTCTCCAGGCACATCTGGAACGAGCCTATTCTCATGTGATCATTCTCGTCGTACAGTGTCTACACACCGTAAACAAAGCCAATAGTATGTAACTGTTGTACTGAAACAAACGGCATCAAGACATTTCTTCAGCAACATACACCAACAATATCCTGGTGCTACAGACTTTGGACGAACAACATGTTATTTAGTCACTTACCGTCGTCACACAGCAGGAAAAAACAGACTGAGGCTTGTTCCACACGAACTGCGTCTGGAGTTTAGGCGGCGGCTGCAGGAACAGAAACAGTCTGTGCAGGAAGTCACACACACACACCCCGTGACATCGGTTTATTGATTTCTATTTAATAATTAATGTTTTGCATTAGTACTTTCATCAGCAAACTGAGTTGATGACTGCATTTCATTAGAATTTATCAAGATTTAAGAAAATCTCAGAGAAAATGTTTTGCCTTGTTACAGCTGCTCTCAGTTCAGAAGGAAAGAGAAGAAACACAACCAGAAAGGATCCACTCCAACACTGTAAACCCGAATGCTCAAAATAATTAAATAAATTAAGTACTTTATAAAAAGTTCTACGTACTTAGATATTTTGTGTTAGATGTACTTTTTCTTCAATGTGAGTTGATTGAACTTATAATC
>JAUMHL010000028.1:2806576-2819014 GCA_032362345.1 Sandelia bainsii
CAGGACATCCAAGCCTTTATGTCTTTTAAACATGCTTGAAGTTTTACTAATTGATTTGTTTCATCTGGTTTCATAGACAATCATTATGTTGTGGCGAAATGTATTTTAAGAATGAATAGAGCACATTTATTAACGCAAAGCGACTCCAAAGGAGGTGGCTGGGTTGAATGGTTGGCATATACTATGCTGGACTGACAAACCGGAGGCGTGAGATGGAGTCCAGAGTCCTGTATGAGCTTAGGTCAAGGCAACAAAACTTTGGTGAGGGTCAGAGAAAGATCAGGTTTTGGTTTAGATTTTAATGAAGACATTGTGTGTGAGGAAAAATTTGTTTCTATTTTTTATATTTGTGTTATATTGTGTTGGTGTGGTTCTTTTCTGGGTGTGATTCTTTCCGTCCTTTTTTTTTTTTTTTTTTTTTTTTCAGAGAACAGCTGTAACAATGCAAAGCAATAAACATTTTTTTGGAGTGTTGAATTCACACATCATATCAGATATTTCAGACTTGGGGAAATGGCTCAGTGTGTCACCCAGTATCCCCCGCAGACATAATGTAGACACATAGTGCTGATCTAGCAGTAACACTAACATGTTCCAGAGGTTGCCTTCTAACTTGTCTGTCTGTTCTGCTGCTGTCAACAAAGATATAATCTATGGTGGACTTTTACATTCTCTACGACACTTTTGCAGAGCCAAGAAACTTAGAATGCCCCACGCTCTGCAACTTAAGAAAGCACATGCAAATGAGCAAAAGTCAAACAAATTAAGAAAATATCCAATTCACCAATTTGGCCAGATGGGTACAACATTCAGAACAAATGCTGCAATAAGGGAAAACAACAATGAAAGGTTTCAGGGGGGCAGTTTAGTTATATATAAATGGAATTTTAAGAGACGAGGACAACTCCAGAGAATACTCTAATGTGGTATCCATTGTTGCATGCACAGACCATCCTAACTCTAACACCTAAACCTAAGACTAATCCTAATTGAAAATTAGTTAATAACATAAAAATAATTATTTTTTTAATAATAATTTAATTTAGAAAGTCCTGAGTGCTCCCAAAAAATGATGCTATGGTCAGTGAATACTTTGTACTTGTATATAGCAACAATGAGCCTTGTAAACTGTGGGTCTTATAGAAGCAGAATGTGCAAACAAAACAACATAAAAAAGCAGACAGACACTTGATGTGTTCAACATGATATAAATTATTATCTAGTTGTGATCAGTGTTGCCAGATCTCATGATAGACAGAAAAAGAACTCTTCACCATCAGGTCTGTTTATCTGCTGTATTAAATCTACATGATGAGCTCATATTTCACACTTGATAAATCTGCAGAGTGTCTTTGAGGTCTCTCTTTCTCCCACCCTTTAATATATGTTTCCATATTTTCGCTACTGTCGCACTCTCAGGTGCAGGTGTGCATGTGTGTGTCTGTGCAGTAACCGAGAAAACACAGTTGTGGACGGATCGTGGCTGGAAAAGGACTAACTATTGCGTTTCACTTTATTGTGGAGAGCTGGGAGAGAATCATGAGGGGTTCATACAGGGACCAAATTAGAAACTACACTTTAGAAAACAAGCTCAAAAACCCGTGACTGACGATATTAGCAAGCAACCTTATTTTTTGAGGTGGTTGCAGCTGCGCCCCCTCCACCAAGTGGTGCCCTAGGCGACCGCCTAGTTCGCCTATGCCATGAGCCGGCCCTGGGTCTACATCTGCTGATGAAGTGAATACATTGTCAAACCTCCCAGCAATAGGTAGTGCAGTGGCATCATCACTCTTTACTCTGTTGTTTGAAACCTGCGTACAGGAGTAATGTAGTAACCATTAATGGTCTGTCAATTCTACCAGTTTATGCTATTATGTGCATGTGATATATAATGTGAATTCTCTGAACTGTAATGTAAATTTCAGCATCATAATTTAAACAAATAATAATAACAAATAATAAATACTAAAAGTTACACATTCTCTCATTGTTTTGCCATTGATTATATTTATCATACATAATAGAGATGAGAGAATCTCTACAGAGCACTACAGTATGTTGGCCTCACACGAGCCAGGCTGCAGTATCTGAAGAGTGACAATGAGTTTAACAGATCTTCTAAACCAGGGGTAAAACAAGGCGTAGATCACAGGATTCAGACAGGAGTTAAAAAGGAATAGATAGAGCACATAAGATAGAGATGATGCATTGAGCAGATTGTCTCCTGCAAGAGAGATACAGTAATATGGGCAGAAACAAAATAGAAACACAACTACAAGAACACCAAGAGTTCTGGCTGCTTTCAGCTCAGATTTTCTTGATGTTAGAGTCACTGAATGCTGGACTGTGACAGCTGTAATGTGAGAGTTCATGGCACGAGCCTGAGACACAGCCACCACAAACACTCTAATGTGCAGAACTATGATGATGGTAACTGGAACAGTAAAGGTAAAAATAAGGTCAACAGCTCCTGCCACATAGTTAATGACAACCACACATTGTCCATAGCAGGTGTTATTTCTGCCTGGTTGAGTAAGGTCATCCTTTAAAAAAATAGTGCTGTAGAGAACAGAACAGAACCAACACAGAACAGCACACAGCTTGACTCTTGGCATAGTAATTCTTGTTCGGTAATGCAGAGGGTCACAAATAGCCACGTAGCGATCGACTGAAATGAGAACCATGTCACCTATCGAAGCAGAGGTAAGAACGTATGACAAGCAGCTATACAGAGCACACATTAGATCACTAAGAAACCAGCAGGTTGTTTTTCTGAGCGCTTCTCCTGGCATCACCAGCAGACCCACAAGAAAGTCAGAAACAGCCAGAGACAGCAGGAGGATGTTAGTGGGTGTGTGGAGCTGCCTGAAGGAAAACAGAAAGATGTCATTAAAACAACAAGTCCTCATATCTACATGACAAAAAAAGTTGTCATTGTACCCCCAATTAATCATTCAAGAACACCTCGTATGAGTTTTTTGTAGTGTGTAAATCCCATTTTCACAGAAAAAGCTCATTAACAGAGGTTCTGATCTATTCTGCCTTTTCCTATTGTAATGTTCACTCTACACTACAACATTTTTTGTAAACTAAAATTGACAAGTACTACTGAGACAATATTCTTTGCCTGAAGCAGGAGATAGAGATAATGATGAGCAGATTCAGAGTCACAGTGAGCAGAGGGACCAAAAACAGCAGGATATTCAGAAACACAGCCTCAGACCAAGGAGGTGCTGGCTTCCTGCAGGAGGTGTTGAGAAGTTGTGGAAAGCAGAGCCCTGCTACATCTTGGGGCTCCATCATCAAAGATGTTCACAAAACCTGCAGCTCCAGCAGATTTCTAGCATTCCCTGACACACACAGCTCATTTATATGATTGTTTCTATCCTTCCCCTCCTTTTTCTCAGTTTGTATTGGATGCTGCTGTCCTTCCTCTCTCCCTACACATTACACAACCATATTTCCTCATCCCTTTATGGATTTTAGCTCATTTATTTAGTTCAGTTCAAAGATTATCAGTCAGTGTTGTTGTAGTTAGCTCATTTTTAGCTTAACACTTTAAGTTAAGTGGTTGCATTACATTTCCTACATTTCATTTACTCAGTCCATCAGTAAGTGCATGCATTACTGTTTAGTTGTATGTTTGCTGCTATTCCAGGCGGTCGCATTTTGTAGTCTATGCAAGCACTGTGAGTAAGATGAATTCCTTAGCAGACTATTATTTAGATTTAAGTTAATAATCAGATCACTGTTTAATCATGCAGCAGTCAGTTAAATGATTGTAGTCTGACTTAAAGGTTCCGTGAAATACAGCTTTTCAGCAGTTAAAATTTAGTCCCTGGATTTCTAAAGAGAGTAATGTGACATAATTTCCCTCACAGGCCACTTACCATGCATGTTAAGGAAGCCATCATTAGGCTGAAAAAACACACAAAAAACAATCAGAGAGATAGGGAGAACATTGGGAGAGGTTAATACAACATTTTGGAACATACTTGGAAAGAAGAAATTACCTGGCTGCTCAACAACACCAAAAGGCCTGGAAGACCACCAAAGACAACTAAAGTTAAAGACTGCAGAATTCTCTCCGTGAAGTATAGAAGAACCTTTTCACAATATTAGCCAGAATAGACTTTGGCAGATAATACCTAATAAGCCTGAGCAGTGCTGGAATGAGATTCTTTGCACTGAAGAAACCAAGATCCAAGAATTATGGAAAGACAATGATGGAGAAGGAAAGGAACAACTTCAGGAGGAGCAGTGTGGTTTTGGTCCGGGCTGTGGACCGGCTCTACAACCTTAGCAAAGTCCTGGAAGGTGCATGGGAGTTTGCCCAATGGGAGTATGGGGTACCGGACTCCCTGATATGGGCTGTTCGGTCCCTGTACAACCGGCGCCAGAGCTTGGTCCACATTGCCGGGAGTAAGTCGGACCTATCTCCAGAGAGAGTTGGACTCCGCTAGGGCGTCCCTTTGTCACCAATCCTGTTTATAATCTTTATGGACAGAATTTCTAGGCGCAGCCGGAGTGTTGTGGTGGTCCGGTTTGGTGGGCTCAGGATTGCTGCTCCTCTGCATTAAGAGGAGCCAGATGAGGCTCGGGCATCTATTTAAAATGCCTCTATGTTTCTCAGCAGGCCTGGGAACGCCTCAGGATTCCCCTGAAGGAGCTGGAAGAAGTGGCCGAGGAGAGGGAAGTCTGGGTATCCCTGCTGAAGCTGCTGCCCCACAACCTGATCTCGACAAATCGGACGGATGGATAAAAAGAACAGTGCATAAGTCGAAGCATGCGACACCATGTGTCAAACATGTTGGAGGCAGTGTTATGGCATGGGCATGGCTGCTGATGCTTTTGTAACCGAGTCATAAATTACTTATTGTTATAATTACACAAAATCTGTTTTAAACCCCAAACTGTTCCTGTTATACCTGACTGTTAGGACCTCCAAGCCTGTAGTTGTGCTTATCATCAGTTAGAGCCCCTCCTCGTTCTTTTCTTCTTCTGTGGAACACCCCTATAAATTTGGGGTACCCCCTTGGCCTCTCCCCGTTTCTACAATTCCCCTGTGGGAGAGGTTGGTGTAATTTTTTTCATCACTGTTAACATCTTTATCCATCCTGTTATTTCTTATTGTTTTGTGTGTATTTTAGTTCATTATTATCATCAGTAGGCCTGTCTCTACTGAAGGATGTGAATATGCTGACTTACAGGCGCTTCCCGTTTTGTCTGTTTGTACTTATTTGTATAGGAGCTGGAGCGGCCGCTATATTTACTTGGAGGTGTTTTTCTTTTGTTATTTTCCACTGTCAGAGATAATCTCCAAAGAGATTCCAGTGTCGCCATCCATTCTTCAACACAACGCAGAAATCCACCGGTTACACTCTGACTACTGATAAAAGTATCAGGATGAATTCTGTGCAAGGGTTATACTCTCTGCATAAATGCTGGCAAACTGATAGGACACTGCTTCATACTGCAGATGGATAATGTCTCAACACATGCAGTAAAAGCTACCCAAGAGTTTCTCAAGACAAAGTAATATAATATTCTTCAATGGCCAAGTCAATCACATGATTTCAACCCATTAGAGCAGATTTTCACTTGCTGAAAACAAGACTGAAGGCAGAGAGACCCACAAGCAACGAGAGAGCAAAGCAGACTTCAGATAGTAATTGACTGCAAAGCATTAAAGGCAGTCCTTAACTGCTGTAACTCTTGGATGGTTGGTTGAATGGTTAATGCAACACTTTTGTCAAATCTCTTCTGCTCAATTCAACCAACAAAACAGTTGGTTGAATTGATCTCTCAACCTCTCGCTAATGCAGTCTGCAGTTCCAACCTGCCTTAAGTCAGCCACCATCATTTCAGTGCCCAAGAAAAAACACGGTGAGCTGCCTGAATGACTGTCGCCCAGTTCCTTTGACCCCCATCATCACCAAATGTTTTGAGAGACTCATCAAGGCCGTCATTGCTGATGACCTCGATGTACACCAGTTTGCATACAGGGCAAATAGGTCAACAGAGGATACCATAATAACAGCTCTCCACACAGCCATCACACACCTGGACAACAGTAAAATTTTTGTGAGAATGCTGTTTGACTTTAAAAACTGGTTCAGAAACTGAGCAACCTGGGCCTCAGCAGCTCACTGTGCACCTGTATATTGGACTTCAGTAACCTCAGAACGTGAGGATGGGAGACCACATCTCCTCTACTCTCATCCTGAACACAGGCACACTCAGCCCTCTCCTCTATACCCTCTACACTCATGACTGTTCTCCTACTCACACCAGCAACACCATTGTCAAATTTGCTGACGCCAACCATCGAAGGTCTGATTAAGAATTAAGAAGATTAAGATTAAGAACAATTAAGAATCAGCTTACAGGGAGGCGATCCAGCATCTGAGGCAATCTAACAGCAACAACCTGGACTTAAATACAACCAAGACCAGAGATAATGATGATAATGGAGATCCAAGCAGTCTAAGCACTCTGCTCTCTACATTGGCAGAGAGAAGGTAGAAAGGATGAAGAGCTTTAAATTTCTTGGGGTCCATATCAAACAAACATCTCACACCAGGTGGGGAAGGTACAACTATACTTCCCCAGGAAGCTGTCAGGCCCATCTCCCCTGACACCTGCTGATCAACTTCTACTGCTCCACCATTGAGAGCCTCCTGACCTACTGCTGTACAGTGTGGTTTAGCTGCTGTACTGGGGAGGACAGGAAGAATCTGGAGCACGTAGTGAGGGCAACAGAGCGAGTGTTTGGGACCATACTACCCCCCTTAAGGGATATATACACAACCAGACTCCAGCAGAAACCTCTCACACCCTGGGCACTCCCTTTTCTCCCCCCTCCCCAGTGGAACTCAGGTTAAAAACAAACAGACTTACCCACAGGCCATCAAATGTGCCCTCCCCTCACCCTCCTGAACGAAGAACTGATTTACCCCTCCCCACCTAATTATGCGTAGACCAGGTCTCTATCACCACCACTGACTCCACTTTGCAGCTTATTTTGCACATTATATTGTATATAGCACACCCTGTACTGTTGTAGTATAGTATATACTACTTGAGTGTTTACTTCCATTTTAATGTGGTGGTGTACAAAAGACAAATTCTAAAAAATGTAACATCATTCCATTATTTATGGGCCTAACAGTATATTTAATATCTTTACTTTTATCTTCAATATTATGTTATTATTATACTGTTATTATTATTAGTTTTATTATTATTATAATAAGAAGAAGAAAAAGACTACTAGCAGAGACTACTGCTGCTTTTCTGCATGTTTAAAAATGTTCACTGATACATAGAAAAAAAAGAGTGGCTGAGAGAAAATATTTTAATGTCCATTATGCATTCAATGATGTTGAACTGTGAACAATGAGTGCAGCAAAAGGAGTATAGAGTGCACATTACAGTCACTGAGTCACAACAAGAACAAAACATTTCTGTCTAGTTACACACTGAATATTAGAGATGAAAATGCCACTGACAGCTAGAGAGTCCATGGACTAAAAAGACATGTATTTCACATCTCCAACAGCAAGTGTAGAGCCACATTTTACAAGCGACACTCTCTAATGTCTCTGCAGATTAAAATCACCATTTCTTAAAACTGGCAACATGCAACAGGTTATGTGAAACAGAAGTTGGAGTACTTCAAATAACGTTTTCTGCTAGTGTGTTGTTTTGTTCACGTACACAAGAAAGCATTGTTGGATTTCAGTCACTCCACAGTCCCTCTCTGTAGTATGTTGGTGTCACAGGATCCAGGCTGCAGAATCTTACATGTGATAATGATTTTAATAGCTCTTCTAAACCAGGGATAGAACAAGGTGTAGATCACAGGGTTTAGACAGGAGTTAAAATAGAACAGATAAACCACATAAGATGTAGATGAACCATTAAGTGCAGCATCACCTGCAAGAGAGACACAGTAATATGGACAGAAACGTATTAGAAACACAAGTACAAGAACACCAAGAGTCCTGGCTGCTTTCAACTCAGATTTCTTGGCAGTTACAGTAACTGATCGCTGTAGAGTGACAGTTTTTATATGTGACCTCATGGCACGAGCCTGAGACACAGCCACCACAAACACTCTCATATACAGAACTATGATGACAGTAATAGGAACAATAAAGCTCACAACAAGGTCAACAATTCCTGCAACATAATGAACAAGAACCACACATTCTCCATAGCAGAAGTTCTGTCTGTCTGGTTCAGTCAAACCACATTTTAAAAAGATACTGATGTAAAGAACAGAACAGAACCAACACAACAAAACATAGGATCTGACTCTCGGCACAGTGATTCTGGTGGGGTAATGCAGAGGGTCACAAATAGCCACATAGCGTTCAGCTGAGATAAAAACCATGTTTCCTAATGAAGTAGCAAGAGATACTAACCCTAACCCTAATGCCAAATATTTGTACAAAGAGCACATCAAATCACCAAGAAACCAGCAGGATGTTTTCCTGAAGATTTCTCCTGGAATCAGAACAAGACCCACAAGAAAGTCTGAGACAGCCAGAGAGAGCAGGAGGATGTTAGTGGGTGTGTGGAGCTGCCTGAAGGAAAAGAGAAGAACATTGTTACACATGACATCATGGAGCTGTAGAAAAACAGAAAACTCCAGATACATTCTCATATTTCTAAAACTTAGATGATGACTCTGCTGAGAAGTATTTCTCTGCCTGAAGTGGGAGACTGAGATGATGACGAGCATGTTGAGAGCTACAGTGAGCAAAGAGACAGACGACACCAGGATGTTCAGGAGCACCATTCTGGATCGAGACGTCGGCTTCCTGCAGGAGATGTTGAGGAGTTGTGGAAAGCAGAGCTCTGCTCCAGCCTCAACCTCCATCTTTGCAGCTCTGGCAGGTTCTGACCAGGACTCCCTGATATACCACTTATTTGTATGCCTTTCTGCCTTATGTCTTTCTACGTGCCCCCTCCCTCCATACACACACATGCACGCACACACACAAACACAAACACACACACATATTGTATAAACACTTTGATCTTTATACATACATCCAGTGGCAAGAAAAGTAATGACACTGTTTATAACATTAATGATCTTTCATGTCTTTATTGGACACATTCATTTGGCCCCCTCCTGATTCTTATTTTGTTTTTGTTTTTAGCAAATGTATCATACACCAAGTAAATACAAAATGCAATTTGTAAATGTTTGATTTCATTTATTTAGGGAAAAAGGCTGTCCAAACATGCCTGGCCTTGAATAATTGACATGTTTCAGTCTGGGAAGGGATACAAAGCCATTTCTAAGGCTTTGAGACTCCAGTGAACCACAGTGAGAGCCATTATCCACAACGGGAGAAAAATTGGAATGGTGGTGAACCCTCCCAGGGGTGGCCGGCCTACCAAAATTACTCCAAGAGCACAATGACGACTCATCGAAGAGGTCACAAAAGAACCCAGAACAATATCTAAAGAACTGCAGGCCTCACTTGCCTCAGTTAAGGTCAGTGTTCATGATCAACCCTGTCTCCTAAAAATTACAAACGTATATGACGAAACTGAAATCCCAATTACGTTTTGGTACAGAACGTATTTGCCACCCGATTACATTTTCTGTGAACGTAAATATCATTATGTGCACAGTTAACGTAAATGACAAGTTGCAAATACGTTGATACTGAACGTATCAATGAAATGTCCACAGGGAACATATTTTTGTCTGCTAAAATATCCGACGTTGCATTTCAACATCCAGATGTGTGACTGTAGTGATATTAAGGTATTTTATGGTTGGGACAGGCATCACAGCAGTGAGTTAGGGTTAGGGAAGGACTGTGGGCTGAGTTAGTGGATATAAATGTCACTTCACACAGTTGCTTCACACACACAAACACAACGTCAGCATTAAAAATTAAACCAAAACACGATCTTTTTTCTAATCCTAACCTTAGTACTTTTCTTGCCTAAACCCAACCTCTGGCAGGACTTTGGTCTTGAACTCAGGTCTCTGGCATGTCAGTCCCGCACAGTGAATGCCCTCCATCCACCCCAACCACCTCCTTGCAAATCGCTTTGCATTAATAAATGTAGCGCGTCATTCATTCACAAAAATACGTTTCAGTACAACGTGACAGTTATGTTCTCTATCAAAACGGAATCTGGATTGCAGTTTTTTCGTATACAAACGTAATTTTTAGGAGACAGGGTTGTCATGATTCAACATTAAGAAAGAGACTGGGCAAAAATGGCATCATGGCAGATTTCCAAGGTGAAAGCTGCTGCTGATTAAAAAGAACACAAAGGCTTGTCTTTAATCAGATTGAGATGTTGTGTCATGACCTTAAACAGGCCGTTCATGCTCAAAAAACCCTCCAATGTGGCTGAAATAAAACAATTCTGCAAAGAAGAGTGGGCCGAAATTCTGTTTTTTCCAACGATTGAATTATTTATGTGTAACAAAAATATGCAAAAGAAAATCAGGAAAGGGGCAAATAATTACTGCAGTGATTAATATGTTTCGGCTGGCAACACAATGAGGTCTGCTGACTACATGAATGCACTGAATGACCAGATTTTTCCATCAATGGATTTTTCTTGGACATATTAAACAGGCCGTTCACGCTCGAAAAATTCCAAGATGACTATGCTAGGATTCATGGGCTCACATTGTAAAACACTGCATAAGCCTGTTGAAATGATGCCATGGTGAATGCATTCTGTATAAAAGCAAAAGACAGCATGACAGTCATCTCCAAACCTGAGGGTGAGTGGTTTGATTCTTAGTTGCAGCAGGCTCTGGTCGAGGTGTGGAGGTTTTTCCTTTTTTGTCTCTTAACACTGTTAGTATTCATCACTAATAAAGGCAAATAAGAACAACCCCAGGTTTCTTTTCAGCACTGTAGCCAGGCTGACAAAGATTCATACCTCTGTTGAACCTACTATTCCTCTATCTCTCAGCAGCGATGATTTTATGACTTTCTTTACAACTAAAATCATAACTATTAGACAAGAAATTGATCAGATCTGATCAGATCAGATCGGACTGACTCAGGTGTCAGAGTTTGGCTTGGTTATTTGACATGTTTGATGGCACAGGCAGTATGATGCTAACAATTGGCCTAGCTGTAAGCTAAGAGTAGGTCTGACTGGTTTGTTTGATAGATCATGAAGATAGGATAGATATTAATGGAAGGTTGTGCTGCATGTGTGGATGCTAAAAAAGAGGCAGGTGGTTCTGGGAAACTGGAACACACTGTCGGGCCTTCTTGGTGACATAGACGTGTAGAGGTGTTTCAGTGATTCACATATTCTTTGGTGTATCTAATTATATATTGTTACCTAAATAAGTCACTACAGGATAAATTTGCTCAACCATAATATTGTAAGTTAAACAAATTTAAGAAGACACCATGTCTCATCAGTCCCACCAAAGTAAGTTACTTGACCTTAGTGCTGCTTTTGACACCATAGATCATCATATAATCCTTGATCGACTTGAAAAGAAATTTGGTGTCTCTGGATTGGCGCTTGCTTGGTTAAAAAACTACTTATCTGAAAGAACACAATGTGTGTCTTACAACAATACCATGTCAGCATTTGCTGATGTGAAATACGGAGTACCCCAGGGCTCAGTTCTTGGCCCTCTCCTCTTCTCTCTTTATATTTCACCTATAGACCAAATCATACGCAGTCATGGAATTAGTTTCCACTGTTATGTGGATGATAGAGTCCTGTTTGTCTAGTCTGAAAAGTTGGATGTCACATAATTTTTGCTCTTAAATTCAGATTAAAGTGAGATGCTGGTCATTGACCCACCTCATAAGCATCACATGTTTGATCAGTTAACCATAACCCTTGACAGCTGTGTAATCTCTCAGAGCTTTACAGCCAAAAGTCTTGGAGTCACATTGGATCCGGTTCTTTCTTTTGAAGAGGCACATTAAAGAAATTACTAAGACTGCTTTCTTTCTTTCCTTTGTAACATAGCTAAAATTCAGCATTCTCTGTCAATGGCAGATGCAGAGCCCTTAATTCATGCCTTTGTGTCATCCAGACTTGATTATTATAATGTGCTGTTCTCTGGTTTGCCCCAAGCCAGTACTAAAAGTCTTCAAATGGTAAAGAATGCTGCTGCTAGAATTTTAACCAAAACTGGGAAATTTGACTACATTACACCAGTCCTAGCTTCTCTCCATTGGCTCCTTATTAAAATTAGATCAGATTTTAAGGTGCTTCTGTTGACATATAAAACTCTAAATGGAAGTGCCCCTTCATACCTCTCTGATCTCCTTAAACCATATATTCCACCTCGTACCCTCCCCTCTCAGCGCGCAGGGCTCCTGTCTGCCCTAGATGTCTGTGAAGATTCTCAGTCATCCAGGTGAAGTTGTCTGGAAGTTGAGTCATGGCAACTGGACTTCTTTCTTG
>JAUMHL010000028.1:2819114-2837243 GCA_032362345.1 Sandelia bainsii
ACTGTAAAGTGCCTTGAGATGACTTATGTTGTGATTTGGCGCTATATAAATAAAGTTGAATTGAATTGAATTAAATTAAATTAAATAATAAAAAAAACAGTTTTGCATGACCTCTATGATATAATCATTATGTCTGGTTTTCCCTGCTTGCAGTTTAGGATTTAGGAGTTTAGGTTTTTTTCATGATTCTGTCTTAATAAATCGATCAAACTAAACCTGCTAGCCTGTCTTTGTGAATCGGTGGTTCAATTCACGGCTCCTCCTGTTACATGTCGTAACAGGAGGTGTCCTAAGTGTCCTTGGGCAAGACACTGAACCCCAAGTTGCCCCCAGTGTGTCAGGTCAGCTGCAAAGCAGCTCTGCCATCGGTGTCTGAGTGTGCTTGTGTGTATGAATAGGTGAATGAGAAGCAGTGTAAAAGTGCTTTGAGTACCATACATTTGTATTTTTATCTGGCTACTCACATCAAAATGCCTGGATTTGACAATAATTTCAGGTTAGCCTAACTGTTTACCAACCACCTAAGCCAGCCCTGACTAAAATGAGTTTAGCCAAAGATAACTGACGGCTGAAGCCAGAACATACTGCTTGATATTTAAAATAAAAGTGCTTTCTATAAAGGTGTTGCAGGGTCCTGGTATTCCTTCCAGTTTGTCTTTAACAGTCATTAAGAACTCAGTTTTACCTGAGGTTTTCCTGATATGAAAGTCAAAATATCTGTCATGAAATGGTTGTAAGGCGTTAGGTGTAAGTAAACAAATGTCTTTTTTTGTGATTTTGGAGGACTGACCCTAAATGACTCTGTCTGACTTTAACTAACTATGTCAACTTCAATTGTTGCATCAACTTCTACTGTAGCTTAATGACCTGTGGCTCTCTTGTGGCAGTGATTGCATCAGTGTTGATGTGAAGAGGTTGCACTTTTGTTTTTTAGCGAGTCTGACTGCAGTGAATCATCTTAGGCTGGTGTCATCATCTGACACTAATGAAAGCAGGTGTGAAAAGTGTGGTGCTCTGAGGATTATGCAGTGTGTGTGTTTGTGTGTGTGTATGTTCACAGACACAGAAAACACTCCGCTGACAACACTAATGAACATGTAAAAACAAACACATCCTTGTGAGTTTTCAGACATGAAAAATGTGTTTTTTGAAACAAGCTACACTTAACATACAATTACAACATTCCTGCCCTATCTGTGGCTCTCATCTTCAAACCCAGATTTGAACAGTTCTCAAGAGAATACGAGATAACTCGAGTTAATTAAAAATATCTCACCAATAAAAATTTTTAAAGACTTAGTAATTTCCTAACTGTAGTTCCTAAACAGCTGAAGGCATTTAGATATTTTTCTGATAAGTTGATAGAGATACAGTACTTTACTGTTTGCTAACACATTGGCGAGATAGTAATACAGTGCTTTTATTTTTTTGTATATGTTTCACACTTTATTGGCTTAAATCATCAAAGAAGTTTTAATAATACACAAAGATAAGACCCAAGTCAATACAAAATGTGGCTTAAATTATCATTCCATTTTTTAAGGAAAAAAGCTGTCCAAACCTGCCTGGTCCTAGGTGAAAAAGTAATTGCCCCTTAAACGTTATGACTGGTTGTGCCACCCTTGGCAGCAACTTCTGTAATCAAACATTTGCAATAACTGGCAATGAGTCTTTCAAATCGCACTCTTCTTTTTTGTCTGTTCTAACTTAGCCACATTGGAGGGTTTTCAAGCATGAATGGCCTGTTAAAGGTCAGGCCACAGCATCTCCATCGGATTTAAGTCCAGACTTTGACTAGACCACTCAAATATATATTATACTCTGTGTAAGGTCTTAAACCTTACACTGTAAAGTGCCTTGAGATGATGTTGTGATTTGGCGCTATATAAATAAAGTTGAATTGAATTGAATTGAAAAGAAAATTGTTTTCATTTTCTCAGCTATTCAGAGGTGGACTTGCTGGAGCGTTTCAGCCCATTGTACTCTTCAAAACCCAAGTATGCTTGAGCTTCAGAGCTTCAAATTCTCCTTCAGGATTAGGGGTAGGGTTATTTTCTAGTGGAGTGCAGAATTCATGGTTCCATAGCAAGTCGTCCAGGTCCTGAAACTGCAAAGAAGCCCCAGACCATCACACCACCGCCAACATGTTTGACTGCTGTGCTAGAGAAATGCTGTGTTAGTTTTACACCAGATGTAACAGGATGCACATGAGATGAGCTTTCTTCTGTTCTTTTTGGTCAGCAGTGGCTTTCACCTCCGACCTCTCCAATGGATGCCATTTTGCCCAGTCTCTTTCTTCTTGTTAAATCATGAACACTGACCTTAACTGACGCTGAGATTGTTCTGAGTTTTCTATGACATCCTGGATGAGTCGTCTTTGTGCTCTTGGAGTAATTTTGGTAGGTTTGAGAAGGTTCGCCACTGTTCCAAGTTTTCTCCATTTGTGGATAATGGCTCTCACTGTGGTTCACTGGAGTCCCAAAGCCTTAGAAATGGCTTTGCAACCCTTTCCAGATGCATTTCAATTACTTTCACTTTACGTTCACCCCAAATTATGGAAACTCCCACTCTCCAGCATGCTGAAAATTTTGCAGCTATTTTGTCTGATTGTTGGTTGGTATCTGTGCCTGAGAGTTGTCACTGCGTTTTTACCTGTCATATTTCTGACAAGAACTCAATAAAAGACTCCATTGAGCAGATGCTAATGGCTAGTATGACAGCAATGTTTTCTAGCACATTATAGTTTCTATACTGTATAACAGTTACAGAAATATAAAACTTAACGCTGCACAGTACATCAGTGTAACAGACCTTTTGAAAATAAATAGTGACATGACCACACTTCTGGTTGCTATCAGCACTTGTCATGTTAGCATTAGCATTAGGGACAGTCATGTTGGTTTTGGGAATGCCAGCATCTTACAAATGACCCTCCTCCTACAGAATATAGTAAACAAAACCTTTCCTAATTAGAGCTATCATGTATAAATCTTAAATGTTATGATAAATAGTATCATAAAGTGAAAGTTTTGAAATGGTTCTTTCATCCATGAGAGGTTATGTCTAAGGCCTCCACCTCTGTTGCGGGAGGGGTTGTTTATTTGCACATGCAAAGCTTCTATCACTTCTTTCATTCATTGATTTTATGGTAAAATAAGTGGTAAATGCAGTAGCTTTTCTCACAGAGGAACTGGTTCTTATTTATTAGTAATTTAACCAAAGGCATAATCAACAAAAAACAATAGTTTTAATTTAAAAATTAAATAATCGTTATGTGCATCCTGAAGTAAGAGGTGTATCTAATGTTTTGGACCTAAGTAAACTAGGTGAATCTCAGAGCTGAAGTTTGTTTTATAGATTTTATTACAATACAGTAAATCACAACATTCCACTAAAACTGAAAGGCTGAATCATTGCTATAATGATCATGATGTCTAACTTTGAGAGCAGACACAGAGTGAGTTGCAGATGTGTGAACATCTTTGCAAGTCACACAACTCTTCTTAACTACAGTACATTGTGCTTCATGTAGCACAGGATTTGGCTATGTTACTTTCACTGTGGTGGTGTCTGAGATTGTTGTATATGTGTACACTGTACAGATTTGTACCCCAATATTTGTTCCATTTAATACAGTTTCTCATATAGTCATATCAATTCATCATTCATTAATACAAAACATGCCTTTATCATCAGAAGGAAGGGCATTTAACTGCTCTATGACTATAGAAAGTGAGGTTACCCACATCATTTTTAGTACATAATGATACTTATATGATCATGTGAGTCTGTAGCCCAACTTAATGATCTGTTTTACTGACAATAACAAACAAAGTTGGGGAGAAGTTGTATTTTATTAGAATCTAAATACAGAAAAACGCACTGAAAATAAATACAAAGAAAGACAGTTTCATTTTATTGTGGAGAATAAAAACACATATTCAACTTTGTCTATTAAAAAATACAGAAAGAGTAACTGCAGTAGAGCCTGTTGTTGATTTGCAACATGCAAGTTACAATAAAAGAAATAACATCACTGAAACATCCTCCTCCTCCTCCCGTGTAACCTACTGCTTGGTCAAATAAGATTTTTGTGGTTTTCTGTATTCTACATGGTTGTATATGTGTGTTTGAAATAATTGTGTAAGGTCTTGCACTGTAAAGTGTCTCAACATGACTTTTTCTGTGATTTGGCATCATATAAATAAACTGAATTGAACTGAACTGCTTATTATGCACAAGATTAAAAGTAATAAGAACATTAGTGTGTTTCTCTTTCCAAGGAAAAGCTATTTGTCTCTTCCCAGGCCATCCAGAGATTCTCTCCTACAGAACGCTGCCTGCACAAGAGTTAGGCTGCAATATCTCAAGTGTAACAATACGTTTAACAGATTTTCTAAACCAGGGATAGAAAAAAGCATAGATCACAGGGTTCAGACAGGAGTTAAAATATAACAAAAAAACCATGAAAACCTCAGACGAAGAACCAACTATGAGGTCATAGCCAGAGAGAGAAACACCATAATATGGACAGTAACACATGAGAAACACAGCAACAACAACACCAAGAGTCCTGGCTGCTTTCAGCTCTGATTTCTTCACTGTTACAGTCACTGAACGCTGCAGTTTGACAGCTGCAGTGTGGGAGCGCATGATACGAGCCTGAGACACAGCCACCACAAACACTCTCATATACAGAATGATTATGGCTGAAATGGGAATAATAAAAGTTATTACAATGTCAACAGCTCCCAGTATGTTAATCACACATTCTCCATAGCAGGAGTTATACCTGCCTGGTTGTTTCAGGTTATCATATAAAATCATAAAACTGTAAAAAACACAGTAAATCCAACACAAGAAAACACAGATTTTAACTCTCTTTCGAGTGATTTTGGTGGAGTAATGCAGAGGGTCACAGATAGCCACATAACGGTCGACTGATATCAGCACCATGTTTGTTACTGAGGCACTGACAGTGGTAAAGGGTAAAACATAACACAAAACACACAGCAGGTCACCCAGGAGCCAGCAGGGTTCTGTAAAGAGGATTTGAAACGGCATCACAAGGAGGCCCACAAGTAAGTCTGAGACAGCCAGAGAGAGGAGGATGAGGTTGGTGGGAGTGTGGAGCTGCCTGGAGTAAGAGAACATCATCATTGTAACTATTAAAAACTTCAAAAGCATTATAACCAGATGATGTTTTACAAAAGAACTATTAACAGTTAAAACTACAGTGTCTCTTTATAGTTAAAGTAGTGTTATAAGCAGTGGACAAACGTCTGATCAAACTACCGGCATGCAATTTTCTGAGGACTTATTTCACTGGATTTTACTACAACAGCATACAGTAGTATCAATGACAAAACATTTATCTGTGCCTGAAGTGAGAGATGGAGATGATGACCAGCAGGTTTAGAGCTGCAGTGAGCACAGAGATGGAGGACATAAAAATGTAAATGAGCAATGCCTCAAAGTGAAGGCGTTTGTGCTTCTTGCAAGAAGTGTTGAGTTGTGGAAAGCAGAGTTCAGCTTCCTCCAGGGTCTCCATCATCAGAGAGAGGAAGAGGAGAAGCTGCTCAACAACTGCAGCCATCTGAGCAAAGTTCTGTGTCATACAAGTGTTTTATCTCTTTCTCTGCATCCCCCCTCCTCCTCATCTCATTTCTTTCTCTCTCTTTTTTGGACACCTCCTCCCCCTTGCTATACGTCATACTCTTCAACTGTATCTTTGTTACTTTCTAAACACCTTTTCTCTTTGGTGTGACATGTTGCTTTTGGTTTAAATTAGCTGACACATTGTCATAACATTAGTTAAACGTATTATTGGGAAAAGAAGATAAGAAAAAACATTTCTAGGATTTTTAAAAAAGCCTTTACATTAAGATCTGCTTTGATCTGTACTTTGAGCATTGTGTGTCAGTATTTTTTATTAGAACTGATCACATGTATTGTGGAAGAGGGTACTTTTAATGACAAATGCACAGAGACATATAATCCTAACTCAATAGACCATCTTCATATATCGTCCACTTTCCTCTGATGCCATGTTTGGCGTGGGACGTTCATAAAAAGGATAATGACTTCCGAGCTAACTTGTGTTACATTCAATTATATTGGTTATAATTTTTTAAAATGTTTTATTTTAGGCAGCATGGAGGTGTAGTGGCTAGCACTGTCGCCTCACAGCTAAAAGGACCTGGATTCGAATCCACTAGTCAACCAGGTGCCTTTCTGTGTGGAGTTTGCATGTTCTCTGGCCAAATCATAAATCAACTGTGATTAACCACATTTTCAGAAAAGCTTCAATTTCACTTGCCTGATTACTGCCAGACCTGTTGAATCAAGAAATCACTTAAATAGAAGTAGTCTGACAACGTGAAGGTAAAATATCTAAAAAACCAGCTCATCATGCTGAAATCTAAATGAGAAACAAAGTAACTGACATGTATCAGTCTGGAAAGGAGAATGTCCAGCCATCAGTTTGTGACCTAAAGCTTAAGCACACTTGTGTTATGCAGCAGGACAAAGATCAGAAACACACCAGCAAGTCCACCTCTGACTGGCTCAAAAAAACAAAATTAAGGTTTTGGAGTGGCCCATTCAAAGTCTTAATGCATGACCTTAAACAGGCCGTTTATGCTCAAAAACACTCTAATGTGGCTAAATTAAAACAATCATGCAAAGAAGAGTCAAAAACAACGATGTGAAAGAGTCATTGCCAGTTACTGTAAACACTTGATTGCAGTTGTTGCCGCCAAGTGTGGCACAACTGGTTATGAGGTTTAGGGGGCAATTACTTTTCACATACAGCCAGGCAGGTTTGGACAGCTTATTCCCTTAATAAATGAAATCATAATTTAAAAAACACTCTTTGTATGTAGCCTCATCAGACTCTGGACAGACAACTAAAGGGGGCATGACACTCTCCCTGAACCCTTGGCTTAAAATAAACAAAAGTTGCATCTCTGCTCAGCCTTTGTGAACTTTAACACCACTAAAAGTAGAGGATGACCAAAACTGGCATAAATAAGGTAATTCACAGAAACATCCTTTCAGAACATTCTCTTGTCCCAGACAAGGGACACAAAAACCCTCTTGACCTCCAGGTTAGTGAAAGTCTGAATATGGACTTCACCAATAGGACAAAAGGGGACAAGGTCTGTAAAGCCTAAGCTGTATGCACTCAGGGTAACCTTGTCAGTTAAAAAGATATGTCATCACTATTGTTAATCACATCATATATTATTTGATCACTGTGATTAATTTAATTATGTATTGTACAACTGTGTCTTTTATTATAGGCCATCTGGAGGAGTCCTATATCTTGTTACTGAACATCCACATTGATATTGGAATGGTAATGTAATTTCAATCACTGGTTATTGAATTAAATTCTGATGTGAGGTGTGGGCTTACATTATTTACATACCAACTCTCTCAAACAAAGGAAGTAGTCGTGCACTAACAACTGCGCCAAAGACCTCTTTCCACCTATTTCTCCTTAAGAGAATATAAGGTTAAGGACAGAAGGATTTGTGGCTCTTCTTCTTTCTTTTCTTTTACACTTTTTTCCTTTTTTCCTTTCTATCCCGTCTGTATGGAGGTGAAGATGCTTGGTAGAAAGCCAAACCTGGTCATACAACTGGAACGAGCATCCCAGAGGGTGTCAGCTGTGATGTTGACAGATATAGAGTTGGCCCAAGAGATGGCAGCCCGGGCCTTGATCCAAGCCAGCCGACACCAGCAGACCAACTGTTGGGCTGCGGATACTTAGACCTCCGCCTCCTGGTTGTGAAAGATGGGTGGATGACAACCATGACAGACTTCAGACTGCAAGAGACCAGTGGAGGAGGAAACGTTGAGATTGTGGAAAAATTCTGCCCAGAGGAGGTAGCGGGGCCAGAGATGGGACTGACCGGAGATGAAGCACCACAGGAAACGACCAAGCTGTTGGTTGGTCCGATCTGCCTAACCAATAGCAATCGCATTGCGTTCTTGGAACCAGGGCGGTATGCTAGGTGGAAGTTAAATGTCTTGAAGAAAAGAGCCCCCCTTGCTTGCCGAGGGTTGAGCTGTTTGGCGTTCTGCATGTGGATGAGGTTCTGAAGGTCGGTCCAGATCAAGAAGGCTCAACAGTTCAACCCTCGGCAGGCAATGTGCAGGCATAATGTACTGAAACTGACATGTTCATTGGGTTTTTGGGGTCAGTGCCTTGGTCTTAGACACTGTTATTCTTTAGCCACCTTGCAACAGACGGAAAGGTTTGGTTGGAGTTTTACCAGTAATAAGGCTAAAACATTTATATCCTCAAAACTGAAACAAGGTTCAAGTTTCGTAAATAAAACATATCTCAAATGTTTTGATTTTCAGGATGCAGTTACTGATCTTCTACCTTGTTTACTGTTGCAATGTCGACACCTAGTGGACTGTGTGAAATCCTACAAGCCTTAACCAGCTTCTTGTCAGTCTCATTGAATGACTACATCGATTTCCTTACTCACTTGTCTATACATGTCTGTCTTTTCTTTCTTAACTGAATAATCTCCAATTCAGAGAGAACATTTGTAAAAAAAAAAAAACTTATATTCCATTAGACAACACAATGTTTTAGTAGTTAGGGCCTATCTGTGTCAGAAGTAATACACAATTTTAACTAAACTACCAAAACCTCAGCCTTTCCCAGTTAAAATGTTTATTGTGTAAAACAATGTTTCATAAATGGACATAACCAAAAGGATAAAAACTAATTTACCAAAGTGATCTGCTGATTACAGCAACTATTTGCCCTATTGTGCGGCAATGTATTTAGTCCTATAAGCTCTCTGTGACCATATAAATCTGTTACTATAGCATAACATCATGGAGTCAACATGGGCCAAATAATTGTCCCAACAGACAGTAGATAGAATTTGTCTTCCTACAAATAGAAATTGACCACTTTATGACTTGTTTTGAAATGTATTTTATCAAGGGTATTTCATATGCTGAACATAAAGTATGAACATTTACCTGGATATCTCTATAAACCATCACACTTTTCCATACAAATTTTAGCACCTTTTTACAATGTTGAAATGTAACGAGAAATATTTCGTCTCATTAGTAATGAGCTTTATATAATTATTTCAGTGCATGAATTCTAGACACATTACTTTGTGTGGTTCCTCAGTGTTACTACCTCCAAAAATCTATTAAGTTAATAACACAGTGTCAATGCTCAGCATAGCAGTTTGTGCCTGTGAACTACGTAACTTCCTTGAATTGATATGATTTATGTAGCACTCTCATTCTGGATGCCTAACCCTAAGCCCAGCATACAGGGGCTTTTCTATGGAGTCTTATCATTAATGTTGTCAAATTGATTCCGCACACTGGAGAATAACTGAATTCTCCTCAGTTCATGAACATCCGGAGCTTTTCCTCAGACGGCGATGACATAAATTTATACAAAGTTATTATTTTAAACTACTATGTTAATATTTGGAAGAGAAGATGGCTTAGGGCAAACAAAGTAAAGAAATATAAATGAGATTTCATCTGATTGGCTGTCTCCTTTGAGCCGGAACTGCCATCATTGAAGAACGCTCTGGATGCATCAGTCGTCAGTAGGACCTCCACTGGGTAGTGGTCACTGACGTCCAGCGCCTGAACAGAAACCATATGAGAGTTTACAAATCCTAGATCTGCATAACGATTTTTTAAAAATATTTTTGCTGTTTTTGTACATGTTTACACTCTCTCACACACACGGAGCCCATTACCTGCTCCTCTGTTAGTCCATATTCCATTTGGAAGTTAAATGGTTTGGCTGAAGACGGCACAATTGTGCTGGCAAACCTTTCCCCATGAACAACAATCCTGTTGTAACACACACAATAGATTAACCAAAATACAGTCATGTTTCTATATATAATTCTAATATAATAAATATAAGACAAGTTCAAGATCCAGTCATACCAGCATTTAACTCAATTTTTTCAGCTATTAGCCACTTCCTAAGTAGTGGTTACTCTTCCTGCAGTCCCAACAGGTAAAACTTACTGTGCATCCCAATACTAAGCCAACAACAATCAACAACAAAAACCCTCATTCTATCAATAGCACATAGGACATAATATCATCCATGAATGGATTTAATGCTGCTCGGAAATAACAGCTATACAACTTAAACTATACATACAGTAACATAAACCAGTCCTCAAAATTCATTAGAAGTATCAAAATCAACAATTAATTTGATACTGTGCCATTAAATGTTTCTTTAAGCCCTTTTTAAAGCTAATTGTACTTGTTAAATGTGTAATACCTGATGGCAAATGTTATGACCTTCGGTCAATATATATTATTGTCAGTTTTGCATTGCGTTGATGTCTCTCTCTCCTCCCGTGTTTATTTGAGTGACTGTGTGTTGGTGTTTGTGTGCATGGGTGGAGCAGCAGGTGATGTCCCGTGACTGCGCCGTGATTGGCCCATTCAAATTAATGACATTCCAGCTGATTGGATGAGATGGGGCCTCTGCCTTTTTAAGCACTAGTGGATAGCCGCCTCTTCCCTCACTATTGATCCCACAGTGTGTTTGGAAAATGAAATCAGGAAAGCTCAAGTTAACAAAGAAAAAGTAGTTGCTGTTTTCTTTGATGTTGAAAAGGCATATGATATGCTTTGGAAGGAAGGGCTGATTATGAAGTTACATGAATTGGACAGTAAAAATGTAAAACTGTATAGGTGGATTAAAGATTTTTTTATCGGATAGAGTAAAATCAGTTAAAATTGGAAGGGAGTATACTGAGAACTTTACTGTGGAAAATGGTACCCCTCAAGGGAGTATTATAAGCCCGATTTTGTTTTCATTAATGATAAATGATATATATAATAGTGTTGATAATTTGGTTGGAGTCTCTTTATTTTCTGATGATGGTGTGATGTGGAAAAAAGGTAGTAATGTAGGATTTTTAGTAAAAAAAAATACAAGAAGCAATTGGAAAAGTTGAAGTATGGGCAAGGAAATGGGGTTTTAGGTTCTCTGTGTCAAAGACTAAGGTTATGGTATTCTCAAAAACAAAATCAATCAATACTGACTTTAATCTAAAATTATATGATGAAAATCTTGAGATAGTTAACTCATTTAATTATTTAGGAGTTTGGTTTGATAAGAAATTAACTTGGGCAATACATATAGAGAAAATAGTAGTAAAGTGTAAAAAGATATTAAATATAATTAGGTGTTTGAGGGGAAGAGAGTGGGGAGCTAATAGAACTACTTTGAAGACTATTTATATAGGTTTAATTAGATCAACTCTTGATTATGGCAGCATAATATATGAATCAGCATCAAAGACATTGCTGCGTAGACTGGATACCATTCAATTCCAAGCATTGAGATTATGTTGTGGGGCTCTTAAAACAACTCCGGTAGCAGCCTTGCAGGTGGAAATGGGTGAAATGCCTTTAGAGTTGAGAAGACATCAGTTAGCTTTAAGGGGACATAGTGAAAAACATCCTGTTGAAACAGTGTTGAAACATTGTCAGGAAAAAGAAGAAATGCAGTTGAGGAGCTTTGGTTGGACGATAGAGAGAAGGATCAATGAGACAGGTATAAATGATAAAGTGCTGAGTCCAACTGTACCATTGTCTGTTATTCCACCATGGATTTTTGAAGAAATATGAGTAAACATGACTTTAATAAAGGAGAGACAGAGGTTATATAAAGATTTGAGTGATATAATAAGATATTTAGAGGGGAATTATCCAGAACACATTAAGATCAATACGGATGCATCTAAAACAGATAGTGGAAGAGTAGGCATTGCATTTGTTATTCCCAAATTAGATATAGTGTCAAATAAACGGGTTAACGATAATTTATCAGTGTACACAGGAGAACTGTTATTGCTATTTTAACAGCATTGGAGTGGGTAGAAGATACCAAACCTCAAATGGTGGTAATTTCTTCTGATTCAAGCAGTTCATTAATTAGTATTAAAAAATATGCACTCTGACTCGAGACAAGATATTATATTTGAAGTAGCTCATATAGTATATAGATGTAAGAGAGTAGGACTTGATATTAAATTTCTTTGGGTTCCTGTACACATAGGGGTAGAGGGGAATGAGCTGGCTGACAAATATGCAAAAGATGCAATTAAACAAGGTAATGTTAATATGACAGTTAATTACAGCAAGGCAGAAATTAAAAGTCTAATCAGAGTTAAAATGAAAAGGAAATGGCAGGGGGAGTGGGATACTGGCAATAAGGGTCGGCACTTTTACAACATTCAAAGAAAAGTGGGAGAAATGAGGGGAAGCAATAGAAGAAGGAAGGAAGAGGAGATTATTTCTAGGACGAGGTTTGGAGACACAGGTTTGAATAGCACCCTGAGATTAATGAAGAAGCAGGATACAGGGAATTGTGAGTATTGTAGGAGAAGTGAGACAATTGAACATGTTTTTTTAGATTCTCAAAGGTACAGACGGGAAAGGCAGACACTTGTAGATGCATTACGGACAAAGAAAATTACATTTGGTTTAGTTAACACTTTAAGGTGGAGTTCTTAACTATAGGGCGATTTTTCAGTTTTAAAAAAATACCGGTCTTAGCAATAGAATTTAATCCGTTCTGTTCCACACTCCAACCCAGAAGGTGGCGGTAATGCACCTGCAAGCTGTTTGCCAACCGCCATAAAGCCTCAGAAGAAGAAGAAGAAGCCTCCTCTTCCCTCTCCATCTCCCCTCTCCATCTCTGCCACTCCCAACCAAATCTGTGTCCTGTGTTCTGAGATTTGTGCTCTGATAGACAACTATTGTTGTGCGATAACCAGATAGCTAAGTATTCTGTTTTGTTTGTGTAAATAGTTTCACTGTAAGTATTGAGCACGTGGTAGCACTGTAGGAGTGAGAAGCCCTTTTATTTTCATTTGTTTTTCTCATGTTTATAATTTAGGAAATTTAGGTCAGAGAACCTTCTTTGTTTTAGTTTTATTTGGGTTAGGTAAGCCTAGGGCTACATTAGTTCCTTTTTGTTTGTTGTTTTGGGCAATGCTCACCTCCGAGGCCAATAAAAGCTACCTTTCTGAACCTTAAAGCACATCCTAGTGCTATAATTATGACTATTAGTACTGTATAAAAGACAGTGGTATATGATTTTAGGGATATTAGACAATGAAATATTCCCTCACTTACAGCCAACCTAAGGATTTGTGCATTTTGACGATATGAAATCTGCAGCTCTATTCTATTCTAATTGTAGTTCCTCCACATCTTGATGCACTCGACCACACTTCGGGACAGTAATACAGATGAGTAAGAACCATGCATTATCAGTAACCAGGCTACCAAGCTCAGATAGACTTGAGGAGTGTGAGTTCACCTGTCATATGTGCAGGAGGTGGTCGATCGCACTGTGGTGTCAGTTTTGTCTGAAATGAGCCAAAAGAGGTTCTCCGCTGTAATCAGGCGCACATTCTTTCTGTTCTTCTTAGCGAGGTAACCACAGTCAGCATTGAAGTCCCCAAGAAGCATCACGTTCTGCTCATACACACACATGCACAACAACACTTATGGTCGAATTCTTACTTGATCGAAAACAGCTCATTGACACTGACAAAACTGAACCTTTACCTCCGTTTTCCACATCTTTTTCACATCTTGCAAGACATCATACAGTGCATCAAGCTCCTTAGTGGTGTTGGTCGGAGTAGTGTGCTGAGGTATGAGGACAAACTCCTTTATAGCTGAATATATAGATTGGGGTTGGACGGAAGGAGGGAGTATGCAGGGAAATGGTTTTACATGCATAAAAATCTCAATGCTTTTCATTATCTAAGGGTTTCCTGGGAATCCTGGGTGTCAGACAACTGACCTGTCTTGGGGGCTTTGAAGCGGACAACAAAAGGCTCTCTGGAGAAAGCATCCACATCTCCTGGTCGATTATCTGGGTACTGATACTGGGCAGTGACTGTCACCGTATTAGTCCTGCAAATATTCAGACAAACACAGGATAACTTAGACTTTACTGCCTGTGCTGAAGCTGCCACGAGTGCAGCCACACACAGTTCAACTCACCTGTAAACAAACACATATTGCTCCTGGTATGTGTCAGACCTGCCGAGTCTCTCACTGGCCACAGCTTTATACTGATGCTCAGTGTCAAACCTGAATATAGCAGAGATACAGACACAGAGAAGTGGATGCAGCTGTTATTAGTGGTGTTTGAACCTTGAACTGAGTCACCTGTGCTGCACTGCACTAATGTGCATATACTGTGTGCTTGTGCATGTGGGTGTGAAGGCAAGTGATTCATCACCTGCCAAGACGGTCCATCAGCTGGGGTAAAGCTTTTCCTTTATTGTCTCTCACTTCCTGAAGCAAACACACATCACAGCGAGAGATTATCTGGAACAAAAATTACAACAATAAAAGTCAGTGAATGCAGCATTTTAAGTGTGAGGATGCAGCATGTTATTGTAAGTATCAGTGTGGTGCTGACACTGTAGTGGCTGCTCACAATAAAACTATATCCATAATATAGAAGTCATATCTGTCAAACAGAGAACGTTTAAAATTTCAAACAAAGTAGATTATTTATCTTTGTATTATGATTTTTAAATACATGAAGACTTTGTATTTTTAACGCATCTCCAGACTCTAGTAAAACTTTTTTTTTTTTTATTGTGTGACATCACACCAGTCTAAACTATATGGGCCCACAATGCAGAGGCAAAGCTGTAAGTTTTAAGGCATATGCATATGGAAATGGGTGCCATCACTGACTCTGGTGTCCAGTTCTTAAAATACATCTATAGCTTATATATTTATAAATTCATTTTACTGATTCCATTCTCTTTTATGGGGTTCCTAACGTGAGTTCAGAGCAATTCTGCTATCTAACAAACAAACGCTGTTTGTTGTACTTGTTTCTTTATCTTTTTTAACACAGAGGTCAATATATTTTTGCAGTTTAATCTTAGTATGTATTGTGTTTATGTATAATGCATGTGATTATACCAGATTTACAGGAGTGGGAAAAATGACAGACCAGATTTTTATGTCTTTTAAACACAAAGACAGTATTTAGAATGTTTATTTAACCAAATAGACTGAGGTTAGTAATCTCTTTTCCAAGGGAGACTCAGTCTTAAATAACTACACAGTGATCTGAGGACTAAATAAAACTAGGAAATAAATAAAAACATCAGTCTAAACATCAGAAATATTAAGGTATCACAGCCAAATCTGTCTTTGTCTTACTCTGACTAGAGTCTGCATGACATCACTTTTCTTGGCCTTAGAATCCCCGAAGTGATGTAGGTTGAAGGCACAGACTCTAAAATCTGAAGCCCCCTGAACGCCACACACGTCCAGGAGAAAGGAGATGAGCAGGAGGAAAGAGGACCTCATGGCACTGAGCTCCAAGAGACAGAGACAAAAAAAAATTTGTTGAAAAAAAGACACAGAAGCAGCATTAAAGACAGTAGACAAATCATCTGAGGACAAATATAGGACTGAACACATCCATATGCAATATAACTGTAAAGATGTCACTATTAGTTTCCCTGACGTGTACAATCATAATAAAACTTCAATGTTATGTGTGCCTCAGCCCCAAACCGAATTGTGAGAAATTACTTGCGTAATGGTTGACAAGCTCAAACTAGCTTAGAACTTAGAACCCGAGCTTAGAACCACACAAAACATAAATAAAGCTTCATGGCCATAGTCTAGGAAGTGCAAGAGAGAGACACACAGATCAATTAAAAACACCAGGTGAAGTGTAGCCTAAACAGAGTTAAACCTGGCCCCGTGGACCTTTTGTGACTTCCTGTTCTCTGAAAGAACGTGTGGGAGGTATTGGGTTCAGCTAAAAGATAAATATAGATAAATATGGCACTACAAGGGGAAGCTTTAATTTAATTATTAGCTTATATAAAGTCTGACAGGCAGTCTCTGTCCAAAAATACTTTGAGTACCTCAAAACTAACTAACTAGATATACATAATGTAACTTGTATGTTTAACTCATTGGCTACTCACTGGTTTTTCAGAGTTAGCTCTGAGCTAATCACTTCCCAGCATTACCGCCATATTTAGTATACAAATACGAAAGGAAGAAACTCACTGCAAAAAAGCAAATAAGTCTATCTCCTAAAATGCTAAAACCATTTCCTTAAACCCAATTACATTTAGAATACTTGGCAAGGATCAGTGCAACAAGAGGACTGCTCTGGCCACACATCAAACCCAGGTCAACTGCTTGGAAGGCAGCTGTGCTAACCACGGTACGACCAGCGCTTTGCATCGTGCTATTTTGAGTTGGATGGAATGATGCGCAAACTTTAATTAGCGCGCATTAAGAAAAATGTCTGACCACGCACATTTACTTTGTTGCAACGGTTATGGTTAGCATGCACATTACATTGGACAAGAACGACACTTTTTTTGACAGTTCAGTAACAGCTTCAGCTTGTCGCCGTCCATGAGAAGAGGTCAAAGAGTGGAATACACTTAGTCACTGTGGGGGGAGCCAAATCGCTAAAGTACTTATATATAAAAACACAGCTAACAACTATTGTCTGGTCTGTTGATGCAGGCACAGCTGTTCACATCACCCAAAAATAGCATGGATTTATTTTTGCATCAGAGTAATGTCATAAAAAATCTATTTTAAATTGTTTTAAATTGGATTATTTTACTTCTCATGTTTTATCCATTAATTAGACTGAAGTAAAGCTACCACTAGTCTCAATGTTAAGATATAGACCTGTGGCTGGTCAAGCGGGGGAAGATGCTTCATTTACTGCTCTGCATGTAAGGGGTTAACATGATGTCATGGTACATGTTCACCACGATCAGCTGTTTGGTTGCACTTCTGTTTTTCCAACCAGCAGACAACTGGCAAGTTTACTTAACTACACTCAATAAATATCTATATATATATATATAGATAGATATATTTACATCAAACTGTCCCCATTCTGCCAGTACATTGATTCTGTGAAGTGGAGAGCACATGATTACTACAAATCGGTTGAGTTCTCTCATGACGGTAGAAACTTGCCAATAAAAACACAGACACACATCAAGTCACACTAAGTAAGCACTTTCCCTGAATCTCCCTTTAAAACAATGAGTGTAGATCCAAGTCAAGCAGCTTACCAGCTTTGTTAGTTCTTGGAGTTGCAGGGTTTGTTTGTTTGTGTCTTGCCACCTCCTCCTGTGTGAAACTTGAAGCTGATCCTGGCCAGTGTGTTTCCTGTGGGAGGGACTTCTGTCTACAAGAAGGAACTAAGCTGTTAATGTTGTTTCTTCAGTCAATATGTCAACAGACCAGATGTTACTTCACTTCCTTTGACTATTAAATTCACATTTATTCACATTTGCTACTTTACAGGAGGGCATTCTTGTCAAACCACTGAGCTCACCTCTGCTTTTATGTATGCTTGTTTGTGTACCTATGAATGTGTGTGTGTCTGTACATATATTTCTCCGCAGCAACTGTGAAGATTTAAAAGTAGGAAAAGAAGAGAGAAGGTGGGGGTTGTAGTTTGGGTGTGGTTGTGTCAAGAGAAACAGTGTGGGGTGTCTCTAAATATAACCTCCTGCTAATATGCTTTTTTAAAATGCAGGAAACACTGAATCAGAACATTTTAGCTCATATGCCATGTCCAGTATTGCTAAAGTTTACATTATTCCCAAGACTTTACAATACTGGCATGGACGTATTAAAGTATATTTAAGACTGCATGTAACAGTTGTGTCTGCATATAATGTACACACAAGTGGTGCACACTACAATTGCATGTGGTATATGTCAAACTTTACACCAAGTTGTCAGACTTCTAAGCTGAAAAATACTGGCCATGTGTTTTGTTTATATGATGACAAATCAAAATACAGTAATTCATACTATGAAAATATACAAATATAGAAATGAGTGAGGTATTGTTTTATATATTATTTGAGCTATGCATTAAAAAAATATGTTTTATTCTGTGTAGTGGCATTATTTAAGTTTAGGATCCATTTCACCATAGATATCTGTAACTTCCTGATACATACACTACTCACAAAAAGTTAGGGATATTTGGCTTTCGGGTGAAATGTATGGAAAACGTAAAAAGTTCACACTACA
>JAUMHL010000028.1:2837343-2850155 GCA_032362345.1 Sandelia bainsii
GGTTATAGTGCATTTTAGGTTCATCCTGAAATTTCACCCGAAAGCAGAATATCCCTAACTTTTTGTGAGTAGTGTATTTAAAGCTATTTTTCAATGACATAGTGACAAAACCCACCAGCAGAGGGCGTCACAATAAAGGCCAAGCAGATACCAGAAGGTGATCCGGGACATAATGGTCGCTCTTTAGTCTTTAATCTAGGATCCTAATTATGGTTGTCTCTGTGGTTTGCATTATTTGTTGTAAAGCTGCAGTCATTTGACTTTACAGCATAAATGTAAAATTAGTTTACAACAGTTATTGTCTCCTTCTTAAAACGTTTGCTTTTTGATTGCTACTAATGGGAACATTTCTGAACTGAACAAATCAAATAAATGTTAGATGATTTCAGATGCAAGTTTTTGAAGTAGTAGTAGGCCTAAAAAACAAGGCCTGAACATTTTACAATCCAACAGAAACTTTATTTATGAGGTACATGTGCAACAAACAGTTTTGGTGTTTACGGGTTTTTTTATGAGTTGGACTGGCGCCCAGTGAAATATGTTTTTAAGTGGAGTGCTTTTGTAGTTAAAGTACATTTTAGAGCATGTAGCTTGTACTAACTTGACACTGTACTTAGACTTGTAGTGGAGTACTTTCTTCAGACAAGTACCTGCACTTTTACTTGAGCAATGACTTTCTTGTACCTCTACCACATCTCTTCACTACATTTATGTCTTCTGACAGTGAGGCACTCAACAGAGGAAAAAGGCAGAAAACCTTTTTTAAACAAATGTGCAGTTTGATTTACCATTGAAGCGCTCTTTTGAATTGCATTATGGGAAATTTAACCCATAAGAACCTGGACTCATTTATGGGAAAATTATGGGGGATATACAACAGACCAAAAGACCCACACAGAACACATTTATGGTGTTTTTTTTAAATACTCCCTCTCCATCTCAAAGATCTGTAATGTGACACATATGTCACATCGGGCGTTTATGGAAAATGTATTCCTTGTTTTAAAATAAATTAATTTGCCGGTTTTCCTATACTTAGTAATACAGTTTTGCCTTTTTGATTTGCATTTCCACAACATATATCATAATTGTGACTTTAATAACTCTGTTTAACAAATTCTTGCTCTTCTTGCTTATTCTTATTCATACTACAAAAAAGAAATAAGAATAATAATTGATATAGGACCAGCTGTAATAAAATTTTGCTTTTGGATCATCAAATATACAAAAATGGTTTTGTTATATACCTTATTAAGATTTAATTTCTTTATATTTGTTCAAATTTAATTTAAATTGAACAACAGAGCTTATATTATTTAAAAAATAATGGAAACTGCTAAATTAATTCAGTGGCTTACTACCATTTTTGCTATTGCGACAAATACATCACATGTATTTCATGACTATATTATGGCTAAATGCCCGATGCGACACATTTGTCACCCACATATTCAGCAATATTTCTGTAACTTCTTTTAAACAATGAATATACTAATAACAGGTTTAATTTAATCTAGGAATTAAATGAGTTTAAATTTACGTTTAGCCACAAAAAAAGAAGGGTTTCAAATTTGCGGATTTCTTCAGGTGTGTTTACCAATCACACAATTTTGGGGGAGTCACATCCTGCCTCACTCACATGACTGTCACATGACCACCATACCAGGATGTGTACTACATGTCGTGTGAAAGTCAAGCATAAAGGTTTATAAGGAAGACTGTAGAACATTTATAGTGTGTGACACGTGTCACCGTGGGTCCTTATGGGTTATGTTCTGATCTTGGCCCAAGCCTGGGTTGGATTGCGCTCAAAAAGTAGTTTGTACACTGGTTTGTTAGACTGTCGCTAGTCAGGTTCACCCATTATCAAGCCACTGTTGATCACATCTGGTCCTGATGACTTAAGTGTTTAATGTAAAATTTATGATGAACCTTCCTCCATCTCATTCAGTGCCTTGGAAATCTCACTTTCCCAACTGACACTTTAAAACATTTGCCACAAACGTATTTGGGACGTTTTATGAGATTTTAAGCTGAAAACTGAAGCAGCAGCCATGTTTTAAACAATGCTGTGTGCTTAATTAAAATGACCTCCAATGTGTTGTGACTGGTTGGACTAAATATTTATGCATATTGTTGTATTCACTGTGTCCATTTACGGGCATTCATTTGCAGTTAAATGTCTTCTGAACACTTGAAAAAAGTCAAAACCACTGAAATCCTTGTGGTAAAAATATACTTAAATCTAAATATAAAATCTAAAGGTAAAATAATTCACAGGCAAAAATACTGTGGTCACTGTGGATGCATAAACCTTCCACTCAGAACCCTGTGAAACAACCCAATAATCAAAAGTCATCACCACAATCACTTTTGTAATCAAACCCTTTTTTATTGGTTATCTCTTGTCACAAAGCCTAGACAGCATGGAGGGTCTTCCAGTGGGACAGAGGGCCTCTGCTTGGGATGTATTTCACCCCACAGCCGTCAGGAATAAGACGCTTCTCAGCCATCATGTCATCAAAGTCGCAGGCATTGAACTTGGTGAAGCCATACTTCTTGGAGATATGGATCTGAAGGTGGGGACAATGAGATTTATAGTAAGTAAAATTACAGCCCAAAAAGCATGACGACTTGATGCACTAACACAAATTGGCTAATTAACACAGTAAAAGCATGTGATCGGCCCTTGACAAGCACTTTGTTTCAGTGGTCCCTTAAAGCACTCAGCACCTCCCAGCTGAGGACATACACAACCAAAGAAGTTACTGTCTGCAGCCTTTGCACACCAGAAACGCACTGCAGCGAGACCAGTCGGCTTAATAAGCTGCAGAGCTGTGTGTTAGTGAGGCACGTTAGCTCAGGTGTTATTTTCACCTTCTGTGTTCAAAACAACTGGAGAAAAATAATTATTGATATGACAGGTGAAATGCTAATTTACCTTCTGGCGTCCAGGGAACTTGAACTTGGCTCTGCGCAGAGCCTCGACCACATGCTCCTTGTTTGAGGCCTTGGTACGAACAGACATGATCACCTGACCAATGTGCACACGGGCCACGGTGCCCTGGGGTTTACCAAAAGCACCACGCATTCCAGTCTGGAGCCTGAGAACCAGAAGATCAGACAAAAAAAAAAACACCACAGTAACTTTAACATCAGTTTTGTAAAAAATGAGACATCTCATTAGCATCTAATGATTTTTATTTCCCTCACCTATCAGCTCCAGCACAGGATAACATTTTGTTGATACGGATGACATGGAAGGGATGCAGACGCATGCGGATGTGGAAACCATCTTTACCGCAGGTCTTCACCATGTACTTGTTAGCACAGATACGGGCAGCCTCCAGAGCTAAACAGAGGGGATGGGGTGAATAAATCAAACAGTGTCTCATCTCTACACACATGGCACACATATTGTAGATCTATGTATTTAGTGACTTTGAATAGAAACAGGCTTTTAACATGCATGCACACAACAAAAAGCTTCTACATCTAAAACACTATGCATTAGGTTTGGATTTATTTAAAATCAAATTTCACATTTCAGAGTCAGAAATAACTAGGAACTAGCTAAGAAACAACAGGTTTCACATCACGTTTAGTTGCCTTCTTTGCTTCTCACCTTCTGAAGACAGCTGTTCGTACTCATCAGAGACCATGTGGCCGCACAGGGGGAACTCATCGACCTTGGCCTTCTTCCTGCCCAAGTCAAAGATCCTGATCTTGGGATCTACAGAAAAGGGAATTAAAAAAAAAAAGTGAGAGGTATGAAGAGAGGAAAAATTAACCATTTTTTCCCCCAGAAATCGAAAACCTAACACAGACAAACGGCTCTGAAATCATCTAATCACACATTTTTTGTATCTGTGTCAAGTGTCAGACAATAATTACAAATCTGCATAAATGAAAAGTAACAAAGCATCTTTGTGCGCACAAAGTTGATACCCTGCATTTATGTTACATCGCTGATGATTTGTCTGTCTTCATAAATCAGAACTCACAAAACACTGCCATGCTGCAATGCCATTTACCAGCAACCTTTTTATTAACTAAATACCAAGCAATAAAAGTTAATTTTGCATTTAAACAGAAGGATTGATTCTGAAATGGCTACTACAACATCTAGCTCTAATCACAGACAGAATGCGAGTGGACAGTGATTATCCATTATCATTGAGTTAATGGACAATATGTTGTCTCAGTGGTCCCTTAAAGCACTCAGCACCTCCCAGCTGAGGACATACACAACCAAAGAGTCACTGTCTGCAGCTTTTGCACACCAGTAACACACCACAGTATAACAGGTCGGCTTAATAAGCTGCAGGATTATCAGACAACTGATCTTCAATTACCAGTCAAAATGTCACTGTCCTGTCAAGTTAATGCCCAAAACACAGCTTCAGTGTCAAACATAAGACTCTGAGAACTCTGACACATCAGCTATTGTCTGTGTGACAGGTGCTCAACCTGAGTCCAAACATTTTCATCATCAACATCAATGTTGAATTCAATGTGGAAACATCTTACCAGGCACACCCCTACAGAAGCGGGACTTGGGGTAGGGCTTGTTCTTGCAGTAGCGGTAGCTGTGGGAGACAAAGTGTTACATTTTTCTACTGCTGTTATATTTGTAAATTATAATATTTTTACTGTGAACAAATCCCACTGAAAGAACACTTTACTCTGAGCTCGCCCTGTCTGTGTACAAGATGTACACAGTTCACAAATACAGCTGCATTTTTAAGAGGCTCAGTAGTTTCCAGTAGCTGCTGGAACCTGTGGTTTTAAACCTAAAACAATACAATTAACGCCGCATTTCTTGGGGACTATTTTCAAAAAGATTTGTCCACATTCAACGCTCCAGTGAGTGTTAGAAGCAGCAGCATTTTGTATAATTGTAGTTGTATAAATTAGAGTCCCTGGTGTAGTTTTTGGACAGCGGAGCTTTACAGTTCACATGACTTATAACTCAGACTTTAAATACACATGCAATACTCCATAGTATGAATTAATTGTGGAATTTTTTGCCAGTAAGAAAAATATAATCAGCCTTACACTTTAATGATACCCAAGGTAGTAAACACATTTTCAGGATTAATGTCAACATCATTCTAGCAATAGTGTCAAGCTGAATATATAGATTCATTCACTACTTACTTCTACTACAAAGTAGAAGCAAAACCTTTCAGCGTTGTCACTGAAAAATGTAAACCAAAAAAGGGATTCAACGTGCCAATGAAATTATACTTCAACCATTTTATCATTTTTTAAGTGTCTGCAGCCTTTTAAGTGTCATCCAAGCAAGATCGAAAAATAATTTACAAAACAACGCTGTGATCTGCAGTTCGACTTGTAACGTTAATACATATTTACATGTAAAACTTAACGAACGTACGTTTGAGAAATGTTAGCGCTAGCTTCATGCTAGCTCAACACGCTAGCACTTTGCGAAATGACACTATTCTCTATAGACAGAGCTTCACTGCCATTAACAGTAGACGCTAAAAGAAATAACTTCGTGCTTAAATGTCACAGTAAATAAGCAGTCTGTCAGGAGGTCTGCCGGCATGCTAGCACGGTGCACATGGTGACACACGGAGCCGCTGCCATTTTCCTCTGACTTCGGCCCGTTTATGAAACGATTTAAGAGAGGACTTACCAGCGGGCTGGTCGGCGGCCCATGGTTGCAATCTGTAAATTAACAAGTAAAATGTATTATTTTGTTGAACTGGGACTAAGATATTATGAAAATAACTTAGAATGTGCCTATTTTATTCAGAGCCACAGAAAACGCGCTCCCACCACGCACTCACCTAATGGAGGAAAGGAAGACGTAGCGACTTCCGCTTCGTCATAAGAACAAGGGCCGTCTGAGAAAAATATATTTATATTAATTAAAGTATTATATTTTAATAAGAACTCAATTTTGAGACATAAGCGAGTTAATACACAACAATTATTTAAAAAATATTGTTAAAAAAATCTATTTCATGACAATGAACGAGGTCCGAGGGAATGCTGGGAAGTGTAGTTTTACGCGACAGCACGTTGCATTCAAGACCTATCTTAAAGCTACAGTGTGTAACTTTTTTTCATTTGAATTTATTAGAAATGTTGTATATTTTTATTTGTAGATTTAGATTTAGCTCTACTGATTAATGTTCATATTTTTTTAACAATCTTACTGACAGTTCTACTTGCTGTTTGCTTTATTTATTCAATTGCAGTTATTGGGATAAATAAAGTTGAATTGAACTGAATTGAATTGAAGGGATGCGCTACCAAAATACTGAAGATATTCACTTGACCTGTCTAAATGTCTTCAGGGAAATAGGTCTTTCAGCATATGTTGAATTTCCTCCACCTCATTTTCACAACAGGAACAGAAGTTATTAACATCATAACTATATATAATAATGTTATTAGTATTAATTTGTTTAATCCTCCAGTGGTGGAAAGAGGAAAAGGAAACATAAGTACATTAACATAGTACTGTACTGACTTATGAGATATGCTGCTTGTACATTTATGACAGCTTTTACTTTTTTGTATTTTAGTATATGCTCCTTTTTCCTTTCAGATAAATCTGTTTCTTCTGCTACATTTCTTAGGCTGTTAGGTAATTTATAGATAATGAATGTGTGATCATTATACATTACATTATACATTCTACAGTAAACCAGTTGTATAAAGCAGTTAGTTCATTTCCAACCACAAAGTACAATGTGGAAATATTATCATGTATCAAGAATACTGATTTATTTTGAAGATTATACTGGGCTTAACACTTTTTTAAATTCAGAAAAATAGGGAATGCAGGACTTGTAATGGTGTATTTTTGTATTATGTTAGATATTATTAAACAGCAGACATTTGACCTTTCACTGTAGGAACATAGTGACCCATCATGCACAATACCATGACCCCGAAACTAAATCAGCTAATCGGAATTCAGCCATCATTCATTTTATTCCTTATCAGTGTGAACAGCTGGGCAGCCGTGCAGGTGCAGTGTTATAGATCAAGCCTGGCAGCCCAGCAGTATATACAACAACTAAAATTTGATTCAGATTAACCAGCTACAGCATCGGAATAATGTCTACACGTTAATGCATGTTTATTGTTTTAGTGAAAATCTATTTCATTATTCTATTCTATTGTTATAATAATAATAATAATAATAATAGATCACCCATTCTGCATGATGGTTAGGTTTACATGTGATACTGACAATACCGCTGTACTTTTGCTTAAGAAACGTTTTGAATAAAGAGCTGATACGCTTCTCAGTACGTTTGTACTATTCAATTCAATTCATCTTTATTTGTATAGCGCCAAATCATAACAAAAATCATCTCAAGGCACTTTGCATAGCAAGGTTTAGGACCTTGCAAAATATAACTATATTCAGAACTATATAGAAAACCCAACAGTCGCACTGGAGCAAAAACTAAGCGACAGTGGAGAGGAAAAAACTCCCTACTACACTGCATCGCTACTTAAATTAACTAAATACTTTCCTGTAAGCCAATATGCATCATCCTGCGTCACAGGACGTAGTACACCTAACCTCGATACTGCTCCCATTAATAAAATTTTTGTGATTTTGCGCTTTTTTAGCACAGAAAATGTCTACTGTGAACAAAACCTTGCTAAATTGTCCTACATCCTACTGGTAGAGATGCGAATGCAATCTACAAACTGATCATTAGGGGGAACTATTGTACCATGTAAGTCCATGATCCTCTGGGCCCTACCTTGCTAATTCTTGAAAAGGAACAATGAGCTCATATCTAAACTCTTGTTAATGCAGAACAAATGTTGTTCTGTAACCCAGGAATGTGAGGAATCCTAACCTCATTCTGACTCTGCTCAGTCTGAGAGTTGCTCAGACATCACTCAACATAACAGGGATTGTTTAACATCTCAGAGCCCCTGAAGAATATGTAAAGGTAACTCAGTCCAGAAGAGTCCAGAAGTGATATAATTTTGTAATCGTGCTCTATTCATCTCAGCCTGCATTAGGAAGTGACAATCTGTTGCCCCTCCTTGCTGAGTGACTCAAACACAAAGCGGATATCTCAGTCAGGATAGGCACTGAACTCTGGGATCCCTGTACAGCCTCTTGTGAAGGTCATTTATCAGAGCTGTGATGACTCTCTATCTTGTCCGGTCCCTCTGTTGAGCTTGAATCTCCTTCAGACTTTTCCTGTGTCTGAGCTAAATGTCACTGAGGGGCAAGAATGACGGTGTGACGATAAGAAGGGACACAGAACCAAAAATGGTCCTGCAGTATTTGCCTGTTTCTGGTGACTAATGACACACATGCATGTACAGAGAGGGACTTTTTCAGTCTTAAAGTCTTAAAAGAAGGATAAAATATTTACAATTTAGATCCAGGCTGAAAAATAAGACACAAGCAACTGTAATCCTTACTTTGTTGAACACTGATACCACTCTCTGTGTTCAGTCATTAAATCCTGTTTGTTTAATTTGTAAGAAATCCAAAGTGCAAAGGCAACACTTGTGGTTTAACAGGGGTTGCTACAGACTATTTATTTGGTTTCCTGGAGTTACTCCACAGTCTTAATGTATTTTAATGTCTTAATGAGCTTTAAAGATGCTACAAGTTGGACTTTATATGTTTGGACAGAACCAGGCTAGTTCTTTGCCCCCTGGTTTTTAGTTTTTATGTTATGAAAACTTTCTCCTGGTTCTTATTTGTTATAGTTAACATACAGGTCTGAGAGTGATGCCAATCTTCTTATCTGTTTCTTCTATTTCTCAAATGGCTTAAATCAGACAATTACAGGATTAATGCTCACAACAGCCAATGTGTATCCTGCCAAACAGATAATGTGTTGAGAAAGACACTAAACCTGTAGGTTAGTACGCCCTATTGTTTGTTGTAGTGTCTCTCAATAAGAGAATCAACTTAATCCTTAATAAATTTGCAGATTAACATGAACTGAGTTGTAGAATAAACATGGAGGATTGAGCAGAAGAAACACACTTGACAATGATCCTGAAAATTAAATAAATTCAGTTCAGCGACCTCTGTGTGGTTTATTCTGCTGGATGGACCAAAATTGAAAAATAAATTATCAACATTAATTTGCTCATATACCACACCCTCACACACACAGACACACATGATACCCACTGACCAGTGTGACTGATGTATGAGGGTGTGGTGATTAACACCCTGTAGGTTACTCTGAAAACGGAAGTGATGTCTGCACAATTATATTTCAGCAAGCAGAGCTGAGAGAGAATGAGAGATGGGTGGGGTTATAAAGCACTCTATCAGATATTTTAGTAAGTGTCAAGCAAACAAGCTGTAAGTCACAGAGCTATTTAATAAATCACTTTATAATAATCCAGCCATTCAAACATTAATAATGTATTACAAAATAAACTCTACCACGGGTTTCTGTTTGTCACAGGAAAGTTTTAATATGCAACCATCTAAATTAGACCTTATACAGTTCCCCTTCGTATAGCATATAACCCAGTTTTGGGACATAAGTATTACTAGTGTGGGTGAGTCTTTCACATGTGTGTCACAGCTCATTGAGAGCTGCCATTTAGATTGAGGTGGAGTCCTAAAGAGGTGATGGTGCAAGTAAAGAAAATAAGTCTCAAAAAAGCAGTTTAAACAAAACAATTTATCAGAACCACTTTTTTTGTTTTAATTACTAATTACTTTGCAGACGCAAATTCTCAATACTAAATATAATCAACTAATAAATGATGATGAACTCTTATGGATTAACCACCTGTCAGTACACAGAGTGGTTAAAATCAACTCCACCTTTACCAACTGCTTGTTTTAATGCACACCAAACAAATCTGCACTAGCCTTATGTATTCACATCAACATCCATCCATTATCAAAACCAAGGCAGAGGCAGCGTACAGTGAACCTCACCGCATGACTTTGAATTGTGGGTTCAAACCCAGGAGAGAGAGTGCTAAACACTGCACCAAACTGAAAATCATTAGCACGGTGAAGAAAAACCCCCTTTAAGGTTCCACAGCAAGTCAAGAATGATCTCCAGGATGCAGGGGTAGGTGTTTGCTTGTCAACGATTAAGACATGGCTTCACCTCAGGTCAGTTTTAGTCCCTGTTTACATTTTGTTTACATCATTTTGACTTCTGCTTTAAACAGTCCAGCTTCCTAGTTACCATATAACACATGCCTGATATCACACCTTGATCCAATGAAAACATCCTACTAACACACACTCTGTGAACTCTATGAGTAACAAGTCAAAACACACTATGATGAACAACTGGTGGAGCTATGGCATGTGTCAGATTGCACAACACGGGGAACTTTTCGCTGAGTGGGCCTTTGGTGCCCATATTGTTGACGAGGAAGTGAAAATGAATTGTTGCCATGGTGACAGAAGTAAAGGAAAACAAACAAAATCAGCCTGACTCACTCCTCGTTGCCATCTTCTCTATTGTGTGTTCTTTTTCTCTCTCGATCCACTTAGATTCCTGCACATCATTCACTGTGACCTCACGTATCTGTCGCCATCGTGGAGGGAAACCAGGCCGAGTGCAACTACAGTAAGCATGAAGGAACAGAAGAGTTCTAGGAAAAACTACCTTGGTGTTCTTTCCCACAAGCAATTTCCCAATGTCAGTTTAATTTTATTGACACTTACAAGAACATTCATGTGTTGCCAAGGCTTAGTTAGAAATAGGACAAAAATACAAGACATTAAATGTATTCTGGGGAAAAATAAAAAAAGACACTAAATCACCTTCAGTATAATGTATCAAAATGTATTTTATATAATTATGAATGTTTTATATTATTATGTATATAATGTAATACTGCAGTACTGTACAGTACTCTCTCTGACACTCTATGCCTCACTCCCTCTCTGCAGGTCATGTCTCTGCAGGTCTGTTCGTCAGGCTTAACTGCTTCAGTAATGAGATCATATGATGTCATGCAGTTCATGCAGGAGCAGCCTTCAGATCAGTGTGTGTGTGTGTGTCTGTGTGTGTGTGTGCACATGTCTTACCATGATGTTTTTACACTTTAGTTACATTTTGAGGACATTTTGACCAGTTCTTACCACTTTAATGGGCTGTTTGAGAGTTAAGACGTGTTTTTTGGGATCAGATTGGAAGTAGGTTTAAAGGAGCACTACAGTCTGAATATGCTCTAAACATAATCACATGAGTGTTCTTGGTGTAAGAAATAATTTTTTTCCAAAAAATAAACCATTTTGAGAATAAACAAGCTTTTTTGGTCATGTTTATAAATCTTTGTCCGATTTGATTTGAAAGTTTAGTTCAGCCAAATTCTCTGGCCCCTCCCTAATTGTGATGATGTAGACGTGACATCTCCCATCACATCGTTGTGTCTGGCTGCATGACATGCAGGGTTAGCATGTTCACCATCTAGCATGTGCTAGACATATAGCAGACATGAGCTGCAACCCTGAACTTATCCAGAGGATCTGTATGTGAGAATGCAAATGTCTAAAGAAGTTGGATCCAAACATTTTCACCCCGTCCTCCAAGTCCCTGTAGTAAAAAGACAACAACAGCGAGTATGTTCACAACATTTCTATCATGTGACTGACGCTGCCTCAATGTGCTGCATACTTTTTGTGTCATATTGTCTCTTTGACTCACAGGGCAACTGTGGGACATGTTGGTAGGGCAGTCGTCGACCCCCAGGGTTGGTGGTTCAACGCCCAGTTCCCTTGATTCCTGGCCACACGTCGAAGTGCCCCTGGACAAGACACTGAACCACGAATGCCTAAAATGCTGCTGCCTGTCCACAAAGAATTTCCACAAGGGGAATTATAAAGTATCAATTATTATTATTATTATTATTATTATTAATGGTGACCAGAGTTAATGGGCAATTCATTACAGTTCATGAGAGATGAGAATGTCTGAATGGCCTTCACTGCACGTCTATCCAATAGTTAACTTTGAGACATTTCACTCAAAACCACAAATGTGAACTTCGTGGTCGTGCTAGAGGAAACTTGCTGTAATGGGTCAGTAGCAGAAGTCATCCACTGTAGCCGGATATGGTCAAACTATCAAACTAGTTGCAATTTGTGGAGATTTACACATCAGTATATTAAAATCTGTTGCGCCACACAACTGACAAAGTAGTTGTTATGTACAATATTTATTAATAAAATGAATAAAAAAATTAGCTGCCAGACAGACCTAACATTAGCGGTGGAACTAAGAGGCATGGTACACCCTGAACAAGTTACAAGTTTATTGCAGTGTTGACAAAAACAGGAAACCATTCATTCTTACATTCACACCTACAGACAAAATCATAGCCACATCCTTGATACATATTATTATTCTATTATTTCTGGTTTAAATGCTATTTTTTAAGGTTTTATTATGGCTTTTCAATACTACAGGACAATGACTTCCTGTTCATGTAGTTGGCATAACTTTTGATTGGACAGGACTACAGATACACATTACTAAAGTCAGTTTTATCTAAGACATTCCTTATTTTAAAGGTGCAACCTGATTTAGAAAATCACTTTGAAACTAGATAGATAATAGTTATGAGGAAACACAATTGTGATGGCTCTACAACTAGCCAGTGCCACCCAGCCCTGGTGTCTGTAAATTTATTTTCATAGCAATCCATGCAACAGTTGCTGAGATATTTTGGACTAAAACAGATCAGAAAAGTTGCTGGGGGACCTCAATGCTCACGTGGGCAATGACAGTGCGACCTGGAAGGGCGTGATTGGGATGAATGGCCCCCCCGATCTGAACCAGAGCGGTGTTTTG
>JAUMHL010000028.1:2850255-2864628 GCA_032362345.1 Sandelia bainsii
CCCCGGAGGAGCTGGAAGAAGTGGCTGGGGAGAGGGAAGTCTGGGTATCCCTGCTGAAGCTGCTGCCCCCGCGACCCTACCTCGGATAAGCGGATGAAGATGGAGATGGATGGAGATCATAAAAGTCAATCAGAAAACAGGGAAGATACATTTATTAGACCTCAACTCTGCCCTGTCAACCTTTTTTAGATTTAGGTTCTGGTTTCAGCCACTTATCACCACACACACACACACACACACACACACACACAAACACACACATTTTTATCTGTGCATCTTGCAGTACACCGCGCTCACAGTCATACACTCACGTACACAAGGAATGCATCCTTTTCAAATACTCTCAGCCAACATTCATCTGGGCTGACGTCATTATTTGTTTCCTTCAACATCTGTCTCCAATGAATCCAGTCCAGATGCAGGTGTAGAGAACAGCTATCACCTTATATTTCACCATGTGTTCACGCGGTGACCCAAAACGGATGACTGATAGGGATTCCAGAAACACACACTCACGCAGCAGATGAGTCGCACAGGTGTGATGTGTTTGTGCAGTGGTGATGTAATAGACATAATTCACACAGTGTCACCTGGATGAGCAAGAGGAGTCTGTCTCTGAACCTAATTTTATGTGGTTCATATAAAATCATACAAAACCATTAGGGGTAAAAACTAAAAAATACATTTTGAATTGAAAAAAGGTCCTTGAATTGTTATAAATAATCATAATAACCTGATGGGTTTTCTTTGAGACCATTTGTATTTACAATAAACTTGATAGAAAAAATAAGAAGTTTTAAAATAAAAGCTTGTGTTGTCTTCTGTCCCTCTCATTTTTCCATACAAAACATATAAAACATCTCTTTTCATTAAATTAACATCAGTCCCACATAATATGTGAAATACATGTTCAATGTCAGTACAAAATACATTCACATAAATGCTGTGATACAGTATAATAAATGGAAAATTGGGTCAGAAATGTCGTTTATATATATTTAAGGTTGTTGGATAACATATTCTTTAATATTCAACACTAAATGAGCAGGTAACCTTACACCACAATAATATTACTTAAATTTAATTTTTATTTTAAAAAAATCGATTTTTAAGTTGTTGTTTTTTTATTTTTGCAGATTTATTTTTTTATTTTATTTTTTTATAATTTTTGTGAGGGGAAAACTGGACACATAACTACACAATGCACAGAAATACATGAAAACTGGATTCAGGGGAGGAAATAAGAAACAGAGGGAGGGAGTACAAGAGAGAGATCAGTCATTCATATCTACTGTCTCTCCACACACACACACACACACACACATCCAAATATGGACAAAACTACAGGACCCTATCTCTCCATCTTTATACTACGCATATACAAATGCAGAAGCCACCAAACTAGCCCCCTTTAGCCCTTGATCCAACTTTGAGAAATGTAATCCTGCCCTTGAATCCAGTGCTGGCTGTGTCATGTGGCCACTCTGCGAAAACAACACCGATTTGCACCCTGATTCGAGACAAACAACTGATAGTCATTCTGATATCTCTCCGCATCGCTGCAAGCCTTTGTTTGTTTGCTTTTGCTGTCTTCCTCACTCCTCTTTGGCCATTCTCAGACCTCCTCTGTTTAGATGAGTTCAAGAGAGTTGAAGACCCAGGAGAGGCATGCTGGTCATGAGGGAATCCAGCAGTGCTTGCTTGGGGGTGGGGGGGAGCCAGAGAAACACAAAAAAATAAGAATGGTGGTGGAGATTTGGGGGTTGGGGTGGGCAGTGTACAGGCAGGAAAGAGACAAGAACAGGGAGAGGAGGCAAAGACAGACAGGCTTAGAAAGAGAGGCAGAGCTTACCTTAAAAGGCTGTGTTTGTAGATGGAGAAGGGCGTCAGAGTGTTTAAATGTTCTTGTGTTTGTGCACTCACGGGTTGTTAAATGTCCCCAACCTATATTAACAGTTGGGTGGAGGGGATTGAGAGGCTTTATAGAACAGAATATAAATAAAACCTCAGAGGGGATTCAGTCTGAGAGAGACCACCTTCTGCAGAGCTGGACTTACATCACTTTCCTGTCTGTATCTTAGTGATGATGGAAGAGTTGGATGTGTGATCGCAGTGTGTGTGTGTGTGTGTGTGTGTATGTGCGTATCTCTTGCCAAAATGGCCAGTAGCTACTAGCAAGAGATTCCTGGAGTCTGATTCATTGAGTTTGGTCAGGTCTCCTTTTAAAGACTGTGAATGTGTCGTCTTGATGTTGAACACCTCTGTATTATTTCAGTGGCCACTTGGAATGCACACACAAAAAACACACACACACACACGCACAACAGTGACTAGCTTCTCACCAATAGCTCCTCTAGTTCTACTGTAACTCACTCTCAATGTGTTGATTACATGAACACACAGACACACACTCATCCTGCCTAAACCCCATGTGCTCATTACTCAACAGGAACTGCAGATCTGGGAATGCATCCAGGTTTCTCTCTCTTTGTTGATATGTCAGCCCAATCTGGGTGATTTTCTTAATATGGTCAGAGAGGGAGTGAAAAGTGAAAGAGAGGTGGACACTGGACCAGAGATACAGAAGTAGCTAAAATGTCCATGCAGTCAATTTTCACTCCTCACTTCTTTAAACGAGACCTAATTTAAAGAGTTTGTTTAATCTACACAGTGTACACAGGTGGGGTCTGCCACTTAGGACTTCGCAGCACTGACAAGTGGTTTAAACAATTACAAGCTTTATTTACTTTGACAACCAACCTCAGACTACTGTAACTATCAAAGAGTCAAGTTGGGGGCGACCGTGACACAGTAGGTAGGGCAGTCGGTTGTAGTCTACGAGCCCCAAGATTGGTGGTTTACTTCCCAGTTTCCCCCTAATTCCTGGCCACGAAGTGTCCCTGGACAAGACACTGAGTTCCGAACCCCACAAGAATTTCCCCAAAGGGGAATAATAAAGTGACCATTATTATTATTAAACAGAAATTCAGCATTTGTAGCTCACCGTACAGCAATGCCCAACTGAGAAACAAAGAGTTATGTTTACAACAAAGTGAGTGTCTATCGCTCTAGTTTTTGCATGGTGTCCACACAGTTGGCCCTACTCAGTGTTGTGACTTATGATTGCTTCTGTCTTTTCTGACAGTTACCTTCCAATTAAGTTGCCTTCGCCCAGTTATATCCGGCTAAACGCGAGCTTACCAAAAAACACCAGCCACACTTCCCACCTGCTAACTAGCGAAATACGAAATGTGATGTTACACACTGCAGGTAATTTCAGCTACTTGCTAAATGTTAAAACACAACGTTTGTTCTCCTGTGCACCAGAGATCATTGATCAGGTATCTAATCAGTCAATTAATCTATCTATCAGCTGGCTGGTAGACTATACAATGCAAGTATATGACAGACATCAAAGCCTCCTATAAGCCATAGAACCTTATTAAGGGAGCAACCACATCCTAAATTACCACCAGTACATTTATTAGTTCAAATGAAGTAATTGAGACCATAGTGACTGCTGAAAAGAATTTTTTGGAGCCAGTTTGTACTCAGCTAATTGCCTCAGTTAATTGCCACATTTCACACCTGCGCCTATTCAGGTGTGAAATGAAGCCAACCTGTAGAATACATTTGAGCTCTCCAACCAACTTCCTCAGACTGAAGAAGCTACTTGGATGAGTAGTGAAATGTTTTGACCTAACAAGAAAGAAGTCCAGTTGCCATGACTCAACTTCCAGTTAACAAAAGAAGAAAAGAAGACGTTTTCTTGACATGTGTATTTCCATTTGCATGTACACGTTACATTTTTAGTACTGAGAAGTGTTTGAGATTCAGTTTGATCAGGGCTCCACCTGACTTGGACTTGTCATTTTTTTGGCTCAGACTAAAAGGTTTTTGAAGTGTCTTAGACAAAATGGGAATCATCTTGACCACATCTCTAGATTTTGGCTCAGTCTTTTCATTCATTTGCCTGATTTTCTCATAATATGAACTGTAAAATGTGAGGGCGTGGAAAGAGCAAGAGGTCAGAAAGTTAAGGGATTAAGGGGACATCAGATGATGCACAGTTACAGTATGTGTTTTTTAGTTTATTAGCTATTGGCCTAATTACCTAGTTATTCTTGAATGCTTGAATTAAGGTTGAAGGTTTGGACTTTGCTCTTCTTGCATCTTTGCATCTTTGCATCTTGAGTGTTCCACTTTACCTGATTGCCTGTCAGTCTGTATACTGCGGGAAAACAAAGACAGACACACGTTTCACAATCGTGCACACACACACACACACACATAAAGTGCATGCAGAGAGGCTATTCCCAGAAGAAAACCTCTGCAAGAGATATCAACACATTGTTTCCATCACACACAGAACACATATATATACTATATATATACACTGAACTACACACACACATAATGTACTCATATGCACATCTACCAACACACACACACACACACACAGTACACTTGCAAACATCTTATTATTCCAGAGCTTCTGACGTCTTGAGCGTGTGTGACTCAGCCTGCGGCAGACATCAGAGTCTGCTTCTGGGTGAGTCAGTGTGATTACTCTGCTCTGCCCTGACTCTGTTTTAGGACTTCAGATCCTCATAGTATAGTTTACTGTACGTGTGGTAAGAGTAGATACCACATATTAAGTGTGTTGAAAGAGCGTATGTGCAGGTACAGAAGCTTTTAAGTGGTGGTTTGAGCTGTGATGACAATTGCTCAGGTTCTGTAAGAGCCTGACGGTGTTTGCTGTCTTGTGAGTTCATCTTTTGGTGTGTTTTGTGTGTATCATTATTATGATTACTTCAGTACTCAGTTAAATTGTCGAGCGATATTCAAAATCACCCACGTTCAAATTTATAAATACACAAGGTTCAATGTGCCAAAGGTGAGGTGAGGTGAGGTTAAACTTCGCTGATAGCTACTTTGACAATGATAATATACTTTTTTGTTGGATGCCCATGTTGGATGGATAGTTAGAGGTCTAGGCTTGAGGTGAATATACAGTATGTTTGCATGATTCAGTCTGGCCAATTCACTTCATACTCAAAAGTTTTTTTTCATAATGCTAAACCGTTTGACATCAAGTTGTGGAAGTCCGTAACTGGCCACTTGTTTTGGGCTCCTACCCCCACTAAGTACGCTATCCTAGCAACTGTCTCCGGTTAGTTGCCACAGCTCCACTCATGGCTAGTGCTAGATTGCAGTGTGTTCGAAGCAGAGGTTGATATATTTGTCAGAAAGTGCTTTTTGTGCTTTTCCTTAAAGAAACAGGAGCTCAAACAAGCCAGAGAAGCTGTTGCATAAAGAGACATTGTAACATGTATTAGCACATTATAACTTAAAAATCCCATAATCTTGTATGAATAGAGCTCCAGAATAAAAATAAACCCTAAATTACACATATTATGCCCACTTTAAGGCACTGGTTACTACTTGAAAGCTATGTATATTTCTTACTATAAAGTGGGTCAGTTCATCAAGAGCAAAGAGCTATTGTCACGTCATCAGTAGTCGTTGGCTCACTGTCACCCGGTTTTGATCACTTGTGCTTTGTGACCACCGCTTAATCCCTCAGCCCACTTCTCTTTAAGTGCTGTTTCTGTGTGACTGATTTATTTGCTTCAGCTGGTCATAACTCTATATTTCACGTCTAAATATGGACTCTGTTCCATTTGAGTAATGTAGTTTTTTCATTTTTACTCCACTTTTATGTGCATGTGGGAGCGCCTTTGAGTTGGAGTCAGAGGGAGATGAGAGACCAACGAAAGACATATTTGTTTAATTGCCTGCAAGTGGGATTTAATGTGCTGTTTATGGGTCTAATCTAAGTGCTCATGCCTCGTGTCTGTGTGCAGTCATGTAGTCAGTGACGTAATGCTTGTACATGTGTACATGTTGTCAGTATGCATATGTTTATTTAGCCTAATCATATGTGTTAAGGAGAACAAGGGAGATAAAGTGAGTGCACGAGGACTCTTTTAGACTCCTCTATCGTTTCCAGTTAAACAAATTGCCACTTTAGCTCCTTAACTGGCTAAAGACAGAAGCTTTGTTATGAGGCTGACAGCTTGGCCTTCCCTCCCTGATTTTTAACTACTTCCTCTGAAACTATCACTCTTCTCTGTCATTTTATTTTTCCTTTAACATTCCTTTCTGCAGATACAGGCTCAGACTCTGTTCCTGCCACTATTTTTCTATCACTCCAGCTCACATTAGTACCTTAATACCAACTCTGCCATAGATACTACTCATATTTATGAATGTCTGAACAAGTGAACAGGGAAGAATGGGGCTTTCTTACACATAACATACACATTACATAAACACACAAACAAACAGATTTGAAAACAGCAGTTAATTACTTGGTTTGAACACACAATAGACCCAGCGAAACAAGACTAGAGCAAGTATTAAGCCAAATTTCAGTCTAAAAGGAGGCCCAAACTCAATGCACTCAACAAAGTGGGAGACCACACAATAAAAATATTGTGTATAAAGTATAAAATAATTGTACATGTTCAATATGTTATCGTATCTTAAACTAAGATAACAAAATTCACTAAATAAATTAGTCTGCAATCTACAAGTCAGTGGTGGTTGCAGTGTTGCATTTACAGTATGTGAGATGTTGTGAAGGTAAAATAAAGAGGAAAAGCAAAACAAAAGATGGGATGCTGAGAGAGAGAGAGAGAGAGAGCCAGAATGAGGCCCAGCCTGGTGGAGAACATCAGGTTAGTTGGCTCTGCCCATCTCTGGCTGCAGGGAAAACAAGGCAGCAGGAGGAGCGCTGATGTGGATAGTGGCCTTCACACTCTTCTACACTGACTAGACAAAACAGACATCTAAATTATAGATAGCAAAATAGCCCTACATGAACTCACAATGCCCAAACTCACTAAACAGAAAGTGAAAGCATATCTTGTGCATTTGCAGCTCATTCTTGTATCAACCAAAATGATAGCCCAGACCCGTCAATATTTCAGTGCTAGAGCAATTACGTAGTATAGTAAACCAAAAGTCTGCACAGGGAGGAGGACAGGGTGCTTGGATGGGTCAACAACATGCAGGACATTCTCCCAGGAGACTCTAGTTTGACTCCAGTGTTGAGACATTATGTGTTAGTACTAATTTTATCATTTCACCTAACACTGAACCTAACACTGAACACATAGCATTCTTTATATTTTAGCATTTTTAAACATCAATAATGTTTATTTAGCGCCTTTATTTATCACCAGTTATCATTATTTTATTAACCATAGCTACAAAGATATACCCTTGTTTTGTTCTAAAGAAACTTTAGATGCCACCAAAACACTGTAGTTTCTTTATTCCTAAAGTTTGCTGTGAGTTTCCCCATAAAAACATCTAAATGTGTTATAGCTATTTAGTTTTCCAGATGTTTATCACATGTACTCATTATCTGCAGTGTTTTCTCTGTTGTTTAGCTCTATCAGCTTTCAATCTCCACCACAAAAGTGCTTTAACTTCACAGTTCCTTCAGCACATTCAGAATGAAGTTCATCAGCTAAAATCATCATTTTGTCTCCATGCTTGCTTGTCATGCATGATGAAAACACGCGTAGAACTTAGTAGACATATTTCTCAGTAGTTCACATGAAATCAGAGACCTTAAAATATACTGTAGTGGATGCATGATAAGCTAAGCAAGTTGACGAATGTTGATAAACTAACAACTAAACAACCATGTACATTGTTGGTCCCACTGACTTACATAGTACAACTCTTGAAAGTGTCTGTGAAGATTCTCAATTATCTCGGTCGTGGTTATACCAAAAAATGCTGTTCAGTGGCAACTGGACTTGTTTTAAGTTCTTGAAGATGTTTTACCTTCCATCCAGAAAGCTTCATGGGTTCAGAACTGAACATTGTGCATGAACATTACATCTATTTTGTGTCTTTAGCTTTGTTAATTACATGTGCTGTACTGTAGAGTAACACGTGGGCCAACTATCAGTATTACATTATGTAATTTATGAGCCATGTAATAAAATAACCTGAGAGGGTGTGTGCTTACAGTGGGCCCAAGAAGGATGGTCAGTTATGGATTTCCACAATGCTTGACATCAGACCGTTTAGCATTTAGATAAAAACTATTGATAAAAAAGCATTTCACCACCAGCCAACATGCAACAAGTTCATCTCAAGCTCTGACTATGCATAGCATGGGCACCCAAATCACAGAAGTACATATGTAATATAAGAAGACAAAAAGCTAATTATGTCCCCTTGAATAGACAGTCTACACCATACTACAGTGAAGTTGTAAGCATTTTAAAGTGTTTATTAAATTTGTCCACAATCATAACACAAGACATCAGATGCTGATGTATAAGAAACCACGAGCAGCTGCAGAACCTACAGGAGTGTCTAAACACTACTGTACATGTTTAATTTAGGTTTGCGCTGTGTTGTTTATAATTTTATTCCATATTTCTATCATGAACACCTACAAAGTGACTTTGATGTTAAATTAGGCCATAAATAATAAATTAATAACTATCAACTACCACACCACCACAACCCTTTCTTTTCTGGCCCTCAAACTAAATACTGTTTGGGGAAACACTGGAAACAACATTTGTAGAAATGCTCTTTTAAGAGAGGTTTTAGGGAAGGGGGCTCTGATTTTTTAGCTGCACCTCAGTCAGGTGAGGTCAACCAGACTCCTGACTGCAGAGGGGGAGACAAGATCTTCTGCAGAGTGGAGATGGACTTTTGAAGACCAAATACAGTTATTTCTGATTAAAATACGTTCAGCTGGAGAAGGTTTGGAACATCCAAAATTTAATTTCTGATCGATTAAACAGTAGGTGCTGCCATCTTCACTGGTTTGGAAGATTTGTTTGCCATGCACATAAGAACACTGGTGAATGCTGGCTGCTGCAGAGCAAAGTGGCGTGCATGGAATTTGTCACATTGTAATGTTTATTTGTGCTGCTTTATCCTCCTTCCGCTCAATAACAGAAAAAATAGTGCGTGTGTGTGTGTGCACACGTGTGTGTGTGTGTGTGTGCATTGCCCCAGCAAATAAGCCTCTGGTGATGTAACTTCACCAAGCTGCATAGAATGATGTCACTGACCAACTGGACGATCTCACCATCACAATGGCAAACATCTGGCTCTCATTAATACATACTGATACAGACACACACACAAAGATAGAACTTTATGGTTTGCCTCTGTGTAGAAGAAAGATGAATCTCGGTTTAAAGGACAGGGTGATAACTACAAGTTTTATAGATTGTTTTCCTTCCCTGTCACTCGTTTCTTCCTCCTCATCTCCTCTGCACACTCATCTGTCTTTGCTCCACACTTGTGTGCTACATTTTAAAGAGACATTGCGGAATAATCTGTCCCTTTAGGCGCGTTACATGAAGCCAAACCATGGCAAATAATAGCATATATCAAATAACAATTCAAGAAATATTTCAGTCACCTTCATCCTGAAATCAGATGATAAGATGAATCTAAAGTGAGAGGTCAGTTAGTTTAGCATAAAGACAGAGCAAACATTTAGCCTGGGTCTGTTTGAAGGACAAAGACATTGTTAAAGACAATGTTAATAGAATAGAATAGAGTTTATTTGCCATTTGCACAGGTACAATTAAGTACAGGCACATTGGAATTCCTGCGTATATCTGGGTCGCAATATAATAGGAAGACAGTAGGAAAACACACATAAGTAATAAAAAGTAAATAGAAAATTAGAAAGTAAACATAGTGGCATAATAAATACACCGTATAGACATGTATACAAGTAATTTCTCTATATATAGTATAGATATGTGTGCTAAGTATCATACCACTAGTTCCCTGAGACATTGATATTGCGCTGATATAACTTTTGCACCTCTAAGAAAGTTAAGGAAATAATTATTAATAAATACTTAATGTTAAATGTAAATAAACATGAAGCAAAATTTGTGAACACTGATATTTTTTATATCTAGTATGGAGTTTAAAGTCCTTCTCCTCATATATTGATCCTCACTTAATGATCAGGCTCCATCATATCTTAAAGACCTCATAGAACCATATTATCCCAGCAGAGCACTTCGCTCTCAGAGTGCTGGTCTACTTGTGGTTCCTTAGTCTGCTGAGGTACCACCCTTCACACAGTGAGCTCCTCTCCTCTCTTTTCAGCCTTTATGTCCACTCATGTGCCACCATTGCATGTCATTAACTTTGTGTTTTCTCTCTCCCCTAGTTGTGCTTCGTCCTCTCTGTCTCTCTCTGTCTGTAGCTTTCTGCAGGTATCATCAGCCTTGGAGCTGTATGATTCCAGTTTGCAATTACCTGGCCCAACCAGTCTCATCTGCTGCGTGTTACTGTGGTTTCTTTTGCTCTGTTCTTCTTTCCACTCACCCCAACCAGTCGAGGCAGATGGCCGCCCACCCTGATTCTGCAGGAGGTTTCTTCTGATAAAGGGAGTTTTTCTTCTCCACTGTCGAGTAGTGCTTGCAAGATGTAAAAAAAACAAGTTTCTGTTTTATGTGGAGTTATATGAGGGACTATTTCTTGGCCAGGTGCAGTGATTTGCCCAAGTCACTATTGGTTGCTTGGCTGATATGTTTATTTCATTCATAAATTTAAGAGTCTGAAACAGACAAGTTTATAAATGTGTTTGCTGTGCCGTGGGAGTGATATGAGAAGAAGTACTACTCTCATATTTGTACATATTGTAAATATGAAACTAAAACCAGTAGGTGATCAGAGGAGACAACGAACCTGGCCAAAGTTAAAAAGTATAAAATTTACAAGGCAGTCATTGATTGTCGTCTACCTCTCTCTTGCACGTAAGAGCAAGCTGTTTTTCAAAACGTGCCAGTCTATAGTTAGACTTCAATAAATCCACAATCACACACACACATCACACAACAACAGTTCAGATATATTATAAAGTGACATTTATTCATGTATTGTTTAGTTTGTAATCTCTTGTTTTTTTCGTGCACTCTCACTTTAACTTTCCCGACTGCTCCACCTCCAGCAAACCATCTCTCTCCTCCTCCTGTCCTCCCTCCATCCTCCCACCAGACTGATGAACTGTAAGTAGAGGGCAAAGCAAAGGCCGAACATTCTTGGTTCCCGAGCCAATGCTCAGTTGGAAAGCACTCAAACACACATGCACACACAATCTCTCTCTCTCTTGCTCTCTCTCACACACACACACACACACACACACACACCCCTCCCCCTCCTGTGTTGAGTCAGAGCAGGGTTTGACAGAGAGAAACTCTGCTCTCCATGTTCACTATAGTTTGGCTGAACAATAACAGATAACAGGAAAGAATGAGAACAGGGGGTGCAGAGAGATGTGGGGAACACTCTTCATCTTCCTCTCTCTCGGGCTCCCTCTCACATACAGAGAGAGAGAGAGACTGAGGATGAGTTCTATCCACACACACTCCCCGGGGTAAAATAAGAAGGAGATGGGAGAGATAGGTGCGCTGCACGGGCTGGTGACATCATACCTTTAAAATCCCGAGGGCGCGGTCATGACGTGACCCATGAAAAAGAAGCACAGAGCAGAAACAGGGAGAAAGCAACACCCCCAGCACCTCTGATGCTTTACCCGTTTACCAATTAAGGCTCTTACTGAGGGGGACTGGGAGAGAGAGAGAGAGAGAGAGATCGAGAAGACGCAGAGGTAGAAAAGAGCAAAAGAGCGGAGGGACTATCTCTTTCTTTCCTTTACGCCACCAGTACAACTAATACACCCATTTCTCCCCCACCGGGACTGTGCGTGGGGAGGGAGGTCCGGGACCTCCGTGCAGCACACAGGCACACACAAACACACTCTCTGTGACCAAAGTAACTGCAGGCGGCTGCGCGCACTGACGGAGCGGACCAGAGAGGCACCGGACACGCATTTCAAGATCACAGGCTGCGACGCACATGTAAGTTTGTTCGCGCTTGTTGGGTGTGAGAGATGCTGTGTGATACTTTTTCTTTCAGATGTTTCTCTTGACCAAACTCTCCACATACGTTTTGTGTCAGTGTGGTTACTGTTCAGGTTCACGTTGTCTGTCATGTATGATCATGTGTGACAGCTCTGCGAGGCAGTTTGGTTCAATGGGAGCTGAGTGACAGAGACCATTGGTGCTGTAGCAGTGTTGGGCACGCTGCTCTCACCGGGTGTCCTGCTGCTGCTGCTGTGCGGTGCGCCACGCCTCACGCACCACCAACTTTGCTAATGTCTCAGAAGCTTTGACGCTGTTTTACAAAGTCGGGTTACAGCTTTGGTGCCGTTGTTCTGTCGGCTACAGTCAGTCTTAGTGCTGGATACCGTCAATCATATGATGTAAACGTGGATGTATATGAGCTAATTCCTACACATACATTTTGTTCGTGGGCTATCGCGCACGATCTTTCGCGTGCACTGCAGCCAGCAGCTCAGACTCGAGCATCTCACCGGTGTTACAATTAGGGGCTCCGCACCAAATAAGGTAATGCACGGACACTTACTGCACTGGTGCTTTTTAACGGGGGGCCGAGTGGTGGCCGCTTGCGCCCCCCGCCGCTGGCAGTGGGTCTCACATCGCATATCCATCGCACATCCATACTGGACGGCTCCTAACTTGTAAAAAGAGAACAGGGGCTTAACTAGCACCCCCTGAAAACGATCTATAATCGTGGGGGGACCTCACATTCGCCCTTGCAAAAATCCACCGATCAGCCACAATATTAAATCCAACTGGTGGTTTTAAAGTCGTGGTGCACAGGAGCCAGCATGGAAAACAATTTGATCAACAGGTGTCACAGCTGCTGTGTATGGGACAGTGTCAGCGTGTCCATGTCGACCCTGGTTAAAGGGTCTGGTTAATGTCGTGGCTGAACAGTGTATGTGATGCTGCATTTCAGGGTGGGGAACAGCGCACACGTGGCAACGTGCCAGCAATTATCTCAACAGTTTAAACTGAAATAACGTGTTGGAACCAAATAATTGATGTTAAAACAGATATATAGATGATAAAAGGAATAAGACTGAGTTGCTAAGGTCTTTCTCCAGTTTTAGTGGTAACAGCTTGAGGACAGTGACAGTGAGGGAGAACACATCCAACAATCAGATTTCAGAGGCAGTTTCATATGGTGCCAAAACACAGCTTGCACATATATTGAATATAAGACATGTCATGAATATAAGAATATAAGAAAATGTCATGTGTCCATCTCTGTTTTACCACTAAAGACAGTTTTCTGACATCCCACACAGAGAGAAATCAGAATAAAAGACAGATGTGCAGAAGAGTTCAAAATCATCTTTCTCCAAATGATTTATGCATTAGAGTGGTCAAAGCAATTAGAATAATCATGTGTACTCTAGTCAGAGGATAATGTAGCTTTGGCTGATGCTGATTTGTTCATGCTCATGTACCTGGACTAATCATTGCGACATCAGGTGAATCTAATACACTGCATTTTATTGCCATGAACATGTTTCTCTTCTTCTTTAAAAGTCTAGTGATGTGATTGAATAGTGGAATGTGCCTCTTTTCTTCTCAAAGTGAATGTAGCCAGCTGTTTCCAGCTTTTCCTGGCAGGTGATTTCACACTGAGCTCATAACATTCCTGTGCACCCTTCATCTAAAACACAATTGCGAAAATGCATGTTATTAGATTGGAGGCTCTGGGTGTCAGAGTGACTCTGCAGGTCCAGCCAGTAACGCCGGAGAGATTTCAGTGACTACTTCTTCATGTTCTCAGCTTCACATCAACTTGATAATAAACAGAAGATGAGAGAGAGAGTCGTGAGGTGAAAGGAAGAGGTTGCTGGCATAGAAAGTGTGAGACGTAAACACACAGACTAAACCTGTCCTTATTTGACGCCTCTACGCCTACTTACACCTAACAAGTGCCACCCAGAGACACGCACATGCACATGCTGTCTGCAGGAAATAGAGGGGAGAGCAATAACTGTGCCATAATCTGTGCATCTGACTTGCTGTATCTCCACACCACCCGATGTGCATGTGTCATGTGGTTAGCTGCGTCGCATGCAGCATCTAACTTCCTTTTCTCTGCTCGACTTGCGGCTGATTGGGTGTGGCGAGTGAGAAGTTGTTGGCATCACAGGCCAAACATCGATCTTAACAGTTATCTAGACTAGCCTGTCTCTAGTTTAATGTATCACATACATGCTCTTTTTAAATATATTAATATCATTATATAGCATCAAAACCTCTGCACTCACTGTATATGCTCTTTAAAATACGCTTCTTATCTCTCTGGTTCAATTCAATTCAATTCATCTTTATTAGTATAGCGCCAAATCATAACAAAGATCATCTCAAGGCACTTTACATAGCAAGGTTAAGAACCTTGCAAAATATAAGT
>JAUMHL010000028.1:2864728-2908831 GCA_032362345.1 Sandelia bainsii
AAGTTAACAACATGCAATGATGGCATGATAGTGGACAGAGAGAGAGAGAAGAAGAGGAGAGGAGCTCAGTGTATCAGTGTTGCTCTTGTTTTACCTTTACTTCACAGAAATAAAAATGAGGGAGCATTTAACTTTGCTCTCCATCCTCTGGACTTCATGCAGTCCTCTTTATCCAGGAAATGAAGCTTATAGTGCTAATGCTCACTGTAAGTTTTGGCAAAAGGTCTGACATGTAAGTGAGATGTGAAACAACAGTGCAGGATTAGCTCTGTTACTCAACTCACCATTGGATTTGGCTCAGTCTCCCAAAATCTTAATGAGATCTTCTTTCAGTGCTGGCATAATTTATGATTTTTTTTGTAACTCGGTTGCTGTGCCTTACTCAAACTTGTGGGCTCATGCCTCTGTAGTCGGGATCTTAGGGCTTAGGGGCAGCTTGTCTGAAGAGTCCTGCTTTTAAATCTTACTTGAAAAGCAACAGTTTTTATCAGTGATGGAGAAAGTTCTTACGTAAATGTTGAAATGCTACAATCTAAAAGTCCTGCACTGAAAATATTACTACATTAAACATACAAAAGTATTATGAGTAAAATACACATCAAAAGTAAAAGCATTCATTAGGTACTTTATATACTACTGAATAGTTAGTAGTTAGTTAATAGTAAAGCACAGGGTTATATTTTATATGCTTTTATTTTAAAATCCTTAACTAAAGCCCAGATTCTACAAAATTTTTTAGAATAAGTCCAGATCACAGAGGAAGAAGCTTGAGGGAGAAAGAAGACTGAGGGAGAGGGAAGAAGAAGTGGATAAATTTAGAAAAGCAAAGGTCCCTGAGGACATGAGAACAGGGTGATTCCCAAACACTGAAAATGTAGTATGTTTAATAATCACTAGAGGGAGCCAAATGACAAACCACAGACCTGAGTTAGGTCTTCAGATCCTGACATATTTGAATGTGTCCTGGTCAGCTCTTGCTGTCCCCGCCCTGTGTTTGTCTCCTGTTTATTTGGCAAATTCCATTGAAACAATAGGTCGCTGCACAGTGAATATTTCATCTGCATTCACAGCTCTCGCTTACTTCCAGGCAACACTTTACTATGCTTTCTTAAGTTCATTATAAGTTAAATCAGTGTATCCGTCAAATCCTTTCTGCTTCAGGGCATCCATCCACTCTAAGCTTTTTGTGTTTTATACGTTTTTCAATGCATTCTGCAACTGCCCTGCTTTTCTTTTCTGCAACTGTCGTCATTACTTTTATATAATGTCCAGGTCTGTAAATTGCTGTGACAAGTTTATCTGTAAAGAAAATTGTGAAATAAAGCAAATTACACACCTAGAGGGAATAGAGTATCTAAATCTACTGTGCTATTGTTTCAAATGACCCAGTGAATGTAAAAGCATGTCGGTGCCAGATATATGTGTGTTAATAAGGCTCTTTTATTGGGGTATTATTAAGTCTGGGGGCTCTAGGGTTGTTACGGGGGTGAGGGGCATTCTTGAGATTCTCCCTTGACCAGACACACAAAAACACACAGACACACACACACACACACACACACAAAGGCACAGCATTCTTGATGGCTGCTGGCCACACTGTGGCTCCTGGCACTGAGCTCCTTATTTAGTCAAAAAAGCTGCAGGGTCACATCTCTCCCTCTGTCTTTACAGACACTGCTGTTCTGTTACTCGCAGAAATAAATTAATCGACAGGCATGAACTTCGAATGTCATATCAAAGAGAACCTCAGTCATTTATTATTGCATTTAAACAAATTTTCACATTTTTGAAGACTTATAAAAAGAAAAAGAATCAAAGGCAGAGATCAAGCCATCCCAACTTATACTGCAGCCCCTAGTAGTTATTTTATTAGGTGAGCTTAAAAATGCTGGGTTTTAATTCAGTCAAATCCATAATGTCATTCACAGGCCATCTCATGTTCCACTTTAGGTTCTATAAGTGCATTTATCATGTGCATCCTGCAAATTTAGTGGGAACAGAAAAAACTACAGCTCCCAGTATAAAACACTACAATTACAGTAATGCAGGTTCCAACACTAACGTAACTAGGCTTCGTCAATATCCATCAAAGGCACCAATGCCTGCCTACAAAATGTTTCCAGTTTTTTCTTCTATATGGAAAAAACAACAATATTAGATCATCTTTAAAAATAATACCATCCTCATGTTAACACATGAAGTCCACCACTCTGTTCTGTTCCAAGACTGTTTGTTTGTTATTGGTGTAGTTAAAAATGTCAGTAGGCTTTTTATAACAGCAGAGTTCTCTTCTTGAGGTGAAACACGCTAAAGCTATTTTCACATGTTGGGTAGTACCCCCAGCCCCCGCAACCCCCTTTAATTGCTTCTTAAATTATTTCATTACAGTGTTTCCCAGGGGCTTTCTTTTGCATGAAAGCAGAACAGAACCGACAGCTGGAACACATGCACTACTTCTGGAATATAATATTTGCTACCACGTTGCCTCTTTACCTCTTTTCTGTTCTGTAGCCCTCCATATTATGGGGGAAAATATCACAATGCACCTCTTAGGAACATAAGAAAACCTATGGAAAAGGGCAGTTTTAATGCAAACAAGGAAACTACTCTCAAATAGCTTTTTAAAAGGTATTACCTTTGTTACAGTTTGAGAAAGTGCCTGCTGCCATAAAACACTCACACACACTGTATAAATTGTGTGTGATCTGTTTGATAAGTGCAGTAAAGACAAACTGAAAACAAACAGAGGAGGTGGGTAAAGCTGGTGTCTAGACACTCAATGTCTGGCTGATCTGCTCTGTGCCCTCTTTAAAGATAAGGCTGCACAAATGGCACAGTGACACACATATGCACGCAGACAAAAGTAAATATTTAAAATGTATACTAAATATGTAAATATATGCAGAAGTAAGCACGCTGTCCATGCTTGCAAACACAAACAGATTCACCGAAAAGCAGAGTTGGCAAAAGCTGCATGCAGACCATGCACACAAACAAACATAACTGTGTGACCTTGTGAGGAGTCACTGACGTTCATATCCCTCTGGATATCGCAAATATTTATTTCACTGCCGCCCTGAGACCCATGAAGATGAACAACAGATGAACTCATGTGCTGAATGTGAGCCCTTTATCTCTATACATCTTTATCCTGTCACTTCTCTTCCTCCAAAAGCTACATTACTGTGACAATGATGGGATGGAGGACGAAGTACGGGACTGTCCCCAAAAGATCAGGGGTGAATCTTGGCTGAGGATAAGGGAAAGTAACACATGTCTTTTCACTGTGCTGTGGTTAAAGATTGACCTTGTTAGCAGCCTCTGAAGGCTGCAGCGTTTTTATCTGTTAGACAGAGAAAATCCTAAAACATACTGAGGTCAGTGATAAATAAGAAGACTAAACATTATTCTTTCTATTTAGTATTTCTGTTTCAAATAAATGTGAAGTTGAATTCGTCAATATGTGGAGAATTGTACTGGTATTTATTGGAAAATGTGTTGACAAATATGCTGATTGCACTTTTCCTCACTTTGAATTATTACCATATTTTAATTGATAATGATTTTTAAGATCAGAGATATCCTCCAGCATGAGACCCCACTTTAAGATGGGGGGAAAGTGCATCGCTGAGCTGGAGCTGATTCATATCACTTGTGCCATCATTTAAATCCAAAACAACTCCCTCTTTTGCTTTCCGGTGCCATAACCGCCTCCTTTCTTTGCGAAATCTCTATCTCCAGGCTATAAGTCACTCTCTCATGTTCACTCCTTTTCTTTCTTTGCTTTTTCTCCCAAACACAGAAGCTAGAAAGTGAGTGAGAGAAAGAGGGAGCGGCCACGCAAAGTTGAGCAGACTCCACCCAGAAAAAAGCCAGCGAACCGAGAGACAGCCGAGACCATAAAAATGAGTGGTTCCCACCCCCGGCCTTACCAGAGCGCCGCGCCCGCTCCTAACGCTCTCTCCACGGACAAGGACGCAGAAATGCCCGCCACGGAGAAAGACCTCGCCGAGGATGCGCCGTGGAAGAAAATCCAGCAGAACACCTTCACCCGCTGGTGCAACGAGCACCTGAAATGCGTCAACAAGAGGATCGGCAACTTGCAGACGGACCTCAGCGATGGGCTGCGGCTCATCGGGCTCCTGGAGGTCCTGTCTCAGAAGAAGATGTTCAGAAAGTACAACCAGAGGCCCACATTCCGCCAGATGCAGCTGGAGAACGTGTCGGTGGCTCTGGAGTTCCTGGACAAGGAGAACATCAAGCTGGTGTCCATAGGTGAGCCAGAGTGTAATGAATGAGTGCCCGTGTGTGCGCTTTGGTTTGGCAACTGCCCTCTTAAGACATCTCTACCCTCAACTCAGATGGCATCTTCTCCCTTCTCTGTTGTTTATGCATGTGTGTTTTTGGTTTACTTGAAGAAATTAACTTTAGCTAAACTGAGCTGCAGTGTCACGTAGAGTATTAGCAGAATTACTGTTGCGTTACGGGGTTTAATTTAAAGAGCGGTTCATCTGTGCAGGCCTGCAGGGAAGAAAGTCGAGCGTGTTGCTGCACACACACAAAAAAAAAACGTCACCTTGTAAGAAAAAAAAACAAAAAAACGGGACAAAAACACATCACACCACAAGTCCACATACTTCCTCCAGTGAATGAGTGTTAAACAAGTCTGTAGAAAAGTTTGTGGTGTTGGTAACACTACTGCTGTGTGTGTTTTAAATAAAAAAGCAGGCGTTTCCCCAGTGTCCAGGGGCGCTGCGCTTTTGTCTCCTTCATGTCCAGATTTGAGGAGGGTTGTTTTGGGAGGAGGGGGCTCTTAACTGTGCAGAGGGGCCCCAGGCTTGCACTATTCCCCTGGCCTGAGCCGGGCTGGGCCGGTCCCAGCCAAACTTTGTGGGCCAGGATGTAATTCAGGCCTAGTAGAACAGGAGAGCTGATCCTGTACACACACACACGCACTCGGACAGGGAGAGAGGGACACACAGGGCTATTGTCTGTGCTCATGTCGTGCAGTGGGCTGGGGCTCAGACTCCACGGCATTAGAAAGAACTTGGCTCAAGCTTGGTGACATAAAACTGGGTTTAATGGGCTTTGCCTACATGCAGCTGCATGCCTGCTCACAATACTGATGATTTTTCAGAGCAATTTCAAGTCATTTACTGCAGAGCTTTGATACAATATGCAAGAGATGTTACACACTGTCCTAACATCTCTCTCCATACAGATTAGATCAACCTATTCTGGTGAATGAGTGGCTCTCAAAGAGGCTCAAGGATCCTTGATGGACTTGGTCTGAGATTGAATCTCATTGTCAGTTCAGTCCACAGTTGAAACTGTATAAGAATGATTAATCATAGTCTTCACACCTGCAACAACAACATTCTTTTCTCTGGGACAAAACGGAAATAAAAAAACAGAAAGTCTGTGGTTTAAAAGTAAGGAAGAGGTTTGTGACTGAGTCTGTGTGAATCAGGTGTGAGTGAGTCCCGGTCATCTCTAGGGGGGGGATGTCTGGCTCACTTCATGGTTTCCACCAACACAATACGGCTTCCTGCTGCAGCCAGCTGCTGAGGGTGGCACAGTTTAAGCCTCTTGTCAAACAGAACCTCAAACCTCTTCTTGGCCGAGAGGAATAGGTGGAGCTGCTGTGGACAGATCACACCATCAGTAGACCAGTTTATCAAGGTTTGTGGTTGGCAAAATGAGATGACAACGGGGCAAATGGAAACAAATGAGTCTCACTTTCACAAACAATCAGAAATGTTTACTTGTATATTAGGAGGTTTGTTTCCTCAGATGCAGAACTCCCTGCATTCGATGCCAGCTGATTGTGTGTTTAATTAAGCTTTGCAGTGTTGGTATTCAGGGCACAGTACCAGGCACCAGTGAGCCATCCTCCCCAGCTCTGTCTGTCTGTCTCCAGCTGACTCACCCTCATCCTAGCTTCTCCTTCTGAGTCATGTAATCTGAAGATGAGAGAGGAGCCCGCTCTTCTCTTCACTTCCTCCTTTCATTGCAGAAAATGGGCACACCCAGGCAGCAACCCTCACCACAAATTACCAAACTGCCATCACTCCTTAGCGAGATGCATGAGGCCTCTCCTTCTTTCTTTGGCTTGACGCTGTCTGTTTTCTTTCACCAGTTTGCTTGTACCTCAAACTTTATTTTCACAACATTTTTAGCACATTGATTCATTTTCCTAATTGATGACTTTTCATTTTTTTCATGTTGGGTGTTGATGATCACACCTCTTTCATTTCTCCTTTTACTTATCTTTTGTTTGCTTTCTAAAGTGACTGAGCATTGATATGCAACAGTACTCACTGTGACACTGTCAGTGTGAATTACTCAAGACAAGCCAGTAAATGTCTCCACTCAAAAAGCATCAAGATCACAGGAGTGAAGTGTGGGACAGGACAAGTCATAGAAGAAATACATCTTCGCTTTTGAGAAGCTCAAACCAGCAAGTGTTTGGGATTTGTGCTTGATTTATAAGTTAAAGTTAAGATTTAGCATTTTGTGAAATAAGGTTATTTGCTTTATTGCACAGTAAATATAAAACTGGAGTCCACATATAGACAAGAAACAAAAGGTAACAGCTACCTTGGATCTGTACAAAGATTAAAAAGATTCCCCTAAAGCTTACTTGTTACCATTTAGCATCTTGTTTCTTTAATTCATACAAAAGCAAAGTGTAAAGTGACAATTTGTGGTTTTGTAGGCAGTTAAGTGCCAGTCAGTGCCTTCCTGCACATCAGGAAATTAGTTGTAGTTGTATAGGTTGTTTTTCAATTTAAACAAACTAAATCCTGTTAGTGAGCTTTAAAGTTGCTATGCGGTGCATTTTGCCCAAATTCAAGCTTGCAGATCTTTCTTAAAATGTCAAACTTGTTACCTGAAGCCTAAACTGGACTACAGAGCTACTATAACGGGGCTGCTATTAAATACTAACCCTGCCCAAATACTTGTTTATCTTTTATCTGGGTTGCCTCTACCAGCTTTAACACCACTGCCCTGATGTGTCATTAGCATCAGAGAGATGAGGGTTATTACTCGAAATGGCTCCATTCTTGATGCTATGTTGGCTCTGCCAGCAGAATGTGAAGTTAAGAGAATCTCAGCAGTTCACAACCTCAGCTCTGCTTTTCTCTGCACAGACTGCAGTTTGGAGTTTTGGTTTTATGATGTATCAGACAATCAGGTAAACTCTCTTTCTGCAGTTTTGACAAAAAATAAATAAAAATTGAAACCACATGATCTGGCACCAGCAGCAGATGCACGATTACTGATAAAGCCAGAGTAGAGCTCACGTGTGTTCAGTCAGGAGCGCGGACAGTGGCAAGGCTGCCACCTAGCAGCCAGTGCAGTGAATGTAGGACTGTACAAACATGCTCAGGCTCCCTGTTGTGTCTCATGCTTCTGTGCTCATCACACCCGTGTTTGAATAAGCTCAATCATGTCCATAGCCATCATCATCTTTAATGTTTGTGTATGTAATTAAGCACACACTGGGTGTTAAACTGATTAAGACCTGGTGAATGTTTTTATTAATTAAATAATGCTTTTTGTGCAGACATTCTCTGTCAGCTTCTCGCCTGCAGCATCTTTTCTCCACTCTGTCAGCAACCGATCCCAGATTTTAAAAGACTTTAAAATCATCTTTATCCTTGCTTTACAGAGCCTGTTGAGAAAGGTTTTTGAAACATTAAGATGGCCACGATTGTGCCAAACTCCTCTGTCATCCGCAGAGGCAGGACGTGGAATAAACAGAGCTGTGGTGTAATTTTGTACCTGGCTGCTCCCGTCTATGCCTTGGAGCGGAGACTTGCAAGCTGAGACAGATGCTTGTGTGGCAACAACCAGGCTGTCAGCTGCTGTTACGTAATAATGAAATGTGTTCTGTATTACTTAAAAAAGGACTTAAAGGTACTTCCTATAGGAATTGTCCTTGTGTTGTTGAGAACTTAGCACTTATAATGAGACATGCAGTAGGCGCATCGGTTGGCCAAACAAGAGGCCACTGTCAAACACATATGTTTGCCCCAGGACATTTTCACAGTACTTTGAGGTTTATGAATTGAAACATATAATTGGCGAAATAATCATTGAAAACAAACATTAGTTGCAGTTCAAGTGGTTAATGTTGACAAATATTGCAGTAACTGGCAACTGGCATTAGTGAGTCAGTTTTCTGATCTTTCTATACTTGTGCAATTTTGTTCACTGTTCATACCAGACCATGGAAGATTGTCACAGCATAAACCATGAGTGTATTGTAAGTGTGTTGAAGAGTTATTATGATGAATGCTGGGACACAGCCAATATTATAAGACTGGTCTATGGGGAAGATAAAAAGCACAACATTTGTCAATTAAGAGAAATGGGTGGAGCAGCTGTGAATAATCAGGCCACTCAGCAGTTCCCAAAAATACATTAGTTTCCTCTTACAATAAGATTTTGCCTCCGTGCTAATGTGGTTTGTTGCAAAGAGTGCACGGGGGACGGTGGGTTAGCAGGAATGAATATAATTCACAATGACTACCTGTAGTGACGTATCATGGTGTGTTGGATCAAAATGAAATATGTGTGCAGGACTTTTATAGAAAACGCTCTGAATGACACCAACTGCAGATGGAAGTCATTTTCATTACACAATTTGCTTTAAAAAAAATAAAAAGTCAGACTTTAAAGGCAAATCCTTATACCATTTCACTCTTTTAAAGACACTTATATGTTTCTGTACCACAATGTCTTATATCAGTTAAAATACATAGTGTACAATAATGTATACTACAGTATACAGTACACAGTATACCGTTTACTATTTATCAATCAGGCTTAGTGAATAATTATTCAGTTTTCTACCATTTTGTAGTATTATGATGTTTATTTTTCTACAAAAGTTTTAATCCTGTGTCATGGTGGTACCATATATTATACAGTACCACATACTAATATTGCAGTGTCAGCATGTATATTGCGAAATCCACCAGTCAGAATCAGTTAAGAGATTGTAGATAAAGTCTGTTTTTGACTGCACCAATATATCACTTTGTCATATGGACATAAAAATCATATAAATTAAATATTGCTGTGGAGCAGTCCCGGTCTTTAATTTGCAGTATTGCTCTCAATGGCCAAATAAAACCAGGGACGCTAAAGAGACAGACCTTCATGTAAATGTTATGGAAAAATCTTTGACCAAAAGCTGCTATGATTAAAATTTTGTTAATAACAATGAATTAAAAGTGCTGCCTTTTGCATGGCACACAGCTTTACTGTTTTAGTGCACTCGGTGTAGTTTCACCATCTGCTGAGCACTAAGCACACAATCAGCAGAAGTTAGCAACTGCCATAGCTAGTGGAATATTTGTCAGATAATGAGCCATATGTTTTTCATGAGTTGGTGGAGACCAAAATTGATTTAAATACAGAGGGTAATATAGTAAAGGAGCCACTGTTTGTTAACAATGTTGACATATTAACTTTGAGGTCATAATACGTCTGAATTGTTTCTACCGTCCCTAAGTGGCTAAAACATTAGCTCATGCAGATTTTAATTAAATGTCCCAGAGTGAATACAACAGCAATGCTAAGACCCAAGGCTCCTACAACTGCATCGTCAGGTTTCAGTTAATGAAACAGTTAGCACTTTGTAGATCCACTGGGAAATCTAAATAGTTTGTTTACCAAGAGCCTGCTTGTGTCAGATATGTCAAACAGCAGAAGCAAGAAACATGTGGGTGAAACTGCGTCGCAGGGACAGAGAGGAATGTCAGTTAGAGAATGAGAATAACTGTGGAGTTTTAAGCCACCGCGTGGGGTTAAAATGAATCACTTCCTGCCATCTCATTATCATTAGCATAATTTCCTGTCTGCACAGGCGGGAGGCCACTGTTCAAGTGGACACAGAGGATTAGCAGAGTCTGCATCCGTATTCAGTCCAGTGGTATTCGGGCTATTTCATGACATCAGAGTTGGAGACCTGCCACAAACAGCCCGTGCTCCATGTTCACACTGAACAAGCAGATGTAATGCTGCTTCTCTTTTTTTATATAAACTGTTCACAGTTCAACTAATAAACTGCACAGAAATGATGGTAGTTGAGTTTCTTACTGTTATTACGTTCCAGGCTTTTACCTACAAACGGACGCAGCCTGGCTTTGCTGTGCCAGAAATGCGTCTGGAGGGGATCTACTTTTCCAGACCTGAATCATTTTTACCAGGCCAGGAACTATCAATTACTCGTAAACCCAGACTCCTGCTCTTACGGTTGATCACAGTTCTTAGATGTTTCCAGGAAACAAACAGCTGATTAAAGCCGCATGGTATTTATTAAACCTACTCATTCATCATTTTATGCTGTGCCCGTGTCCTCGTCAGCCTGTCTTAGCCTCTCCCTGCTTGTCGCTCCCTGTTTCTCGTGTTTTTCATTTTTCTTTACTTGCTCAACAGCCTATCTGGTCTCCTTATTCTGATGAACATATCTCAACCCATCCTCAGCCGGTGCTGTTGTCAATGCGGGATTTAAAAATGTCCCACACAGCATTTTTCCCTTTTTGTTGTTTTTTTTTTTTTTGTTGCTCTCTTCTTTCTTGGGCCATCCACCCCCTCTGCCTCCCTCCTCCCTCCGTCTGTAACCAGAGCCCAGGGAAAGGGACGGCTGCCAAGATCTAGTTTGCTTCTGCCCTTTTAAGGCTAAAAAAGCAGGAGGAACTTTTTTTCCAGTGGAGGGAGTGAAGAGGAGGAGGAGGGAGGGAGGAGGGAGGGAGGAGGGAGGGAGGAGGGAGGGAGGGGAGGGGGGGGGTGACTGGAAGGAGTAGAAAGGAAGAGGAGGAAGTGTAGTAGCTCCAGTGTGGCTTGTTGCATGGAGTTAGAAGAGGGAGGGAAAGAAGAGAGAGCTCCAGGTTTTTTAGCTTTTCGATGTTTGATGCTATAAGTTGAATTCATATATACTCGTAAAGCAAATGTTTTAGAAAAGAGTTGTTTTTCATATTTCATGTTGTGTAGTTGATCTATTTTAGAGAAACTAAAGCAGATGTTCAAGGCTGCGTTATTAAAGTGTGTGTGTGTGTGAGTGAGAGATAGGGGCAGTGGAATGTGTGACATTTCCTCACTGTGTTCTTTCTTGACTGGGTTTTGGTCACACCAACCACTCCTCCTCTTTCCAGCCCTGTGTGTGTGATGACCTTAAAGTCTGAGAAGTCTGCCAAAAGTAAATTTGTTCAGTATGTACAACATGATATAGTCCAACTCATGTACTGCTGTACATTATCGTACATAGTGTAGCAGGCTTAAGGTACATGTGGGGTAGCTGTACTTGTGAGTATTTGTATAGTGGTAATGACTGGTTAGGCTACATTAAAGTCTGTTCCATCACAATGACTAGTTAGCGCACCGCAGCTGCAATCAGTATTACAGTTTATTCCAAGATTTAATTTGTCGTAATTTATTCCAGTTGCTTAAATGAAAATGTACAACATCAAGAAGACTGATATTATAACTGCTGTGTCTGACATTTGAGCATCACAGGGCTCCCTGGTGGACAAACTAATGTTTCTAAATACAGATACATCTACAAGAAGCTCATACAGCTGCGTGGTGGTTACATATGGGAAAGGCCCGGTCAAACAAGCATTTAAACACACATAATGTGAGTTGAGTTACATAAACATGCTTTATTTGTTGTCTCTTATTCAGCATGCTCATGTATTGGTAGATAGATCTGTCTTCTGACAATTATTGTTATTACCAAAATTATTGTTATTTAAAATGATGTATGACTAACTATAAAAACGGAGTGATTGACAGTTAGGAGCGAGACTCAGGGCTGTCCAAACCTGCTGTGCGCTTAGACCTCAGGACTAATCTGCTCCAGATGTTGCTGTACAACAATACAATACAATATTGTACACAATATTGTGTACAATGTTGCACACAACATTTCGCCTTGCACTTCTGCCCCCTGCCCCCTCCCCCTCTCTCCCTCCCCCCCACAGGGGCTGGGATCAGGTCAGTCTGCGGGTTAGGGGTTGTGATTAAGTCATGTATGCAGCAGCAGGCCAAACCAATGAGTCATGGGAGTTTTGGGGACAAAAGGAGCGTCAGCCACAAACACACGCACTCTGCATACAGTAGCCTCAGCACCCTCTCTCTCTAACACACGCACGCACACACACACGCACACACCCACACACAGAAGGGGGTGGGGGTTATGAGTCAGCAGAGGGGGAGTCTGTGTCAGTCTGTGTCCGTATATGGGCTCTGTCAGGCTTGGTGTGCTGTGGACTACCGGGAATGCTGGCAGATTCCAAGCATGTTTAGTGGCTTTGTCTGTGAGAGGGCAGGAATCAAAAAACAAAACATAACAACATGTTATCTGGCATTGTGAGCATATTTACGCCCTAACAATACTTGTAAGGAGGAGCACAGGATTTTCTGCTGCCCAAATCTGAGGTGATACTCTGTGCTGGACAGCTTTTGATTGTAGACCCAAAAAACAATTTATTAAATTCACTGAAAAACAAATTTCAAAAAAAGACTTTTCCTCTCTTGTTATGGTCTTGTTCAGTTTGTGCTGAAGTGGCTGATGGGCCGCTGTGTGACACACCTCTGCTTTAGCTGCATCTGCATTCCTGCTGCAAGTCCCAGCTTGTGCTACACATCCATACACCATTCACTCCTTCCTATCAGCACAAATAAGTCATAGCTGTCAGTCAGTTTTATCTCTGTCTTCAGGCAACATTTCTCTCTCTTGTTCTGTCTCTCCTTTACACTCACTCTGTCCTGTTTCTTATGTCTCTTCTGCTTCTTGGTTCGCCTCTTCTTCTTCCTGTCATTCCTGAGCGCACCGTGTTGCCACTTGTGTTGCTATGACGATCCAGCTTACTCAAAGTTCCCATGGCAGTGGGTCATCCAGACGGCCCTTTTGTCTGACCCCGCTCTGTTTTATCACCGTGCCGAGTGTATTTTTCCACTGGGAGCACACATGTCAAAGATCACAGGGCTGGCAGCTTGAGAGTACATCTCTCTGTTGGAACATGAATTCAGACAGTAAGCCAGCAGAGATGACTTGGGAGATGTCCCTGATGTGCTTGTGCATGTAGGCAGAGAATTCCTCCTGATGTGAAGCATGCATGTGTTTCTGTGAATTACATTTACTATTTTTTAACAGCCTCGTGCAATAAATACCACTACAACTCTTTTCAGTAAAGAATTGCATCCTTTCTGACTCTATCCTTAGACCCCTCCTACAGCCTTTTCAGTAGCTCCAGCCCCTAAATGCAGCCCCAGCATTGTTATGTAAAACTAAGTTATGTAAAATCAAGACCTCACTGGTTTTCAGACTGAGGCTGAGACTACAGCTCTTCTGTCCACAGGTTTTTATGTTTTTTCAGCTGAATTTTCTGTTTTTATGCTACAGCCCTAATTATAGTGTTGAAAAGTCTTATATCAAGGCAAAACCACCACTTGGATCCACATTCATGACTCTATTAACACCCTGCAGAGAGTCTAAAATCTACTGAGCCACGCCTGCACGCCCTTAAATGGCATCAGAACCTACTTTAAAATCTCAAATCTTAACTTCAACTTCATTATTGGGTCCTTAACTTAGTTCTAATCAGCAACAGCTAGGAAACACAAATGCACTGCTCCACCCTTTCCTCAAGGCTGGACCTCAGCAATCATCCCTCCCGATCAACAGCTTCTTGTGCAGCATGTGTGTGCACGCTGGGCTGGTAATATTGGGTGGCATGTGTGTGGTTGCCTTTCTCGTGTCAGGGCTAGCATCTAGTTGCATCACTTTCTCCTGTGCTTGCAGTGATGAGTGTAGAGCACAGACGCATGCCTCAAATATAATTTAGAGCAACCAAATATGGAGTGGAGTACAAGTGAACAAGGTTACATTTATAATGAATAAACCCCAAGCTTTTCCCAGAAGATAGTTTATGTTAATATTGAAAATGCAAACAGTTTAAGGAGGGTGGTGACTGCACTAAATTAACAAGTTGTACTAGATTTGTATTAAAGCAGTTCATGTTCCAATTTATATGTTCATTCTTTTTTCTTGCTAAGATCGTCCCATGTTAACATTTATATAATTTCTGCAATATGATTCACTCAGAAAATTCCCTACTACACTCATCATGATACCATTTCCATGTTCTGATTAACTACTTTACTCAGACGGAAATGTTTTGTCTTTTCCACTAATACTCTAATGTGTATTAGTCAGGTACATACACTACATACGAGGAATGTTTATATGTGTAGCAGCTTTCAAGTGCTGTATAGACTGCAAAAATGCATTAAAAGATTTGACATTGTGAGTATCTTGCCTCAACATGAAACTCCAATTCCTGTGCTGTTGCTGTTTATTCCTTGTTGTGGCTGCTGAAGCTCACATGTAACTCTTAATTTCGTTGTTACAGATCTGGAATCAAGCTGAGCATTAACTTTGAGTGCATCCTACTTGTTGAAATACAATGACTTCTGTAACTTGACTTTATTTAATTGAGTACAATTGAACTGCATTGGCACAGTCAGTCAACGAGGCCACAGTCATTTTGTGAGAGGGATATGTAAATTAGGGTGTTGTCTGCATAGTTATGATAAGCATTCTTTTTTTTGTGCATATTGTTTCTTGCAGACCCACTTGCATTTATGATCACCAGTGAGAACAACAGAATAGCCATTTGTTTTGAGATATAATCTGAACGAACTTAAAACTCAACCAGATAATGCAATACATATTTCCACTGTCAGCAGTATCAAATGCTGCACAAATATCAAGCAGCACCAGAACTGTTTTACCTGAACCAATATCCAGATGAATGGCATTTAACAACTCTGAGTGGCCTGATAGCAGATAGCAGAGACACTCCTGAGGGAAATTTAGGAACGTAAAACATAGATCATTACAGATCTTCATCTTGAAAAGCCAACTTCAAATAGAAGCTGAAAGATCAAACAAGAACCGAAGCACTCCCTCCAGTCAACTCATGCAGCCTTGCCTCCTCTCTACATTCTTTATGGTACTTCTGACTGTGTTTGAAGGAGGGAGGGCTGCATCTTAAAATCACCCCATAAATTTTGAAATTACCTTCCACCTTTTGATTTATTGTACTAAACACTTTTAAATAACAATGATCTTTCTGTCCTCTATGATGTGGCCGTGATGCTTTCAGGTTTTGATGTTAACATGACTTTAAACCTGCCCCCTCTCTCTTTCCTCTGAACGCCAGACTCTAAAGCCATCGTTGATGGGAACCTGAAGCTGATCCTGGGTCTTATCTGGACCTTGATTCTGCACTATTCCATCTCCATGCCCATGTGGGATGAGGAGGAGGAGGCTACAGATGATGGCAAGCAGAAGACCCCCAAGCAGAGGCTGCTGGGATGGATCCAGAACAAACTGCCCGAGCTCCCCATCACCAACTTCCACAGAGACTGGCAGACCGGCCGGGCCCTTGGTGCCCTGGTTGACAGCTGTGCTCCAGGTGGGGGAAAGTGCTTTCTCTTTGTGATCTTGCTTTTTGGTGAGGGATCAGTGTTTATCTAGGGGAGGGTGGGGACGTGTTTTGCATGTTTCAGGAATCCGTGGAGGTGAACAACCAGAATGTGTGGGAGTGTGTGCACGGCCTTCTTCTGTAGCCCGGCTGACGGCAGTACGATTTGTTGCACACGTATTTGCTCTTAAAGCGAAGTACCCAAGGAGTGTAGGTGCTGTGTGTCTCCTTAGCATCACAACTCTCCACCTATGACAGTGATTGAAAGATGCAGGTCTGAGGTCAGGGAAGAAATAAGTGCATAATTCTCATGTGTGTGCAAAAGTAAAAATGTTTCCAATACAGTTCTTTTAAGTTAGGAAAGTGGGAAAAGAGGGTGGACGGGATCGGAGACAGAAGAGACACGGGAGAGGAGGGATCTAGGTGAAGGAAAATGAGGCATAAAGGAGGTTTCTGTTTACATGCTCGGGATGTTTGGCATACCTGTGGCTCACCAACCACCTCTAGCCTGAGATAAGGATTCAACAGAAGCTTTCACTTTCCTCCAGCAAAAGATTTCCAACAGTGTCCAAAAATAACAGCCCTCTGTAAATAAATAACTCATTGCCAGGATACATTTGAGTGATAATGTGGGAGTATCATAACATCCGATGGATAAATTCAAGGGCAGACATGTTGAGGAGCCACAGAGACAGATATATGACCCCAGACCTAATTGCTGCAGCAGATTCACCTTCAAATACAGATTAGTTATGTTTTGCATACTGCCATAACTTTGGAGACTGCATGTCAGCAACAATTAGACAGATTGGCTGTAATACCAGAAGCTCAGTTTCTTGGTGTGATGATGTTTATTTAAACTTAATGCCCCACTGCCTCTTGTTGTAAACTCAACTCACCTTCTTTGTTTCCTGCAGGATTGTGTCCTGACTGGGACCAGTGGGATCAGACCAAACCAGTGGACAACGCCCGTGAGGCCATGCAGCAAGCCGATGACTGGCTGGGCATCCCACAGGTAACAGAAATAACATTAAATGAACCAATAAGCTTCTCTAGAAATAAGAAATAACACATTATTCTTACAATTTAAGAGCTGAATTCATAAGCAAACACCAGGGGACCATGGTGTTAACAAACTTGAAATATACAGATCGTTGCTGTGTAACTGTCATTACTGAAGCAGTTGACTGATTTTCTCTATTTATGCTTCTGCTTATGGTGGAGGTGAGCAAATTGTGCAACATCACCTCAACCACTAGTCACTATAGACAGTCAGTGTGTGTAATCTTGAGTGGGTAAGGTATGCACATAGTGATCCCACACCTGGTAAAGACTAAACTCACTGACCCACCACTGCTTGTCTTTTCTTTTGAACTCACCTTCTCTGTTACATCACATTTTGTCCTGTAACTGCCATTTACTATTAACCACAGTTGTCAGTGTTCACATCACTTTATCCCATTGACCATCACTTTCTCCGATTAAAATAAGTATCCAGCAGTAATGGGAAATAACCTAATTAATCTAATGCGTGGTTCTGAATTCCAAGTTCCTAATTTAATAGGGAAATTTTAAATGGAATTCACCAAATCAAGTTTTACCGTGCTAGTTCTTGGGTTGAGTCACTCTGGTGACTGTCAGACAGTGTTGTGTTGGCATCATTGGCACAATGCTGGCAACTGGCACAGCATAGCGTGCTTACAGTTGGTTCTGTGGTCGCTGCTGTTTCCGTCTTATGCGCCACTTCTGCTAAGAAACTGGCGCTGTCTCTTCCCCTGTCGACTCTGTGGGTTGTAAAACCAGACAGTGAGAGTGTTTGCATGACTGGGTGCTGGCTGGTTGCATGTGAGTTTGTCTCAGGTACTTTTTGAGGAGAGGTAGAGCTTGGTATGCGGTTTTGATCACGAAATCACAACTCTGTTGATTTTTTTGTGGGTAATTGTTTCCATGGCAACTGACCAGGTGCTGCAGGCTGCACAGCTGTAGCTTCCCTTCTGTTTCATTAGAGAATATGCCAACAAGGAAAAACTGCTGCCCTTTCATTTAGAAATCATTTTTGTCATTGTTTCTTAGGTGATAACCCCTGAAGAAATTGTCGACCCCAATGTGGACGAACATTCAGTCATGACCTACCTGTCCCAGTTCCCCAAGGCTAAACTGAAGCCTGGCGCACCTCTCCGACCAAAACTCAACCCCAAGAAGGCCCGCGCCTACGGACCAGGTACACACACACAAACACATGTCTGCAGCTAGACTTCACTAAGGAGATAAATGCAGATGAACTGAGCAGCTGGATCAGTTTAGAGCTGGGGGGATGTTTACATCCATGGAACCAAAAACTATGAGATAGTCCAAGAGGTTGGACTCTGGCACCAGGAAGGTATTTGGGCTCATCCATTTACTGTAGTTTGTTCTGGATACCGCTGTAACTTTGACATAGATCTTAAATGGCATTAAAAAGATACCTACAGCTCTATCTGTGTCACTCCAGGATCAGTATCACATCACAACTCTCTTACCACCTCTCCTCTCTGCAGGAATCGAGCCTGTCGGTAATGTTGTGATGAAGAAAGCCGTGTTCACCGTCGAGACCATCAGTGCAGGAATGGGAGAGGTGCTGGTTTACGTGGAGGACCCTGCAGGACACAGAGAGGAGGTGAGACACTGGACATTTTGTGTTTGAGTGTTTGTTCTTTGTGAGATATTGTCTACTTAACTTTTTTGCTCATCTGTGTTGTGCATTGTTCTCCAGGCTAAAGTGACAGCCAACAACGACAAGAACCGCACCTACTCTGTGTTCTACATCCCTAAAGTCACAGGAATGCACAAGGTAAGCAAGGTTTAATTGCATTAGACTCAACTTACATGACTGTGATGTTACTCTTCAGGTGGGCATGTGGGCTCTTTACTGTGCAGGTCAGGGTTGCTGTCTTCTGTAAAGGGGACTTTGCACTTTCAAATATAAAATTAAATTCTATCTTTTCTGCCTTGTAGGTGACAGTGTTGTTTGCAGGGCAGCACATCTCTAAGAGCCCGTTCGAGGTGGAGATCGGCATGGCTCAGGGGGACTCCAGCAAAGCTACAGCCCAGGGACCAGGCCTCGAGCCCTCAGGAAACATCGCCAACAAGTCCACCTACTTTGACGTCTACACAGCTGGTAATAACACAAACAATGTGCGGGAAATATCTGCATGAATCTGTTATAGCATGTGTTTAAACTCTCAAATTATCCATTTTAATCTCAGGTGCTGGTGTTGGGGAGGTGGAGGTGGTGATCATGGATCCTGCTGGCAAGAAGAACACAGTGACGTGCAGCATCGAGGACAAGGGCAACAGTAGCTACCGCTGCACCTACAAACCTACACAGGAAGGCCAGCACACCATCTTCGTCACCTTTGCCGGTGGTCAGATCAGCAAAAGTCCCTTCACAGTCAACGTGGGAGAGGGTATGAGTTACACATTTGATTATTTCGCAACACCAGTCCTGTTACAGTATCTCTGAGAAACTTTGTTATACATTAGTCTGTATAGGATGTTAATACTGTCCCTGCATATAACCCAAATTACATGAATCGAAGTCTCCGCCTCCTCTGACTGTAACAGGAGACAACCATTTTTTAAACCTTAAATATTTGCCGACTCTGCTGTTTTTTTTCATTTTTTCCCTGCAGTTGGGTCTAATACTTTGCTGTCTTTTCCTGCCACTGTACTGGTGTCCTCTCCCTCCCTCCCTTCTTCCCTTCTTCTCTTTGATAGACGCCTGGTGGTATCTGTCCTCTCTCTGGAACAGCCTCTTGCTTCTGCTGTCATTTCCTGTTTCCTGGGATCTCTATTGGGTACCCACTGTGTTTCTGTGTGTGTGCGATTGCATGCTTGAGTGGGTCCACCGTGTGTGTCCTTGTAGATATTTGACTGCATCCTATCCTTTACTGTTTGTGTGAGAGTTTTTGGAGTTGCATGTCTTTACTTGTGATGAACTTGGTGTGTGTGTCATCTGCCTGTAGAAGCTTTAAACTCAAAATGACTCAAGCATTCCCACTACTTTTTCTCCTTATTAGGAGATTTAAGCATATCCACGAGGAAATACTTTACCAACATATGCTTACATTTAGATAAAAGAATATCACCATTAACTACGGTTTGTATTTACACAGGAAACCGTGTCATTTCCTCCAACTTAACACTGGTCTTTAAATAAGTTTACTTAACAACAGATTTCACAAAGAATTTTATTTGCGTTTCATGATCTCCATTTTTAAAAAATATAGCATTTGGCACCATGATTCACTTCTAGAGATTAGAATAACAGATGTGTGGTATATGTGGACTATAATTAGTTTTAGCTGTCTGTATGAAAGCACTGAACATTTAATAGACCAGAAATACATACTGCAATACTGCAGATATCTTTATTTCTCTATTTCAAGGCCTTATATTTGAATAGATGTCCATCATACCCATTTTTCCACAGTTTACAATCAGTACTCCAATATGTTCTCTCAAGTAAGAACAAAAAGGAGGTAGACTGAAGGCAAAGCACATTTCACGTCAGTTCCAAAACAAGTAAATTAAATATTTTATTTTATTTTTTATTTTAGAATTTCTCAAAGTAATAACCATACAAACAAACAAGAAGACAGCATGTCACTGAACAATTTGTTGTCCCTAAACACAGACATGTTGGACTAAATTCTTGTACAACACATTATTTTTGAAAAATCTGTCACATTTGTTCTAGCTTTAATTATTATGAACGTAACTTTTCCTTTAGGATTATAACAAATGTTTTTTCTCTTGGAAGTCTTTGGTAGCCATTCTTCAGTAGTAGCTTTATGTAATATCTGAGCATTTTTAAGCTCTACAATGTTATGAGATTTCAAATACAAATAACTCTGCTTTTATAAACTGTTTATAATGGTTAAGAAATCATTTAAAACTATCCACAGCATTCTTATAAATAGTTTATAGCCAAAAGAAAATCCATAAATTGTGTATTAGCCATTTATAAACACATTAGAAATAAACTATTAATATTATAAAAAAGTGCTTCATTAGAGTATAGGGGCTTCCAACCAATAATGATTAACTGAATCTAATCATTATGCAAATAAAAGTGGTTAAAGGATGTAATTCTAAAGTCATCTTTATTCTCATCAGTCTGGAGATGTTTTTCCAAATATGAATCCAAATTAATATTTTCCATGCATCTTGAAAAAACAAATATTTTCTTGTTTTTTGTTGTTGTTTCCTCATATTTCTGCTTAGCCTGGTTTGTTTTATTACAAATATTGCTCAGTTCTATAGTGCTGACATCAAAATAGATTTTAATATAATAATATAATGTGTCCTGTTTGTTGGAGTGTCATAGTGTTTCACTCCCTGCAAACTATCTAGTGCCTCTTTCAGAGCCTCTGTTCCTGTGAGGTTTCTTTTGCTTCCTGCAGGATGTCTAACTGTGACTCAGCAGCTTCTTTTTATGCACTTCTAATTAGGAGACATGAAGGATACTCCACTTCCTGTGTGGGGATAAAGGCTCACTTCCCGTACTGTAATCTGTGATTGTACTCTGTGGGATAAGATAAATAGATAAGAGGCACCAATGGGTGTGCAGGGTAGAGGGAAGACGGGAAGCAACTGAAAGCTTTCCAGCAACCCTTCATCTTGATGGATGTACGTTTAGAAGGAAACTGTTTTGGTTTAATATCGTTCACCCTGCACCTCATTCCTCGTCTCCCTACTGAAACCACCACTGAACTCTCTTGTGGTTGTTGGAGTCGAAATGCTTAAAGCTGTCTCTGTGTCTCTCTCACTCTTTCATTGTATGTCTCTCCACAGCATGTAATCCCAACCTCTGCAAAGCTCAGGGCCGTGGTCTGCAGCCAAAGGGCCTGAGGGTGAAGGAGACTGCAGACTTTAAGGTTTACACCAAAGGAGCCGGAACTGGAGAGCTTAAAGTTTCCATCAAGGGCCCCAGTGAGTTGCACTGCACACGCCAGCCTTGACTTTAATATTGCCAGTTGATACATCAACTCCAACTTTAGCAAAATCACTTCAGGCAAGGTGGGATATTTTGCAAGTAGGTTGTACCCCATTGGAAGCCTAAATTAAAAAATCCCAGATCTAAAATTAGAAAACAACACTAGATTTAATACAGTTAAGAATTAGCCCAAGACCGACTTTATGATGTGAAAAGAGTTGCTTGGAGTGACAAACCCGTAGGAGTTATCACATGGTAAGTTTTAGCATCTTCACCTTCAGCTCATTGTTTTGAGTTTTTAATGGCACTCAACCTTACTGATAGTTCTCACCACCACATCTAGCTAGGAGAAATTTTGGTTAAAAAAAGTGATATTAATGTGCATCACTGTGCTTACAGAGGGACTTGAGGAGCCATGTAAAAGGAAAGATCTTGGAGACGGTGTGTACGGATTTGAGTATTACCCCACCACACCTGGAACGTATATCATCACCATTACCTGGGGAGGACAGCACATTCCACGCAGGTACACATGTTTGCATGTAACAAATCCCACTAATACCACAATTCAAAAATGCAATATTTTGTCTTGTTACTGATCTCTCCCTCTCTGCTCTGTTTAGTCCCATTGAGGTCAAGATTGGCGCTGAGGCCGGCGCACAGAAGGTGAGGGCCTGGGGTCCAGGGCTGGAGGGCGGCATTGTTGGCAAATCTGCTGACTTTGTGGTGGAGGCTGTTGGAGACAACGTTGGTACACTGGGTAAGTAAAAAGAGACATGAGTATGTTTCCAAAGCTTCACATTTGCTTTACTCACTGACAGCTCTTCTAACCTTGCAGTGTTTTTTGCCCCCCTGTTCAGGTTTCTCTGTGGAAGGTCCATCCCAGGCCAAGATTGAATGTGACGACAAGGGCGATGGTTCCTGTGACGTGCGCTACTGGCCCACAGAGCCTGGGGAGTACGCCGTGCATGTTCTCTGCAACAACGAAGACATCCAGCATTCTCCCTTCATGGCTGAGATTGTCAACCCACCAGGCAAAGACTTCTACCCCGACAAGGTATACACACAAACATAGACATGTGCATTTGTTTAATGTGTAGCTGCAAAACAGACTATTTAAGTTCACTTATTTCTTTTAATGTTTGAGTATCATTGCCATAGCTTTTCACTTGCTATGTTTTTTCCAGGTTAAGGCATTTGGTCCAGGCCTTCAAAGCAGTGGTTTGGCTGTTGGAAAGCCCACTGAGTTCACAGTCGATGCCAAGCAGGGAGGAAAAGCCCCTCTGAAGATTGTGGCTCAGGTAGGCCAGTGCCGGATCTTCTGTTCCCCTGTCCATATATTTTAAATATCTTTTCATTCTGTTGAGATATGGCGTTTTGAAGCATTCCTTTATTTAACTCTATTCCACATCTGCACAGGACGGTGAAGGCACGCCTATGGATGTCCAGGTTAAAGATAATGGCAATGGCACATACACCTGTTGTTATACCCCACGTAAACCTGTGAAACACACTGTCATGGTCTCCTGGGGAGGAGTCAACATCCCAGAGAGCCCATTCAGAGTGAGTACACACACTCACAGACATTTTTCTGGCGTTTACGCTGGACATTTTTATCACAGAAAAGTCTCTTTAGCTGTTCTGCATTTCACTGCAGATGAATATTGGAGCCGGCTGTCATCCAAATAAGGTGAAGGTATCAGGACCTGGGGTGGCCAAGACTGGCCTCAAAGCCTTTGAGCCAACATACTTCACTGTTGACTGCTCAGAGGCTGGTCAAGGTAAAGCTTTACGAAACAGTACTTTCCATCATCACATAATTGATGTTTTATAAACCACACAAACGGATTTGACATGAAATCTGCCGCATATTTAAAGGTGCAATAAATAATATTTGTATATCAACAATGGAACTGGTAAAACCAGAGACACAACTCAGCAGTTTTCTTTAGCTTTGCAGAGCATATAGTGTCTTGTGGTTTTCCTGACCACATATTCAGACACTGAACACTGCCTGCCCAGTACCAAATGACATGAGGTAGACAAAGTTAGCATATCGCTAATGCATAAAATGTATAGTATAATGTAAAATGCATAACTGTAACATAAAGTAGAGTGAACATTAGTCTAACATGAATCTGATGGCCAGAAACATGACTCCAGATGTTAATATTGGTTTGTGTCTTGTGGATGTGATATTTAGAAACTGTTTCCTAATAAGTTCATTTTATCTAATTTATATTGTGATAATGAGTTTTGCCTCCTGTCCTCAGGTGACATCAGCATAGGAATCAAGTGCGCCCCCGGAGTGGTGGGACCCGCTGAAGCTGACATCGACTTCGACATCATCAGGAACGACAACGACACATTCACTGTCAAATACACTCCTCCAGGAGCAGGCAGCTACACCATCATGGTCCTGTTTGCTGACCAGGTAAGTTTGACCCATTTGTTGTTGGATTTATGCAGAGAAGAATGTGCAAGTGGAGGATCGAGGAGTGTATTTTGTGTGGTATTTATTCCAATCTTGTATAACAAAATATAATTTACATACTACTTATATTATACCCTGTTAATAAGCTTCAAGTATATAATTTATAAATCTTTTTGAAGTACTGTTCTTACATAATTTAACTCCAATTCCTGACACACACACATTTCTTATATTAGTTATGACATTTGGTTGCTCAGTGTGGAGGTATGTGTGTTCTTGAGCACGGTATTGTTTGTGTGTTAGGCTATTCCAATGACGCCCATAAGGATCAAAGTGGATCCTTCCCACGATGCCAGCAAAGTCAAAGCCGAGGGACCAGGACTCAGCCGCAGCGGTAAGAGCACACGTTCAGCAGGTTGTTCTGCGTGAAGTCTTTCTGTTTTTGATTTACTTCCATATTTAAATCTGTAGCTTCCTCTTCCTCTGTAGCTTTTCTATATTTTCCATTCAAACCTGAATGAAACGACATCAAAAGAAAATCAGAGTGATGTCCTGTGAGGCAGAGAATTTTAGAGCAGTTTATTTTATTAACTGCTGGTGTTTGAACAATGGAAATCAATATCAAATTATTGCTAAACATTATTTAACTTTTTTTCTTTCTCTGTCTCAGGTGTTGAATTGAACAAGCCGACTCATTTCACTGTGAGCACTAAAGGAGCAGGAAAGGCAAACCTGGACTGCAGCTTCAGCGGCCCGACCAAAGGAGAAGCTGTCAAGGACTTTGAAATCATCAACAACCATGACAACACACACACTGTGAAATACACCCCTGTACAGCAGGTAAGATGGGAGAAAAAAACCACAAAGCAACAAATAAATGCTTGGTCTGATACACGTCCCGTCTCTCTAGAAACTCAGTGTCGGTCTCGTGTCTGTGCATTCTGTCCACCCTTTCCTACATAATCGTTTGCATGATCACATCTGTGTCACTGCTCCCCTTCGTGCTTCAGGGTCCTCTGGGAGTTGCTGTCACCTACGGTGGAGATCACATTCCAAAGAGCCCATTCAATGTTGGTGTGGCACCCACACTGGACCTCAGCAAGGTCAACATCACAGGGCTGGGCGACAGTACGTACTTCCCCTTTGTCACTCTTGGGCTTCAGCACCTTTTTTTCAATCCACAAAACCAAACAAATATGAGCATACTTTTGTGTTACCAAACAGTATATAAAAAGTTTATTTTATGTTGTTCCGTGATATTTATTCAATTCTTCATATTGGCATACAAATGAGCTGACCTAGCATTTCTCTTGTTTGTATTGACGTCCATTTCATTTCTGCAAGGCAAAGATAAAAATAAATTAGGACTAATGCATCATAGCTGATAGTAAGAAAGTTTTATTTTAGTCAAGATAATGAGTTTGCATGTTAAAATGATCACCTACTGACCAGGCAAAAATTGATATTATATCCCATAAACTGGATCAGGGGTGTTGGATTGTCGGAGTGTGTTTTCGGATCTACAGCTCTCTTTGCCGTATGTGTCACTGCAGAAATAACTGTGGGCAAAGACCAGGAGGTGACTGTCAAATCAAAGGGTGCAGGTGGCCAGGGCAAGGTTGCTGCCAAGGTCACCGGACCAGCAGGGAAGCCAGTGGCCAGCAAGGTATGGCACATGATTTGGATATTTTTTGTAATGAGAAAATTCTTTGGAGGATTAGTGTCCATGTTGAGATAGTATGTAGTGCTCTCAGTATGATGCCCAGTTCCTGGCAATGTGTTCTTTTTTTATTAGTGAAATCACATTTCTTGTTCCAGGTTGAACCAGGGCTGAGCCCAGAGACCAGCCAGGTAAAGTTCATCCCCCGTGAGGCCGGTCCATACCAGGTTGAACTGACCTACGATGGAGTACCAATCCCTGGGTCACCCTTCACCCCCACAGCTTATCCTGCCACAGACCCCTCGAAGGTTACTAACAGACTGTAGTGTTCAACATCTATAGAAGTAATCAAATGTATAACATGTAAATGAAAAATAATTTTGCCTCTCCTCTCAGGTACTCTGCTCTGGCCCAGGCTTGGAGCGTGCCAAAGTCGGGGAGACGGGGACATTCATTGTGGACTGTACCAACGCCGGCCCGGCTGAGCTGACCATCGAGATCATCTCAGACAGTGGCACTGAGGCCGAGGTTCACATTCAGGACAACGGAGACGGGACCTACACCATCACCTACATCCCTCTGTACCCTGGCTCATACACTCTCACCATCCGCTACGGTGGCCAGGATGTGCCCAACTTCCCTGCTCGGCTCAACGTGGAACCTGCAGTTGATGCCAGTGGAGTCCGTGTGTTTGGACGAGGAGTGGAGGGCAAAGGTAAAATAACCTTCTGCAGAAGACAAATACTTTAGTGGTGGTTTGATAGTTGCATCTTTTTTATTTAGTGTTCTGATGACTATAGTTTATATATTTAACCCTTTGTCTTTATAGTCTTCTAATGTAGTTAGGGAAGCCGGATTGATGAGATCCGCATGCTGTGGTATATGGGTTTATAGAGCACTGGTTTTGGATTGGTGTGTTATATCCAGCATTACCATACACTGTAATTGAAGAACAAAACCATGTCATGCTGCATTTTCCCTGTCCTGTTTTTTTTTTTTTTTTTTTTTTTTTTAGGTGTTTTCCGTGAAGCGACCACAGATTTCACTGTGGATGCTCGTGCACTTACACAGACTGGAGGTGACCACATCAAAACCCTCATCAGCAACCCATCTGGCAGCCGCACAGATGCTCTCATCACTGACCTCGGAGATGGAACCTACAACGTGGAGTACACCCCCTACGAAGAGGGTTAGTGCATGTGTAATAACGTGTGCAGAAGTTATTGGTCTGTTGTTGGATTCTCCAGTGCATGAGTTTGACGTTGTCCTTCTATTGCGTGTTTATTTCAGGCCCACACAGTGTGGAGGTTTGTTATGATGGCTCCCCGGTGCCAAAAAGTCCATTCCATGTTGCCGTTACTGAAGGCTGTGATCCAGCTCGTGTTCGCGTGCACGGTCCTGGCCTGAAAGGCGGCACGACTAACAAGCCCAACAAGTTCACAGTGGAGACCCGGTAAGTGAGACGAAACGTTGATTCCAGACTGAAAACGCTAATATCCCTTAAATGTTTCCCACATTTTTAATGTCTGTCATCTTTGTTCTACAGAGGAGCAGGTACTGGTGGTCTTGGTCTGGCAATGGAGGGTCCATCAGAGGCCAAAATGTCCTGCACGGATAACAAGGATGGCAGCTGCAGTGTGGAGTATGTCCCATACGAGCCTGGCAAGTACAACCTCAACATCACCTACGGAGGACAGCCCATCACAGGTGATGAACCATTACAGCTTAGAAATCAGAATGAAAGATTTCCTTTTTTACTGTCAAGATGTTAAACATATTGTGTATAGTATTTATTAAGAATGTCAGTCTGGGAGGGTTACTTTAGCACACATCTGGTTGGTTCCTTTTCCTGAGCAGACAGAAATACTGTGAATACATTTCCATTAGACAGGAGGGTTTTCCATATGATAAGCTTTATAAAACCTCACTATCTCAGCTTAAAATAAAATCCTCTAACTTTTCTGATGTTTTATGTTTGTAGGAAGTCCATTCTCTGTGCCAGTCAGTGACACAGTGGACAGTACCAAGGTGAAGTGCCAGGGTCCAGGCCTGGGGAGCAATGTCAGAGCCAGCATTCCTCAGGCATTCACAGTGGACGCTTCCAAGGCTGGAGTGGCCCCGTTGCAGGTCCGCGTACAAGGACCCAAAGGTACGAGCGTGCGTTCTGATATTTCTGTGTGTCTGTGTTTTGTGACAGTCACACACAAAGAGAGTTCCAAGTAAGAATTTAAACACAGTATTTAACTTCTTTAGGAGTGGTGGAGCCTGTGGAAGTGGTGGATAACGGTGACCAGACTCACACGGTCAACTATGTTCCCACCAGAGAGGGACCCTATTCTATTAACGTATTATATGCTGATGAGGAGATCCCACGCAGGTAACATATGCTTCTTTATGATTAGGCTCATATGATTCTGTTTACCATCCGACATTAATATTCTTAAATTCCTCTTCAGAGTTTCTGTTCTTGTTCAACCAGTAACTCCCCTCTCTCCCTCTGCCAGCCCCTACAAGGTGAAGGTGCTGCCCACTCATGATGCCAGTAAGGTGCGTGCCAGCGGCCCCGGCCTCAACACCACAGGGGTGCCCGCCTCTCTGCCCGTCGAGTTCACCATTGATGCCAAAGATGCGGGCGAGGGGCTGCTGGCCGTTCAGATCACTGTGAGTTCTCACTTGTGTTATGCACATAATAAAAATGAAAAACAATTATTATTTTTTTAACTTTGGTAACTCTGCTGTTCCACAGGACCCAGAAGGGAAGCCTAAGAAGGCAAACATCCGTGACAACCATGATGGGACTTACTTGGTGTCCTATGTTCCGGACATGACTGGCAGATACACCATCCTCATTAAGTACGGAGGGGACGAGATCCCGTATTCACCCTACCGCATCAGGGCCCTACCCACTGGAGACGCCAGCAAATGCACCGTCACAGGTACGCAGAGAACTGTTAGACCACTATACTGTAGATTTGTTTTCACATACCAGGGATGTTTGAACCTATCTACAAGTCCAACTCATATGTTTTGTTTTACCTTACAAGTAGCAATACTCTGACTTTTATATAATGAGCTGTATTTTTGGTCAGTTTCTTCTCTGTCCTCATACTGTCGTGTATAAAAAATGTATTATCCTGCAGAATTATTCCAATACATCCAGACTTTTCAGAGGCAGACCAGTTGTTCATAGGATTTTGTCCACCCTTTACACATCCAGATGTTTCTGCTTCTTGCTGCTGTTCACTACATTTTACGCTAAACAAGATCCTCTTGCAACAACAGCTCAGATCATGGTGCCTATTTGGTAATAGATGCTGCTCCTAAGTAATTAAAAAAACAACAAAATGTGTTTCAGCAGGTTTTCACTTATATTGATGTTGATGTTGAAAGCAATAGTTATAATACGGCAGAGAGTTACATGAGAAAATTGGAACCGCTCTCACATCTGTCAATTAAATATGAAGCTGGAGCCAGGAGATGGTTACCTTAACACAATGCAAGCAAGGGGAAACAAAAATTATGTTTTTCATTCATTCATACGAAAACCACTGACTTATTGTTTCCGCAAGGGATAAATAAGTTGCAAAAAGTGTTGTGTTCCTCACGCAGAGCTCCTCAGTTACACTCAGTTACACCCCCCTTCACCCAAGTCCCCGCTGTACACACACTCCCCCTCCCTGCTTCACACTCCACCATCACCGTTTGTTTTCATCCAAGTGTTTGGAGCACAGTTGTTGCCTCCCACCACCCCCACCCCCACCTGACTGTCTTTTATTTGTCACCTTTTTTTTTCTCGCTCTCCCGCTTCTCACCGTTCCTATTATCAGTCTCAATCGGCGGTCACGGCTTAGGTAAGCCTACTGAATGACTTTGTAAAGTAGAGGAACTACTCTACCTTTTCTATCTTTTCTTCAGCATGGAGGATAGTGGCACCAGCTTTCTACTGTATATCCCATGTCTCTCACTTATCCCACTTCTCTTCCCATTTCTCTCTCGACCATACCTAATTTAATTTCCTTCCTCTTCATGTACCATTTCCTCTCATGTAACTGTTTCTCCTCACATTTTTATTGGACAGACTAATGGACTAACAGAGTAGGTAGGATGGCATGGTGGAATGGCACTTTGGCTAATCCAGCTTTCAGTTCTACCTGGAAACTGTATGATGAGAACATAAGTCAATGGTAACAACATACATTAGATGGAAATAACATGACTAGATCTCATCCAACTTTAACCTGGTCATGGTTGTGGAATGTGCATGCCGAATGTCATGTCTGTGTGAAAGGGAGTGTGTGCCAGTTTGTCTCTATGAGGTAAAAAATAAAGAAATTACATCTAAAATCTAACCTTTTCTTCTTGATTCTTAAGGCGCTGGTGTTGGCCCAACTATCCAGATTGGCGAGCAGACAGTCATCACAGTTGATGCCAAGGCGGCTGGAAAAGGCAAGGTGACGTGCAGTGTGGTCACGCCCGAGGGGGCGGAGCTCGATGTGGACGTTGTTGAAAACGAGGACGGCACATTTGACATCTTCTACACGGCGCCACAGCCTGGCGAGTATGTCATCTGTGTCCGTTTTGGAGGGGAGCACATCCCCAACAGTCCCTTCCAAGTCACGGTGAGTGTTGTGCAATTTAACCTTTATTCATCCAGGATATTTCTGCATAGCAAAAACAGACAGTGAAGTGGGATGGCTGGAGTCTCAGATGATTACAAACTGTTCAATCAGGCTGCTGCAGGCAACGACAGAGCAGCTTTATCATATAAAATACCCAAAATGAGTGTTTTAAGTATTAGGGGCACAGTGGTGGAATCTATGGGCATTCAGAATGACAAGTTCAGTTTAATGAACCACCAACCCTCGGGTTCTTAGACGGTTAACAATTGCAGACTGCCCTACCTACTGCGCCAGCGTTCCCGTCTATATTGTTTTCTATTGGTTAACATACAATAATCACATTAACGTACCTTGTGATTTGCTTTAAAACCAGACTTAGGATGCAGCATCCTCAGCGACAAGCATTCAACTGGGTGTCGACCAGCGACAAGAACTATTTGAATAGGATAACAAACAAAACAACAAACAGACACTAGTGTGTTGTATGAGAATGTGAGTGTAAGAATCTTTGTGAACCAAAGATCCTTGATGCTGATTCTCCCTACAGAAGCTTCGTTATGGGGTCCTGGTGCCACCAGACATTTTCTAAATCACTGTGACTGTTGTATTCCCGTCTGATCCCTTCCATCTTTTTTTTTTTTGTTGTTGTTACCCCTACCTATCCCCTCACCACTTCCCACCTCCCTCAGGCACTGGAAGGAGCTCCATCAGACCAGCTCATGCAGCAGACCCAAATGCCCCAGTTCTACGCTCAGCAGCCCTGGGTACCTAAAACCTCTGTGTCCGGCCTCTCTCGTGCCTCTCAACTCAAATTATGTTCATCTTCCACTGCCCTCCCTTTTTCCTCTTCTCTCTCTCATCTACGTCATCATTCATGGCCTCCCTTCATCAGTCTGCATCAGTGTCATTACAGGTGTTTCATGTCTGAGGGGTCTTTTCCTCTAATTTCACTCCCTCCGTCTCATAAACAGGATTACTTAAACACATGGACAGTGCAACAGAGCTGCACAATATCAAAAGTCACATCAGTTTTCATGTGAGAGTTGCAGCTCCATGCACACAGTTTTTACTCGGCAAGATCAGCAAATTGAGAACGGTTTCCATAAATCATTGTGCAGCCCATCTGTTCAGCAGTGCTCCATGTTAACTTGCTTAGGAGACTAAAGCAGCCATTTTGAGAATCATCAATGTGGGTTCCGCATTTTACAAAATGGCTTAATGTGCTTCTTGAGTCTCCTTTGACGTTCTGGCGTTTTTGTCCTCATCTCATTCTGCCTCAGAGTTTGTGTTGGTGTCCTCATCCTGACCATGATCTCCATTGTCAATCATTTCACTCATGATTGTCTCATCCCGTTTTGTTTCTTGGTGTGTGGAAGCTTGTACCCGTCTGTCCTGCACTCTGTGATGTGTAATGTTACTGTAGCCACATCGATCACTACAACCTCTTCTAACATGGTGTCTGACCTCTGACCTTTGCCTTCTGTCTCCCAGGCAACAGACAGGCCTATGGGAATGAATGGTCTGGACGTGGCAGGGCTGAGACCGTTTGACTTGGTCATCCCATTCACCATCCAGAAGGGAGAGATCACGGGTACATAATTTGACACTACAATAAGGACAGATAGATTGAACCCAGTCTTTCTTTATAGTTTCTGTGTTACATATATGTCATGTTGCGTTTCTGTCCTCCACTGAAGGTGAGGTCCGAATGCCATCAGGCAAGGTTGCCAAGCCTGACATCACAGACAACAAGGACGGCACCGTTACTGTCAAGTATGCTCCCACTGAAGCCGGTTTGCATGAGATGGACATTAAATACGATGGCATCCACATTCCTGGTACTAAACTCTGAAGTGTATGCAGAAATATAAGAGAAATTTGTAACTTCTAGGTGCATGAAACATTTTCTTTGTGTCTGTTGTCATTCACAGGAAGCCCCTTACAGTTCTATGTGGACTACATGAACAGTGGTAATGTCAGTGCCTATGGTCCTGGCCTCATCCATGGGACTGTGAACAAGCCTGCAGTCTTCACTGTTAACACTAAAGATGCTGGAGAGGGTATGTAGAAGTCATCTGGTAGTATAAATACCGTTCGACCACCACACGAACCAGACGAAACACTGCATGTTCATGTGATGTTTTGTAGGTGGCCTCTCTCTGGCCATCGAGGGTCCATCCAAGGCCGACATCAGCTGTGTGGACAACCAGGATGGGACTTGCACAGTGTCCTACCTGCCCGTGCTACCAGGAGACTACAGCATCCTGGTCAAATACAATGACAAGCACATCCCTGGCAGCCCATTCTCTGCTAGGATTACAGGTAATATCACGAGAAAAAACGAAGAAGCCTATCTTGCTTGTGTATTGACTGGCAACACAGCAGGAGAGGGGTGGGTGTACTGCCCGTTCGTGTCATCAGCATGTGCCCTAACTGGCTTGTCACTGCTCTGTCTCCAGGTGATGACTCCATGAGGATGTCCCATTTGAAGGTGGGCTCCGCTGCAGATATCCCTCTGGACATCGGAGAGCTTGACCTCAGTCAGCTGACGGCTTCCCTGACGACACCCTCGGGCCGTGAAGAGCCCTGCCTGCTGAAGATGCTACGTAACGGACACGTTGGTGAGTGTGTGTCTGACGTGAGCGTTGTGTAATCGACTGAAATGATGGGATTTTACCCTTTTTATTTTTTCTTTTAATCCTGCCGTCCCGTTTTTATTCATGTCTCTGTCACAGGCATCTCATTTGTTCCCAAGGAGATCGGAGAGCACCTGGTGAACATCAAGAAAAACGGCCGCCATATTCCCAGCAGTCCCATTGCTGTTATGATCAGCCAGTCAGAGATCGGTGATGCCAGCCGTGTGCGTGTCAGTGGCCAAGGCCTGAGCGAGGCCAGGACCTTTGAGCCTGCTGAGTTCATCATCGACACCCGTGATGCCGGTAAATCCTGGATGAAAATTGTTTCTATATGTGGTAGCTTGATGAATTTCACTTTCAGTCATTTATGCTTCTCTGATGTTTCTTCCAGGCTATGGTGGGCTGAGTCTGTCCATTGAAGGACCCAGTAAAGTGGACATCAACACTGAAGACCAGGAGGATGGCACCTGTAAGGTCACCTACTGCCCCACTGAACCTGGCAATTACATCATCAACATCAAGTTTGCTGACCAACACGTGCCAGGTACTTATTTTATAACAACAAGGGATTATAGTAGAGCAGCATTGTTCTGAATTACTAAACTGAATCCACTGTTTTGTGTGTGTGTCCACAGGGAGTGCGTTCACAGTGAAGGTGACAGGGGAGGGCAGGATGAAGGAGAGCATCACCAGGAAGAGAAGAGCAGCATCAGTCGCTAATGTAGGCAGCCAGTGCGACCTCAGCCTCAAGATCCCAGGTGACTAAAACAGGAAATTGCAATACAACTGTCTGTGGCCGCAGTGCAAATTCCACATTATCACACAGTAGAGCTGCCTTTTTTCGATGATATACAGTTTTTGTTTGTTCTGTCTAACTTAAAAATAGCACGTTCTTCCTCATTCATTAGCAAAAACACCCTTGCTCTATTCAGCTCAGGATCTTACAGCTTCAGCCTTGACTGGTGTGGTATGACAAGTATCTAATGTGCCTAATGTTAGCAAACTTTAAATAGATATTGCTTTGTAACTGAAATTCAAATCAAACATCTATGTGTCTCTCCAGAGATCAGCATTGCGGACATGACCGCACAGGTGACCAGCCCATCTGGCCAGGTTCACAAGGCTGACATTATGGAGGGAGAGAACAACACCTACTGCATTCGCTTCGTCCCCACTGAGACTGGTGTGCACACCGTGTGCGTCAAATACAATGGCGTGCATGTGCCCGGCAGCCCGTTCCAGTTTACCGTTGGCCCCCTGGGAGAGGGCGGGGCTCATAAGGTTCGTGCTGGAGGTCCAGGCCTGGAGAGAGCAGAAGCTGGAGTACCAGGTTAGTGTTGCTGGATTATTAATGCATATGTGCTGGAATGTGTTTCTTTGCACATAACAGACTGTGTTTTGTGTCATGTGCAGCTGAGTTCAGCATCTGGACAAGGGAAGCTGGAGCTGGAGGTCTCAGCATTGCTGTGGAGGGACCAAGCAAGGCTGAAATCGCCTTTGAGGACCGCAAGGACGGCTCCAGTGGAGTGTCTTACATCGTGCAGGAGCCTGGTGAGGGATGAGACGGGGAAAGGTTTATGAATGGATAAGAACTGAGAATGTGCTGCAGATTCAATGTTTATACATCATCATCATAGTAAATAGTTTGTTGTGTTCCATTCCATGTAGTTACTTCCTCTTTTGGCATAAATGTATTTTTATCAAGAAATCTGTAACTGCTTTTGCATTTGTGACCATTTGGTCTTTCTGACTTGAAATCCATGACCTTGTAGGAGACTATGAGGTGTCCATTCGTTTCAACGACGAGCACATCCCTGACAGCCCCTTCATCGTCCCCGTGGCCTCGCCGTCGGACGATGCTCGTCGCCTCACTGTTGCCAGTCTTCAGGTGAGGCTCGGAGACACACACACACGTCCATGTGCGCAAACACCAAGCCGCAGTACACCACCCGCAATGCAGCAGCAGCTTGTAGTTTGACTTTTTTGGTGTGTCAGATTCAAGTCCAGTCATGATGCCTCACTTTCATGAAGAGTCTATTACTGGACGTCGAGCCTACCTTAATGGCTTATAAAGTTCCGTTTTAGGGCTTGTACACAATAAAGAGACATTTTCAGCACACGAGGACTTGATAATGTGGAGCTAGTAACCAAACCAGATATTTAACAATTTTACAAGTTGAATGTAGTAGTTTATGTTAAACATTTATATAGCAGTAATGTGAATGTTTCAGCAGGTTAACATTGTTGTATACTGAGTTGTATAAAATGTGTTCATAGACATAGGATGAGCAGCTGCTGTTGCATTGTTGGGCGGTGCAAGGGCTTCTGGGATACTAGAGGACTGTGTGTGTTTCTCGTGCTTCATTCTAAAGGCTCCCAACAGCCACCCACCTTTGAATGTGATGTGGGGTGCTAAAGGGTTAAAGAGGTCTGACATGGGCTGTTTTTTCCTCTCTGTCTCTGTCACACATAGAATACTGTGGAAGTCCATTTCTCATAGAAAAATACATATTTTTCCCATCAGTCTACACACAGTAATACATAATAATAAGGGGCAAACATATTCTTTATCATTTTTTTGCAAATGTAAAAAATCTAATTAAATTTTCAACACAGTAAAATGTGTACAAAGTAATGGGATGTGAGTACTTTCTGAAGCGACTGTTCACCTGCGTGCAGGTCCACCCTTGCACAGATGTGCTCACAGATTAGACGGTTTTCCCAGAATGTCACGTTTTCTCTCTCCGTTGTCTTCAGTTTCTATTTAACTTCCACAAACGCACACTTCTGTCTTTTCACTGCACAGCCCTCCTCTTTAGCCTTGTTAGCGACCTCCAGGTAAGATGGATAGTAGCATAAGTTACCTGCATGTGATATTTTGGTGATCATGTTGCCATTAGGTAGACAGTATTAATCAACAGTTTGCTGATTGCTGTTAGCAGCTGGAAGGATGTTGAATAGTGTACAGTTGGTGGTACAGTTTTGAATGTGTAAGTATGTGTTGTTGAGCAGGAGTCCGGTTTGAAGGTGAACCAGCCAGCATCATTTGCCGTCAGCCTTAACGGCGCTAAGGGTGTGATCGATGCGAAGGTCCACAGCCCATCTGGAGCTCTGGAGGAGTGTTGCGTCACTGAGATTGACCAAGGTAACCACAGGAATGGCATAATCACTAAATCTGAACCCTCTGAAACCGAAATGATTTCACCTTTTAGGAGAGAATTTTGATAATGTTGCTGGACATGAGAAGATGTTTTCATGTGTCTTACCTTCTCCGTCTAGATAAGTATGCAGTTCGGTTCATCCCCAGAGAGAACGGACTGTATCTAATTGATGTGAAGTTCAATGGAAGTCACATCCCTGGTAGTCCCTTTAAGATTAGAGTTGGAGAGACAGGCCAGGCTGGAGACCCTGGGATGGTGTCTGCCTATGGACCAGGACTGGAGGGAGGCACCACAGGTAATAAACTGCTTCTTTACACAGCAGAACACAACAGTGGAACAGGAGTGGAAGTGAATTTCAGCTTCACAGTCTAGGAAACTTTACATGTATCTCTATCGTCACCTCAGTCCTCCCCATTCTGTCTCATTTGTGTCCAGGAACTTCTTGTGAATTTGTTGTGAACACGAGCAACGCAGGCCCTGGTGCTTTAGCCATCACTATCGATGGGCCCTCCAAGGTGAAGATGGACTGTGTTGAGTGTCCGGAGGGCTACAGGATCACGTACACCCCAATGGCTCCTGGCAACTATCTCATCTCCATCAAATATGGTGGTCCTTATCACATTGTTGGAAGCCCATTCAAGGCCAAGATCACTGGTGAGGAAGATTTAAAAATGTAATAAAAATTACAAGAAATGATTGTAAATACCTCTAAGATTAATTTTGTGTCTCTCATCTTACAGGTTCCAAGCTCGTGTCCAGTCACAGTCTGCATGAAACCTCTTCCGTTATGGTTGACCCTGTGACCCGTGCCATCAGCTGCACTCAGCAGGGTGTTCCCGCTCAATCAGATGCCAGCAAGGTGGTGGCCAAGGGCCTGGGCCTGACCAAGGGCTTCATCGGTCAGAAGAACAGCTTCAGTGTTGACTGCAGCAAAGCAGGTGTGTATGATGGTGATGTCAATAAAGCTTTGTCTTAATTTTCTATCGCATCTGCAACACTGAAACACCTAAAGCAGAGAAAAAAATGTTTTAGGATGACTCTAAGTTAGAATTTTTAGAGAAATTGACTGGAGAATTTGACTGGAAGACATTTCCATAGCATTAAATGGGAATTTAACTGATGTACTGCATTAGATTTCTGTGCTCAAAATGTCCCATCACATGCTAAGAACTGAGGTACACAAACATGCCACATTAGTATACAGCACTTGCAGTACGTTTTAGCACATCTTGGTGGTGTTATCCTGATGTAGATAATCACTTGTCTCCATCCACAGGTCGTAACATGCTCCTGGTTGGTGTGGATGGTCCCAGGGTCCCCTGCGAGGAGATCCTAGTGAAACATTTGGGCAACCGTCTGTACAATGTCAGCTACCAGCTCAAAGAGAAGGGAGAGTACATCCTGGTGGTGAAGTGGGGAGATGAACACATCCCTGGTAGCCCCTTTCACATCACTGTCTAAAACCCAGCGTCACAGCCAGAAACTTATACCACTGTTTAAAACAACTGAATTTCTATCCAAGTAGATTCTAATCAAGCATTGTTTACATCTCCAAGTCCCTTATGTGTTTCAAATTTAGATGTGTGGCTTTTTGCTTCGTATAATACTAGAAAACAAATTCTCACATCGGTGTTTACCCTCAGTAAGATTTGTGTTTTAAAACCAACATCTTTACTGTAACCCAGTCCCAGAATCTCCCAAAGATGAACACACTGAATATTCCTCTCCTCGTGGTCATTCTCTCCATTCTTCTGCTAATCACATCATTGGATAAATTTAGGGAGGAGAAAGATGCACCTTTTTCATTACTGTAAGCTTACAGTCAATTGTGTCTTAGGCTATTTTACATTTTCGGTCATGGACGTTTAGGGGACATTAGCAGATTTGTCTGAACTAGGGTGGAACGATAGCTTAGCATAGTAGCAGTAGATGCAATTGATTTTGGCCCAGCTGAGCCCGGAATTGGATTGAAGGTTACAGTTTACACTGGAGGAGCTACTCTTACATACATAAAATTAATGGATTCAGTTTTATGAGCTTTTATGTGAACAGTGACAGGAATTGAACCGAAGAGTGTCAGATGTAATGTGCACTCATCTAGACATGGACACACTTTATTTTAAGACCTTGAATTGTCCATCTAAAAGTCAGACGAACAGTTTGTTACTTACTTACATACACAGGGTTAGTCTTTGTAGTGTTGGTGCTCAGCACTGGCCCAGTCCTCTCCAGCATGTGGTGTTCATGATGCTCTTTAACTAACCTGTTTGTTTTACCTGCTGCTCGTGTGATCCAGTTTTAGGCACTGCTGTTCTTAAAACCGTAAGATGGATTAGAGTAGGTGAAAATGATGCAAAAGATGGGGTGGAGGGGCGACAAAGGTGAACAGAGAGAAGAAAGACATATTTCATAGTAGCTTAACCGTGGTTTGTCTCTCACACATATGCTGTCTCAACACCGCTGCTGGGAAACGACACCTTCTGTGCGTTTTAAAATTTGCGCTCTGCATGTTGCATGAGGTTGTAAAAACTCTGCAGACACAGAGAGCCGCTGATTCAGAACAACATCAAGATGTGATGTTTGTGGTGGTTAAATTAAATGTTTAAAAAGGGAAGATTCTAAAGTTGTGCTGGACAGAATGGCTGAAGATATTGTTGTGGTTTGTCCAAATGACCAAAAGCAAAAGAGAACAGATGTTGCTTTGTTTTGTGCTCAGTGTTTGTATCTCACCCTTCTTCAGCTGCCACCCACCGCTGCCCTTCATCCTTGCAGCTCACTTTGTGCGTAGCCTATATTTGAGAACAAAAAAAATAAATAAAAAGTCCTAAATAAAAAACGCTTTAAATGTGTTTGTAAGACAGTATTTTGATACACAATAAAGTTTAAGTATTTTTCTGTCAGTCTAACTGCTGTGTCTTGTCTTGTCTGCCTTTCATTTCAGTTGAATGGATAAATATGGACTCGTAGTGTGTACTAACTTTAAATAAGATTTAAAAAATTATGTTTTCAGGCTATTGCTCTCCTCAGTAACGTTGACGAAGCAGAGCAAGTATGGACGTGTGTTAGAGTATGTTACCGGAGTCTGCAGCCAACGCCCTTCCTGGAAAACCACAGCTCCTTTTTAGGCCTGAGTAATTTTTTTGACCTCCAGAGGCCACTGCAGGAATATCAGGGAAAGTTTTGATAACATTGTGTGCAGAGCTTTAAACAGTAATTTGTTAAAATTATATTAAGATCAGTATGAAATAACCAAGAGTCTTGTACCAGGACTAAATGTTGTTCAAACAACATCAAGAAGAATACCAATATTTCCAGTAAGCTGTCGGTGGATGGGATCTTCATCATTATCATTTAGGTAGTCTTGGTAACAAGCTGGTATTTTTTTTCTAACTTCCGTTCATTTGTACACACTCACGCAAAACATGAAGAATAATATGAGGGGGAAGGGAGTATAAATTAAAGTCGAAATTAAAAACATCTCTATATAAATTATTCATCTGACATATTTCAAATACAAGGTTTCTCATTAATGCTTTCATAAAAATAAACAAGCCCTATAATAAATTCAGTGGAAATATAACAAAATCCACAGATTTCTACACGTTTTTGAATTGGTGTATGTATTTGAAATATACTTCTTATAACTTTATAGTGAGAAAATATTTGTTATTAAAGAAGCATACTGATATTCTCAACGTGTGTATTCCAGTATAGAGTTGAAGGCTTATTTGAAGTATCAATTATTTCATTATTCATCCATTATATTGATTCATTTTAACATATCTGTTTTACAGGTGATGGCAGAAGTACACAAATTCAATACTGAAGTAAAAGTGCAGGTACTGGCCTAAAAAGTGCCTAAAGTATCTACATTTAGCTTTAAATATGCAGGTACAGCAGCTGGTGAGGATGTAACTAATTTAAACCAAATAATGTACTGGAGGCTGCTTCATCCGTAATAATACATCATTTATTAGCTGATTTGATTTTCTACAGCACAAAATGTAAAAGTAACAAAAGTACATCAGAACTGTACTCAAGAAGAGTACTTGAGTAAATGCACTTAGTTACTATGTAAGTCAGACGAATTATGGCACACATTTCGATTTATTATTATTATTACTACATTAATGATGACTCTCGGTAACTGTGAGATTTATATTTTATTATTCACTTTTTGTTATTGAGTCCTTATTAACAAAATGCCTGTATAGAGTTAAAAACATCATGGAGCTACATGAAAAGCTTCTTCTGCAGAAACTGGAAATATGCTTTATCCAGTGACGTTCTTTTCTATGGAACCCAAAACGAGTTGAGCAGTTCTGATGTGTAGGTGCGTCAGTGAGCTGCGTCGTCCAGATGTTACCAGACGTTACACCCACTTTGTTGCTCCAGTCTGATCTGTGTCGTCCTGCTTTCAGACGCGTTTCCAAGCCGCCGTCACAAAGGTAAGTGTGAATATTTCATTTCTACTGTTTTCTACTGAGAATAACATCTTTTCTTTTGTTTTTTATGCGTATTGTATTTATGTATTTTATTTATCGAGACAAAAAGCAAACATGCGTTTTATTTCGCAACTCTGAGCTGCAAAGTTTTTGCACGGCACAATTATAGAGATAAACCATGAACCAATAAAACTGTTGCGTCATTTGAAATATTTGCTTCAGCCTCTGTGCTTTGAGTTTCTTTCCTTGAAATGTTTTACTGGCTGTTATTCGGCGCTCAGCTTTTTCCTTTTCCTGCTGGATTGGAGGAGTTTGGCGGGCAGTAGCCTGTAGTTAACCAGTCTCCTCCCTTTTCTCCTTTATTTATCTATCTATCTATCTATCTATCTATAGATGGCTTTAAGTGAGAAAAGTAATGACGACATAAACAAGCTGCTTGCTCAGTATGGAATTAAACATGGACCTGTAGTAGGTATGAGAAATACACACACACACACACACAGTAAAAGCATTTTGACAGTTAGTCATTACAACTGGACCCATTCATTATGTTGCAGGTCTTACAGTGAGAACTGTCTATATATCCGCATAATAAAAATGTTCCTCGATTACATTGCCAATGCAATTTATGCAGTTTACGACATATTTTGTAAGAGATAATTTTAATTGGCTGTACTGCTTCTTCACATTTATACTTTTATCCTCACTATTCAGATAAATCATCACTTTTATCCTTCGTTTGAGGAAGAATTACATCAACATAGAGATTTTCATTATTATTTTTCACATTTCACCTGATCAAACTGCATCATGTGCAGTTTACGGATAACTCCAAATCCTCTCCAACACTTAAGTCAAGTCATATTTGATCTTTGTTTACTGAAGCACTGCCGATGTGTTTGTGTGAATGTAGACTCCACTCGAAAGCAGTATGAGAAGAAGCTTGAAAAGGCCATGGAGACGTCCTCAGTGAAATCCTCCTCTGATAAGACCTTCTACAGAGAGGAAGGTAGGAGCCTGTGTGTTACTTTTCTATCTACATATGTCTTATAAACATACACAAGATTTCTTACGAAAACCTGTTGTAAATCAGAGCAATTATAATTACATGCATGTGTGCAAACACACAGTGAGCATTCCTTGTCAAACCTGCCATCTGGTGTTCATTCTCTATTAATACTAATATTACTCATATCGTATCATATTCTTAAAAAACAAATACACAAATAAGTTGCTAAATGATTATTTTAGTGAGGTGTGCTGATGTGTATTTTTGTCTTTATAGAGGAGGAAGTTACCTACATCACATACCGCAGTCCGGTGAGTCCTGATTTTCTGCTTTATTACTCTGTGTTTGTGCCAAACTCCTGTAAATCATCTCAAATACTATCTTGCTTTCATTTTGACAGGTTAGAGATGAAGGTGTTGAAATGTGAGTATTGTTTGAATATACACACGGAAAAAGCACCACGCATATAAATATGTTGTTGCACATCATGACCTGTTAGGCCTGTGACGGGGGCAAAAATATGTTGTTGGTCCTGTATCAAACCGCAGACCACCGCAACTCAACCAGTGCGCAGAAGACACAGGAAACAAGCTAGTGCTCTTATGCTGGAGTAATAATCCACTCCTAATGTTTTCTCATTGAGTTAAATTTGTTGTATGTGTGGATTTGCATTTGTGGAAGAGTTTGTTTTACTTATAGTTATGTAAAAGTGTAAACACCTTCAGTATGTCATATAATGACAATAAGCCTGTCAAAGGAGTTTTCTAAAATACTTTTCTATTTACTCAGTATATAGAAAATGTAGCGTGAGCTGTCAGTCTTTACAGCGTTTAAGACCTTACAGAATTACACAGAAAACCCAACAGTCCCACTTGAGCAGCACTAGGCAACAGTGGAGAGGAAAAACTCCCTTTAACGGAAGAAGCAGGCTCAGGATGGGCGGTCATCTGCCTCGACCGGTTGGGGAAGTGCATCGAAAACACTGACTGAACTTGCAATTTATTTCATGTGCATGTGTCAAAAGTATATTTTTATAGTATATATATATATCCTTCTAAAATATACTGACATATACTGTAGCATAAAATAATGAAAATATTTAAGTAACACACAGGTACAGTATCTTACTAATATGCAGTGCATGAGTAGGGTACGTAGCTACTTCCCAATAGTGGCAATATACAGCCCATTAGTGTCATAATTACTTAATAGTAGCATTAGTATAAATGCCTTTGAGTACACTGCTATATTGAAATGAATGTGTAGAATATTCCTCGATCTAGGCTGAAACGAAGAGGCAACATCGATGAAGATGAAGACAACAAATCAGTCCAAGCTACAGGGTGAGTGTTGTTGAATAAACTAGTGATATGTGGAACAGTTGAGTCCATCACTTGGCCTAAATGTCCTCTTTACCCACGTGCTTCAGATCCACAGTCCAGTTCTCTAGCAGAACAGTCAATCACAGCGCAGTACAATCAAGAACACAATCCAAGGGAGCGGCCACAAAGTCTGGAGGCGACGTGTGGAAGGTGATTCAGCTGCTGCTGCTGTTAGCTGTGTTAGCAGCTGTCTTCTACTACGCCTACAGGCGCCTGTGGTCATGAAACGGTGGTGAAAGTTCATCTGATCTCTTTGTTTGGTTTCAATGAGGCATTCCTTTTCCATCAATGGCTTAGTGGACCCTAGAAATACAAAACACTAACATATTACTGTCCATAATCTTTTAAAGGCTGCCAATCTTCTGTATTTCTTAGTGTCACCAAATACCATGAAATCTAAACCATCATAGTCTGATTAAGACTATAATATACTGTATCCTATCAAAACTCATCAATGAGCCACACTGGGACTGTGATATTATTATTTATACACATGAACACACAGACACACACTCTAGTTTATTCTGACTTAGTGCAAAATACACTGTCCTACTGCATCAGATAGCACAAAATGTGGATTAATCCGCCACTGCAATTAGTCCCAACAAATACCTCTTGTTTGAGTAAATGTTTGCTAAAAACTACAAATACCAGCTACATGAAAGTACTGAGCCTTTTTTTTTAGCAATTAGAAACCAGCGATCTTAGCGCAGAGAGCCACAGACAGAATAGAAAAGTCTGAAAGTACTGATCCACAATAACAAATGGTTAGTGTAGTCGTGGTTTTGGTCTTTTCGTGGGATTTGTTGATAATAAGAAAATAATACTATCTGCCTCCTTTAATTACTTTGCTTTCTTGCATACGTCAAACGTTGCACTATGTTTTCCAGCCATGCAGAGTTATGTGTATTTTTTATACATTCATTTCTATAACATGTAATTGTTGTTGTCACATATACAGTCCATGATGATGTCATGTAGCAGTAACAGACTTGTGAGTGAACTGAGGCTATGCCCCCTACATCATGTCCAGTCAAAAACACTTTTTTTGTATGTTAAAATAAAAATACATTAATAAATGCAATCAAGTCTAAAAGACTGCAAAAGAGTGTTTGAACTTTTATGTCTCTCATCTCACATACAAACATACAGCGCCATCATTTATTTAGTTATAAAACTATAAACCAGCTTCATCCCAGCTCTGTTGAACCTACAATTCCCTTATCTCTCAGCAGCGATGACTTTATGAATTTCTTTACAAATAAAGTTATAAC